>JAMPIV010003699.1:785000-1352811 GCA_024509875.1 Oreohelix idahoensis
ACCCTAGCCTTTTAATTTCTGTTCATGGTACGTTGACCATAAGTCATGCTAAGTCTGACTACAAATATCCAGTTGTGAAATGAAATAGAAATGAGTTCAACGATCACTGCAGAATTAGTTCCGTCATCAGGACATGCAGCAGGAAGGGCAAATCATATCCCCCTCCCCCGCGCCGTTTTGGCGGGTTATTTGCTCGTAATTAATAGAATTAGGGAAGAAGAGGAAGATTATACCCGTCTCACATCTGATCTTTCAAAACCAAAACACTCAATCCCATCCCATCCCATCCCAACTAACATAATTACCGATGTATGTTACGTCGGTCGGTCACACTCAAAATAGTAACTCGTGCCAGAAAAAAAAGTGCGCAACGCACGGTGTGCAACTTGCGCGGCGTGGGTGTTATATAAAACAAATACTTTGGTTTTATTTTTTGTATTCTTTCACGAAATTAGCAGCGCTCGACAAAGAAAAAGTGCGTAAAAATTGATGTGCATGAGCCCTCACCCGATGTACAAATCATGAAAACTTGAAAGTTTTTGTTAAAACCACTTATTATCAGGGAACACTCTTTGGTAACAATCTACGCACTTTCACACGAAATGTTGTCATCAAAGAACTTTTAAATTGAATCTAAAATAATACAATTCTCGCCGTGTGTACGTTGGTCACAGCTGAGAAATGCAACCGTGTTGAAAAATTGTATTGTTTCCATTATATATACTCTCCCGAAAATAGTTACAATCAACAAATAAAATCGTTCAAATGACGGTGTTCATGAACAGTTTGATTACACTGTATAATGGAAAGAAACCAAAAACACTCTAAGAATGTACTTCTATCTGCTCATCCGGGAACGGAAGCAGCATACTATAATTAAAAACCCGTCAAGTTTGACGGGTTATTGCTAGTAATAATAATAATTGTGATCACTTTGCATCTTCTGTGTGCTCCCTGTGCAACATACGGGCGCAATTGTTGCTCATCCCCTCTTTCTATCTTGAGCTGTCTCCTCTGTCCAAGAAGTCCTAGGTGCTTTGGCTTCAACCTCTACCATTTCATCTCCCTGTTCTCTTTGGATTCTCTATCCTTCGTATCCACGGTGGCTTCCAGTCGAAGGCATAGCTGGATACTCTTGTTGGTTGTGTCTAGAGAGTACGTCATGTTCATCTTCACATTCTCTCTTCACTCTTCAGACGCACTGTATGTTATCTGGTCTTTCCCCATAGACCTGTGTCTTATTGCAGCAGGTCATGCAAAACGGAGATCGCAACGAATAAAAGTATCCGTTTGTGAATAGCTGCAGTTGTGATGTACTCGTGCTGACATTAACACAATACAATTAAAACCACATAACAAGCTACAAAATAATGGAAAAATGCATACCTTTCACACACAAACAATTCAATAACAACCATTTATTGACCACCCAGTTACCTAACTGTTACCTGTCGTTCCCAAGGACAGTGAAACAGTGACGACTGTTTGTGAATGTCTGCGGTACTGACAAAGAAAAAAAAAACACTATTAAAATGGCAAATATATAAGATAAATGATAAAATGCAGACCTGCCAGATATAATAAAAAGTCACGATTTATCCGACACCCAAAATTTTACCCTTCGCTCCTCATGTCTGTACAGATCCGTATCCAGATTTTTCCACCCTTATCCTCGGCTAATCAAAACAAAATCTAGAATTCACAGACAGCTTGAAGACAAAACACCCAAAGAAAAAAGTCTCAAAAAGGAACAAAGACCAGGCGGAAGATTGGGTCTGTTAACACTAATGCTCTGTGACGAGATTGTGTCTCCCCCCTTGGACTAATCTCTTCATAACTTCTGACATCTTCGTTTTTGGTAGAGATCAGACATCAGCCGTCAACTGTCAAATTGACGGTCAGCTGAGTCCAATATGAGGACCAGCGATTATCAGCGAGGCAGGCGGATGCAGATAAAATACTGAGAAAATACTTGACAAGTGGATGGGGAACGCCAAGCTTTTAAATATATTTGCTGAGAAGATAGTAGGATACCTGGTTTACAGTCTGGTATTTCTGCATTGTTGTTAGAGCGTATGACTCGCGACACAGTCAACGGGTTCCGGGTTCGAAACCCAGTAGCGTCACGCTCCATTTTACTTCGCTGTAAATGGGTACCTGACTCTGTTCTTGAGTTAGGGACGGCAAAGGCAGAGAAAAAGAGAAATGGTCACCCCATCTCATAAAGCTGAACCTAGTACAGTGAAGTCTCTGACATTTCACTTCCCTACGGCAGTATGGGACTAAAACAAAAAATTCTGCATACACGAGAGAGGGATCAGTTACGGTGTGATACTTGTGTGCAGTGGCGGATTTAGAATGGGGGGGGGGGGGGGGGGGTTTTACGGGCTTTAGCTCCCCCTCTCAAAAAATGTCCTCGTATGTGTTAGATGGTTCCGAAATTTTTTTGTGTTACGCCTATCAACGTTTGATTACATGCGTGTACTTGTTTTGCATTTTTAACACATACGCTGAGTATTATTAAGAACATATAACTAAGTGGTGGATCAGGAAGGTGAGGTGCTTCCGAGACAGCAGCTCGTACAAGAGTCCCTCTCGCACACATGAACATCCCACCCCTAACAATATTTTTTTGCAGTGTTTGCCCTCGTGTGGTGAGACACATTCGTTCAACCTACATAGAAGTGTATCGGTTACATCACAGCGATACTGCCAGTTACAAAATGAAAAAAAAAAACGTTGAACTATTTTGCAACTTTAATAAATATCAAGCCTTGAAAAGGACTACTAGTACATATCGGTTAGAATGATGACACCCTGATAAGGGCTAGTCCTGAAAAGGACTGCTAGCTACTTGGAGCTAATAAAAACTAACTGGGGTATCACTTTCCTAAGCTAATAAGAACTAATTCATGTATCACTTTCCGAAGCTAATAAGAACTAACTCAGGTATCACTTTTCTAAGACAATAAGAACTAACTCAGGTATCACTTTCCTAAAATAATAAGAACTAACTCAGGTATCACTTTCCTAAGGCAATAAGAACTAACTCAGGTATCACTTTCCTAAGGCAATAAGAACTAGCTCAGGTATCACTTTCCTAAAATAATAAGAACTAACTCAGGTATCACTGTCCTAAGGCAATAAGAACTAACTCAGGTATCACTTTCCTAAAATAATAAGAACTAACTCAGGTATCACTTTCCTAAAATAATAAGAACTCAGGTATCACTTTCCTAAGGCAATAAGAACTAACTCAGGTATCACTTTCCTAAAGTAATAAGAACTAACTCATGTATCACTTTCCTAAGGCAATAAGAACTAACTCAGGCATCCCTTTCCTAAAATAATAAGAACTAACTCAGGTATCACTTTCCTAAGGCAATAAGAACTAACTCAGGTATCACTTTCCTAAAATAATAAGAACTAACTCAGGTATCACTTTCCTAAGCTAATAAGAACTAACTCGGGTATCACTTTCCTAAGCTAATAAGAACTAACTCATGTATCACTTTCCTAAGCCAATAAGAACTAACTTAGTTATCACTTTCCTAAGTACCTTACATCAATGACAGACAACCCAGAAGCTGCGGGGGTCTAATTTAGAAACACTGAGCTCTCGAAAAATCTACCTTGATAAAATCATGATGTTTCAGGTTTCATAATACTGGGAATCTGGAATAAGTGCAGCCTACACGTGACTGTTATCTCTTCCGGACGACCTGTTTCCTATAATTCCACCTAGAGAGAGGTGGAAAGTTCAACCCCAATGACATTTTAATGGAATGTTAACTCCACTTCAAAGACAAGATCATGAGGATAAGCGAGTTTTAAATGCCGACAGATTGTCATAAAATTAACCATGATACAACGTTAAAATATCTCCAATGATACAACGTAGGGATAAAAACTAATGCGTAAGCTACTAGAATACATGATCGCCCACGCCGCGGGTCATCACCCGCCATGGAAATTAAATTGTTAAACGTGAAGGCAAAACGTTACCCTTGGAACGGGATGAGAACGGAGATCAAAAGGAAAAATCTGACTGAAACGCGTGCTTGAAACTAGCAAGGCTAAAAGACGCAATTGGTGGGGAAAGGAGGAAAAAGTCACGTCCCCAAGTTGACACAAGGTAAAGAAATCGACAAAAGGGACCTTAGCTATTATACGCAACAGTCATTTCTTGGACGCTTTTGCGATAACTTAGTCCGTTTATTTGAATTCAGCGGCAAACGCAGTATAGAAGATGCTAGAAATATTTCGAAAAACCAACTAACCTTGAAAAGTAACTTTTCTTAATAATGATGTTAGGAATATAAAACCTAGCTGGCCGGATGGCCCATCTTGAGCAGTGAAATAATATGCTTTCATTTATACAGACGGATAGATAATAAGAAAGATATTGACAAAAGACTGTGTTGTTCATATCAGCGAGCGACTACATTGAAACAAAAAATGTCCCTAATTTTCAAAAAACTGTAGCCTTGAGACTCAAGTGCTAAAATCTAGTTGGAATGAAAGAAACGGGATGGGATGGTGAACTGTGGCTAAAAATAACTTTAAAGGCAAAATTGTGTAGGGGAAGGCGGAGTTGGTTCAAAAAACAAGTGTGTTTTTTTTGTGAAACGCAAGTAGAGACAGACGGACCAACAGACAATAATGCATACTTGACTGAGGTATGACTGAAATGACTTTTTGGTAGGAGGTTTGAATTTGAAAAGGAAAAAAAGGCGGTGATTGGCCATAGATGAATATATTATCGGCGCTCAGACGCGCATTTTTGCCATTCGTCATAAGTTGTCCTAGTAGACACAGTGAATTATTTAGTGGTGTAATTCCCAGAAGCTAATTGAAATATTTAGAGGGACGCCATACTAAAGCCAGCAGCTCAGCTGAGTTTTGCTAGCAATTAACTGTGTTCTATATTCATAATTCTGGTAAGACTGAAAGTATTTCTTTGTATATTTTAATATTTGTTTAATGTTTCGAGTGATTTGATACTGCCATATCAAAATCTATCCCTTACAACAAGTAAGGATTCGCTCTAGACCCCCCGCCCCAGTTCAGGGTCTAGAGACAAATAAAATACATAAACTCCAGCAAGGATTATGAAAGACAGGTCAAGTGTTGAGATCAGTGGAACATATCACCTATCCTATTCTATGGCAGGAAGCTAATGAACATATTTCAGAATATGTAGTCTGGGAGAACTTATCCTATGTGAAACCAACTTGGTAAGATGTGTTGTATGGTCAAAGAGATCTGACCCGTCTATGTGGTGTTGTTGTTGTGTGTAGTGTTGTGTCCAGAAATGGTTTAGAGGATGGAATTCTGACACATGACCAATACTTTATTGCAGAACTGTGAGTTTTTTTTGGCACCAATGTGGTGTCAAATGAGGTGTTGACTATTACAAGAGTGGACCCGTGCAGTTTATATTTTGGCAGAGCAGCCTGATATTGCCCCCAAGCACGGAGAGGTGGGGCCATCTGATTCCAGCACCAGATTACTCATTCAAGATACGTGAGCGTCTGGACTGCTGAATACTCACCAACTTAAATTCTAACACACCAATTATAATACCCTCAATAAATGGACAATGTGTAGTCGCCATAGACAGGGAGTGATGAGGCCACCCCAACAGCACATCCATTAAACGTTCTCCCAGAAAAATTACAACTATAAACAGTAGTAATATTAACTAGTATTGTAAAATCCATATGTACACTCCTTTCATTTATTATGCCATATATTCATGCATTTCATTAATAATTGCAAAACCTTTCATATGTTCTGACCAAAATAAAACCTTGGTTCAGAACAAATAAACTTAAAGAAAATTTATTATCAAAAATTTTACACAGCTTGAGTTAGTTCAGTGTGTCATAACATTTTATTAATATTATTAAACTTATTAAATATCTGTGTGTGTGTGTATGTAAACTACCACAACACATTACATATCATACCCTAGAATTTTAACGTAGCCACATTCATTAAAAAAAAAAGATAGGTGTGAGGTCGTAGTGGTAGCAAGAAGGGCCTTCTGAAAATTCACAGCTTCATTTATCTCAGGAGCCTTCACAGCTGACCTCATGCATCACATTAAGTAAGATCACAATCATACAATACCATCAAATCCACTACATATATTGGGGTCTCTTGTCCCGGGATAATTAGCCTATCAATAATATTAGGATCTCCTGGGGGGAGAAATAAATTAGGGGAACACATTATAAAAATTAAAAGTGTCCCTGAAGATAAAAGTTGGTGAATCTTCACAGCCAGTGGTAGTTAATTGATTAATTAATTAATTAGAATTATTTTAGACTAGAGTAATTAGAATTACTTTAGTGGTTGGAAATTTTATTTTGCTCATTGCTAGAATTGTTTAAAAAGTATGGCGGAGCTAGCCAAATTCAGATCAGCTGCTGTGCTAACGGCAAAGGATAAGGGAATGGATGGTCAGGTTTTAATTCAATATGTAACGGCTGAATGTGATAAGTATATTGAACGGGAAGAAAGAAGATTAGAAAAAGAGGCTGAAAGAAAGTTAGAGGCTGAGACTAAGAGGCTGCAGATTGAGGCAGAAGACAAACGACAGCAAAGGGAAGCAGAAGAAAAAAGAGTGACTGCCGAAAGAGAGGCAGAAGATAAAAGGTTGACTGCCGAAAGGGAGGCAGAAGATAGAAGGCTGCAAAGGGAGCACGAATTACGACTAAGGGAGCTGGAGCTACAAGGCCAGGCTCCTGAAAATGGTGCCAGCCCTTTTGCCTCAGATGCTACGCCCAGTCTGGGAGCCTCAACATCAGCTATGGGGTTTCATTTAGACCATTTTCTTGAGAAAGACGATGACATAGAGGGGTACCTAGGACGTTTTGAGTTATTAGCTACTATCCGCATGTCTGGTTTTGTGTAGTGTGTAGATGTGTTCAGTCAAAACAATGTTCATACAACAATAACAGGGCAATCCACCTAGGACGTCAGTAAACTCACGACGTACAAAGTCAATGAGTCTTGAAACAGCCGTTGACGTTTTTCTTCATTATTTATTGTGGACGCCACAGTGACAAAATGGTTACGCAAATGTGTAGGCACATCAAACAGTCATTATCACAGCAACATTCAATACAGCAATAGACGGTAGACAGCATTACAATGATGAGTCAGATGCATGTTATATTTCATAGTGCTGTAAATATAGTCAGGTGAAAAACTCCATCCTTTTCTATAACAGCCAGGAGATAACCAGATGTATGAGATCAGTTCACTCTCCTTAGTTTGACTTCAGCAAGACAGACACGTCTGCCGAAGTATAAATAATGTCCTCAAAAATATCCTCTAGATAATAAAGGTTTTCTAAACCTAGTTCATTTAACAAAGTAGCAAGTAATGGTCCTTGGTACATGCATCAACCGATGCCGTACAATGCAGCGACATGTGAGCTGGGAAAGAACATCTCGTGACGACGACTTTCGGAGACAGGCTATGAATCGAAATCGCTCACGACCCAAAATCGATAGAGTTAATGAAAAAGTCAATTTACCTTGCTTTCATGAAATACACAGAAATATCACGCCTCCCGACATGTGGGAAAACACTAGAGGTATTATCTCGACTAAACGAAATATCCATAAGAGGACTACACATCCCTGACAGAACAAAAGAAAGCGGAGATCCCCTCTTCAACGAGGCATCTCTTTCGCCATTCCAAATCGCTCACTCCACTAGTCGTGGGCGGAAACCGATCGACCAAAAAAACAAGACAAGTCATGCGCAGTCCAGCGCAAAAATGACCACAGCTCAAACTTAACTGCATTCGATACCAACGCGAGAAGACAAATGCTTACCGAGAAAAGTGACTATAAATTTCAAGCAGTTGTTGCCCTTGCGTTATAAAACAGATATTGAAATAAAACGATGTTGCGAGAATTTATCACGCAACATATCACCACCTCCTCCCGATAAAAAAAAAATGTGGAACATATTTTTTTTTTTTTTCAATATCAAAGAGCATGCGATAAGCGGCTCAAAACGCACGAATTATGCGCTGATAATTAACTAAATTGCCAAACAATAGGCTAATTATAGAGTGTCTGGTGAGGATATACCTCAACAGAAAAATAAATATGTCTCAAAAAATATTCACATCGGGGAGGTGTCACCAACACACATCACGTTAGCATGTAAACACAATATACGTATGCAAGTTACTATAATCATCATTAAACAGCATACTCTAATATTGTCTTTAAAAATGGATGTACAAATCTGATAGGAAAATTTAAATAGTACATTCTTTGACATGTAATGACATAAGTACATAGTAAAGTTAAACTACATGACGATCCAGGACATATGCTCTGGTATTCCGAGGGTAAGTACACAATCTAGAACTCGTCATGCTTGAAACTAGTAAGGTAAGTCCTCTGAGAAAGTACAAGCAATATAATGCTAATTAATAACTAATATGCTTCATAAGGTACAATACATTATTAATAATTGTGGCTGTTTAGTAAACTAACGGCCCTTATATTAACTACTCAGTCCTCCTCTATCATCTTAAAAAACGAACAGAAGAAGATGACAACAAAGCACGATAGTGTGTACATATAAAGTAAGTACAGATGTGCTAATCTATTGTAGAAATATAGGTGTGTTATGACTCTGTAATATATGGAAATATAGGACAGAAGTATTAGTTGGAGTCATGTGGGCATCTAGACAAAATGTCAGCCATCACATTATCCGCACCACGGATAGCTCGTACCGTGAAGTGAAAAGGTTGAAGAGCTATAGCATATCGAGTGGATCTCGAACTCTTCAAATTCTTAGTCTGAATAGCTGTAAGAGCTTTCTGATCAGTCTCTAGAATGAAATGTGCGCCCAGGAGGAATCTTTGTAGTTTTAGAATTGACCAAACCATCGCTAACAACTCACGGTCTAAAACCGAGTAGTTCCTCTCTGCCGCATTTAATTTTCTAGAAATGTACATAACAGGATGCAGAGTATTTGCATATTCTTGCATCAGTGCTGCTCCAATCCCAGTGGATGAAGCATCACTCCGAAGAACAAAAGTCCTATCAAGAGTAGGTAATCTTAAGATGGGAGGAGAAGAAAATATATTCTTGATTTGGTCTAGTGAAGATTGGCATTCTTCAGACCAACGGACCAGATTAGGCGAACCTTTCTTCAACAATGTTGATAGAGGTGCCATGATCGAAGATAAATTTGGAATAAATCTCCCATAAAATTGAATTAAACCTAAGAGACTCCTAACTTGTTTCTTCGTTTTAGGAACAGAGATGTTCAGTATTTTGGAAGTATTGTGGTCTTCTGTCTTCAAGAGACCATGACCAACACGATGACCCAGGAAAGAGATTTCACCAAAACCAACAAAAGCTTTAGAAGGTTTTGCTGTCAAATTATTCTCACGTAGAGTGGACAGTAAGTCATATAACCCTAAATAGTGATCTTCCCAGGTATCACTGAAGAGACAGATGTCATCTAAGTATGCGATGACATCCGAACGATGTGACAGAATTCGACGCATCATGCGAACGAAAGTGGCAGGGGCGTTCATGAGACCAAAAGGCATAACATTCCATTGAAATAGACCCCTAGGTGTAGAAAAAGCAGTAAGAGGTTTGGCATGCTCTGCTAAAGGCACTTGCCAATAACCTTTAGACAAGTCAAGTTTAGTGAAGAATCTAGAATTAGAAAGTCTAATCAGTAGATCTTCTAACAAAGGCATCGGTTCAGCGTCGAACTTTGTGACCTGATTCAATTTGCGATAATCAACGCAAATTCGTATGTTCTTATCCTTCTTCCGGACAATAACCATGGAAGAAGAATATGGTGAAGTCGATGGTTCAATTATATTTAATTGAATCATTTCATCCAATTCCTTTTCCACTTGCGACTGAAAGTGTATAGGAATAGGATACGGCCTAACCCTAATTGGATTATTGTCGGTAAGAATTATGTCATGTTCTATGACATCTGTGTGTCCAGGAATGTCAGTGAGAACATCCTGAAATGTTTGTAACATCGACGAGACTTGTCGATGTTCGTCACCAGAAAGATTAGGAGAAACAGAACGTTTTTCCAAGATTCCGTGGAATGTAATGGAACCACTGGAAGGGGAAGGTTGACATCAGAGAAGGTAGCTTCCTCATCCTGAATGACAGACAGGGATGAATAATGACCGTGAGGTGCAGGAGCATCATCCGTTGCCTGGAAAATAGGCAGCAAATAGTCCGGACGTTCGTGAAATTCCGAAAGCATGTTTATGTGGAAAGTTTTATGCTTTCCATCAATATCGACCACATAGTCAACATCGGAAATCCGAGAGACTATTGCATACGGACCTTTCCATGCAATAAGAAGTCTATTTTCCCTACTGGGGAGTAGGACGAATGCTTTGTCACCTGGACAAAGTTGTCGTAGACATCTATTCTTGTTAGCAAACTGCCTTGCCTTCTCTTTAGCAATTTCTGATGAAGCAGTTGCTAGCTTACATGCCTCAATGATCTTTTGTCTAAGAGCAATGACATACTCATATGAGGATTGAGTTTCATCGCTAATATCATCGGCAGTGATGAGATCGTGTAATAAAGACATAGGGCCGCGTGGACGCGCGCCAAAGACAAGTTCGAAGGGAGAAAATCCTGTGTGTTCATTAGGGACTTCTCTATAGGCAAAGAGAGCCGCGGGTAAAACCCTGTCCCAATCTTGAGGATGATCTTCAGTTATCTTACCAAGCAAAGTCTTGAGCGTTCTATTCAGACGCTCAACTAACCCATTAGACATAGGATGGTAGATACTACTGAGAGATCGTTCAATATGTAAGGTAGACATTACCTGTGACATAGTGTCAGATATGAGTTGAGTGCCATGGTCTGACAATATTTCTCTGGGGAACCCCAAGCGAGAAAATATCAACCAAAGAGCATCTGCGATATCTGTAGTAGATATGCTCTTAAGAGGAATAGCCTCTGGCCAACGTGTGCACATATCGACACATGTAAGGATAAACTGATGTCCTCTGGCCGACCTGACCTTAAAAGGGCCAATAATATCTATGGCCATTTTCTGAAACGGCCGAATAGGAATGTCAGCAGCCTGGATAGGCGCAGCATGTCGTGGTCCTCTAGATTTGACCTCCTGACATACCTTGCATGATCGGCAGTAAATACGAATGTCCTTATTGACAAAAGGCCAAAAGAAAGCCGCAAGGACTCTCGACTTCGTACGGGCAAAACCCATATGTCCAGCACATTGCGAGTCATGAGCATGTTGCAATATTTGCACTCTCATGCTCTTGGGAACAAGAATTTGCGAATGTGCCGACGTAGTCGAATCTTGTACCATACGTACAAGTACGCCGTTTCTCATTGCAATCCAAGATTTTCTATTTGTATCCTGATTCGGATCACCTTTCTTCGCAAGAACGAAGAATTTTTTTAAAGAAGGATCTTCTTCTTGCAATTTTATGAAAGAGTCACGAGTGATTACTAAGTGACTATCTTGGCTATCAACTTCATTATCACTATTCAGTGAAGTTTCGGGTGTTTGTAGAGCTTGTGCTCTTGTAACTACTGCATTTGTAGCTTGCATGTTATTATCTTCCCAAGCAGCAATCTGCTGTGGGGTACACTCCCTAACTCCGTGAATACGACCAATAATAAGGTCCGCAATAGGATTAGGTAAGAGACAAGCATGCACATCTCCAGTAAAGAAAGGAGTGGCAATGCGAATTACAGCAGTAGGATATTTTTCTAGAGTGCCGCCAAATGTGACACATTTAATAACCCTTCCTGTAGCACAAGATGGATCTACAAGCGATTGTCTAACACCAATAGTGGTGCATCCGGAATCGAAAAGTAGTGAGACCGGAGTATCATTAACAAGACCCTTATGTAGAATTAAAGAACCCCTCCCGTCATGCGCAACAGCAGCAGGAAGAGCGGGAAGTGGGTGACCACAACTCAAAGTAGTTATGGTACCCGGTTCGAATAAAGTACTGCATTGGGGGCATTTGTTTGCTCTCTCAAAGTCAAAAGCAGAACTAGTGACAGCGTCAAAGTTTTTACTATCAACAACATGATTACAGGCTCCCTCAGTTTCCTGTTGTACAGCATTAGCCTGCTGATATCTCTTTTTTTTGTGTTGAGATCTACCCCGACTATTATTACCTCTGAAGTTATCAAAGTTATTATTATCTCTGCAGTTATTATTGTCTCTATTGTAATTGTTATCCTGGTTCGAATTCCAGTTTCCACGATTACTATCATGTTCACATTGATGCGAACATCTATTTGTTTGGTTTTGAGGTCTTCGGCAGGAATAACCTCTATTACCATATCCTCTTTTGAAATGCCTATAATTATTAGGGTGATAGTAACGACCACTATCAGGTTGTCTCCAATTCTTCGAAGAAGAATCACTATGAAATTGGTTTCCATGATTTTGACAGAAATTACCGCTACTCTTTCTATCAAAATTTTGTTGGAATCTACGAGCAAAGTTTTGGCCATACGGAGCTGCCGAAGCAACTGGTAAACCTTCTTTCACCTTAGAGTTACCCATGGTTATGTGTGGGTGCGCAGTTACGTACTGGCAACAGAAATCTTCCATTTCTTTTATTGTTTTAGGTTTACGTTCATGAAGGAAAGCAAGGAAAGACTCATTGACAGACGACATGACTTTGTCTCTAAGTATTAAGTCCATAAGTCCTTCATAAGTTTTTTCCGTCTTAGATAGTTCAACCCATCGTGAGAAAGTAATGCGTATTCTTGCAATAAACTCGGAGAATTCAACTCCATTTTCAGGTAACATGTTTTTAAATTGTAGACGATAGCCGTCTTCGTTAAGCTGATATTTCTTTAACAAAGCGGCCCTGACAACCTCATAATTGTTCTTGTCAGGTTCATCCACCATATTTAATATACTTAGAGCTTTACCTGTCAGTATCCCTGATAACTGATAAAACATATTTTGCTTTGTCTATGTTATGAGCTGTACATGCTTGTTCAAATCTGTCCAGATAGAACATTATGTCATCACTGGAAGGACTAAATGTTGGTAACTTAATCTTAAAAGTATCATTATTAGCCTTCCCAGAAGATGAACCCTTGTTTGAATCATTACCATTACTCATGCTCGTCAATTTCAATTTCTCCAACTCTAAAGCTAAGAGTTTTTCTTCATGTTCCATTTTTGCTTTCCTCTCATCAGACTCTCTTTGTAACTTCCTTTCTTCAGCTTGAGCCTGCATTTGAAGTCTTTCATTTTCAGCTTCTTTTTCAAGTCTTTTATTTTCAGCTTCTTTTTCAAGTCTTTTATTCTCAGCTTCTTTTTCAAGTCTTTTATTCTCAGCTTCTTTTTCAAGTCTTTTATTCTCAGCCTCTAGCTGTAGCTGGAGTTTTCTTTCCTCAGCTTCTGATTCCCTTTTTTTTTGTTTTTCCATTTCCATTTGGAATCTTTTTTCATCCACCTGCATCTGCAGTTTCTTTTGTTCAGCTTCCATATGCAGTTTCTTTTGTTCAGCTTCCATTGCTTTATCATATCGAGCAGTTGCAAATTCTTCTAACTTATCACCAGTCTTGCCAAGCAATTTACCCTGCTCAATAAAGTGCTCAAATGTAGACATGTTGTCTAACATATGAGTCCAAAACCTGAAATAATTAACTAATTTATTTCAAACCTAAGTGTAACAAGTCTTAATTAAGCACTTGTATATTCACATCACATTATATTATCCCAGTCTCTGTGGGAAACAAGTCTCCAGTCAAAGAACTTGTATATGAAATATCAGCACTCAATTCTTGATCATAAGTGCACTTCTCATTCAATAGTGCACGACACTATTCATCATTCATTTATCATCAGTGTAGTAGTAACAGTGCATTAGCATAGCCCATTAACTAATTACTATAACTGTAAACAATGACTATGTAAACACATGCAGAATGTAAACATTGAAAATGTAAACAATACAAACAATGTAAACAATAACAATGTAAACAATAACAAAGATCAGCAACAATACAAAAACGTTCGCAGAAATCAACTAAAAATAAAGCAGAAATTAATGACATATCACAAAAAATGTGACGATATCTGCGCTATAATTAAACAAAATACATGACACCACAGTGTATAAACAAAAATGTTGTATGAAACTAAATTATAGACAAGAGTAGGCTAACAAATACAAACAAATCAAAACAAAACTAAAGAATGTGAAATAATAACGAAAACAATATTAAAACATGTCATCACAGCTAACATAAATAGCAACAGAAGTCGCTTAGCAAATTCCAGTATCGGAAATTTGCAAACCCTACAGAAAACGCTCACAATAGACGACCTCTATGACGTGGCATAATCTAACGGAGACACCACCCAACCGAGAACCCGCTGAAATATAAACATATAAATATACAAATAACATATAGACATATAACATATAGAATGAGATGATACACAGAAGACTCAGCAGAAGTATAAGGGCACAGTTTACATACAAACAGGCCACTTAACTTATAGGCTTCCAATCGTAGAACAGCAGAAAAAACGGATGTCAATCAACGTCCTAAAGAGCGAAGCTCCAACGATGATGGCACATCTGAACTGCTTCCACTGCTAACACGATGGTACAAGAGCTTCTGAAATACTGTGTGTTGAGTTGTTTCGGCACTTGACCTTCTAATCCAAAGTAAGTTGATGGAAATCGGTACTTGGCCTTCTTCAGAAAACAACCCGTTTCAACCGGCACTTGACCTTCTCAAAAAACGACAGCACTGGAACCTTGACAGCAGCAACTTGCTTGACTTGCGTAAAAGATAACAGCAGTCCGAGTTATCCGGCAACATGTAACAACGCCGGGTACTGTCAAATTCTTGTTTCCGTCAAAAAGTTGAAATTTTGACTTTTACCGGGCAACGCCGAGTACTTTGAAAATTTTGAAGATGTTGACTGTATTGAAGAATGTTAATTTCTTGAAGGATGCTGATGAATTCTTGTTGAAAATGAAGTGGGTAAGGGACCCCGTGTTTGCTGGTACCAGAATCAACCCAGCTTATGGCCACCAAATGATGCGTGATGCCATATGATGATGGATGGTATCCGCATGTCTGGTTTTGTGTAGTGTGTAGATGTGTTCAGTCAAAACAATGTTCATACAACAATAACAGGGCAATCCACCTAGGACGTCAGTAAACTCACGACGTACAAAGTCAATGAGTCTTGAAACAGCCGTTGACGTTTTTCTTCATTATTTATTGTGGACGCCACAGTGACAAAATGGTTACGCAAATGTGTAGGCACATCAAACAGTCATTATCACAGCAACATTCAATACAGCAATAGACGGTAGACAGCATTACAATGATGAGTCAGATGCATGTTATATTTCATAGTGCTGTAAATATAGTCAGGTGAAAAAACTCCATCCTTTTCTATAACAGCCAGGAGATAACCAGATGTATGAGATCAGTTCACTCTCCTTAGTTTGACTTCAGCAAGACAGACACGTCTGCCGAAGTATAAATAATGTCCTCAAAAATATCCTCTAGATAATAAAGGTTTTCTAAACCTAGTTCATTTAACAAAGTAGCAAGTAATGGTCCTTGGTACATGCATCAACCGATGCCGTACAATGCAGCGACATGTGAGCTGGGAAAGAACATCTCGTGACGACGACTTTCGGAGACAGGCTATGAATCGAAATCGCTCACGACCCAAAATCGATAGAGTTAATGAAAAAGTCAATTTACCTTGCTTTCATGAAATACACAGAAATATCACGCCTCCCGACATGTGGGAAAACACTAGAGGTATTATCTCGACTAAACGAAATATCCATAAGAGGACTACACATCCCTGACAGAACAAAAGAAAGCGGAGATCCCCTCTTCAACGAGGCATCTCTTTCGCCATTCCAAATCGCTCACTCCACTAGTCGTGAGCGGAAACCGATCGACCAAAAAACAAGACAAGTCATGCGCAGTCCAGCGCAAAAATGACCACAGCTCAAACTTAACTGCATTCGATACCAACGCGAGAAGACAAATGCTTACCGAGAAAAGTGACTATAAATTTCAAGCAGTTGTTGCCCTTGCGTTATAAAACAGATATTGAAATAAAACGATGTTGCGAGAATTTATCACGCAACAACTGCTCTGGGGAAGACTCAAGATCTTAAAGAAATGATCATGACTGAGCAATTGAGAGAGTCCATGGCTCCAGACATGAGAAAATTTCTCATGGAACAAGGTGCAGAGAAGTTGGGGGAGGTTTTAAATGTCGCTGAGAGGTATCAGGCAGCCCAGGCAGAGGTAAGTGGTGCTAAAAAGAAGCACATAGACAATTTTAAAGCTCCACAGCAATTTAATAAATTTGATAATAGAGAGCAGGGAAATAAAGGTAGGACAAACTTTGAACGGCCAAGAAATGACTACCGAGACAGAAACTCACAGTTCAATGACCAAAAATCCAATGAAAGAAAACCGTTTAACCAAGGAAAAAGATGGTGTAAATGGTGCAAGAAAGATAACCATAACACCGAATTTTGTAGAAGGAAACCTTCAAACATTGCTGCAATGAAGTCGGGGACTCAAAGATTAAAGGTTAATCCTAAGGGACAGCAGGAACCTTATCACCCCCCAGTTTGTGAGGATGTTATTTGTAATGGGGTCACCATAAGGTGCCTTTATGATACAGGTTTGGATTATGATTCAGTTGTGAAGTCTAGCCTAGTGGACCCAAGTCAGTATACCACAGAAACAGTGGAAATACAAGGGGCAACTAAGGACATACCACTCATGACACTTCCCATCGCAAGGATAACGGTGAAAACTCGCTATGTGGAAGGAGAAATCAGAGCAGCAGTGATAGATGAACCAATCTACCCTCTGATATTGGGGTGTAGATACGTCTTCTTGGGGAATCCCGAGAGACCTGTGATCATGGCGACAGTGCAGACCAGGTCACAGAAGAAGGAGGAAGAAGGTGAACCTATAAATGCTCATCCAGAGGAGATGAGGAAGGCGCAGGCTGAGGATAGGACACTCAAGCCATGTTTTAAAAAACTGCCCAAATGCCACACACCTCCGAGCAAGGGGGAATATTTTATGAAGAACAGATTGCTATATAGGAAGACAGGAACTAGATCCACTGGTCACGGACAGTTGGTTCTTCCCAAGATATATAGGGCAAATTTAATAAGGAGCTTACATGTTGGAAAAGATGGGGGCCATGAAAAAGTCGGTACCATCTGCCAAAAAGTTGCTCGCAAATACTATTGGCCCGACGTAAATGTCGATATTGAAAACTTTGTAGAAGCATGTGGCATATTTCATGAGGGAACACCCACAAAGGGAAAATATGTGCAAGACCTAGAAACGCCACGGGCAAAATTAGGCCTGGAAAGAAAAATTATGATACTCAAGGAGACAAAGTGCAATGGGAGCCCCCTTTTCACACCCAGTCTTCATTTGAATGGATTAACATGGCCGCTATGCGACGAGTACAAAGAGTAAATTTTACCCAGGATAAGATGACAATCCCTCGGTCAGACTTATATAAACTGGAAGAACAGAAAAGAGAGCGAAGATCTCTCATAAACAATCTAAAGTGGGGAGATAAACCCAAGAAAAAAATTGGTAGTGGTCGATTTGTGAGTGATGATTCTAGAAAGAAAAGTCCTCACTATAGGGCTTCTAGTGGAAGGGACCCGACGGGTTCCATGAAAAATACGTATGATAAATTAAAGGTCCAGATGTAGCCCTATTAAGGACCTGGACAGATGAGAAGGCGGAAGAGACTGTTACCTCATCTTATCAATACGTGAACGAACTGACCACTCGTTTGAAAGCTGGATGGAAACTGGCAAATGATAATTTGAAACAAGCTAGGAAGAAACATGCAGCATATTTTAATAGGAAGGCAAAGGACAGAGAACTAGCTGTGGGAGAGAAGGTGCTGCTTCTACTACCCGGTAGCCAGAATAAATTACAAATTGGATGGCAAGGTCCATATACGGTTCTAGAGAAGGTGTCTAGAACAAACTATAAAATTGACAAAAAGGGGAAGGAGAAAGTTTATCATATAAACCTGTTAAAGAAGTATCTGGACAGACCACTCCAGGAAAGCACCCCCTTACTGACCTTAGCTATCGCAACTCAAATGCAAAAGGAACCACTCACCTCACATGAATACCCATTACATCCTTGTGAAACAGCAGCACAGGTAAAAGTCAGTAAGCACCTGACTAAAAACCAGAGGGAGAGAGTTCAACAGGTTCTGGAGGAACATACAGATGTATTAACAGATAAACCAGGCCATACAAATTTGCTACAGTATGACACGAAACTGGTAGACTCAAACCCAATCTGTATGAGAGCCTATTCTATTCCGTTCGCGAAGGAGAAGGCATTGAAGGAAGAAATAGATTATTTGTTGAAGGAGGGGATTATTTCACACAGTGAATCATCTTTTAGTTCTAGTGTCGTTTTGTTGAGAAAACCGTCTGGGGAACACAGACTGTGCATAGATTACAGGAAACTGAATGCTGTCACAGAAGGACAAGTGGATCCATTACCAGACACAAAACAGTTATTTGCCAGACTGAACAAGGCAAAATACTTTTCAAAGGTGGATCTTAGTAAAGGCTATTACCAGATCCCAGTGAAGCCTGAAGTGAGACCTTATTTGGCTTTTAGCACTTCGGATGGACATTATGAATTCAACATGCTACCATTCGGACTGAAAAATGCTCCGAGTGTATTTTCAAGGATGATGCGCAAATTGTTGGATCCCCTGAATAACCCATGTATCACGAATTTCATGGATGATATTCTCGTCGCCACAGAGACATTTGAAGAACACATTGAAGCTCTAGAAATGTTATTTAATAGGCTTAGGGAGGCGAACTTAACTGCTAGGCCAACAAAATGTTGCATTGGATGCAAAGAGTTGGAATTCTTGGGACACACTGTATATCAGGGTAGCATGACCCCCTGATCCCAAGAACTTGGAAAAACTGCAGAGAGCACCTAGACCACAAACAAAAAAGGACGTGCGATCATTCGTGTCGTTATGCGGATTTTATCAAAAATATATCAAAGATTTTAACTCTATTTGTGCTCCTCTGACTGATCTGACTCGCAAGGGACTTCCAGATAAAATTATTTGGACTGCGCAAAGTGAATTAGCGTTCCAAGACTAAAAAGAAAAACTCACTAGCAAGCCTATTCTCAAACTACCTGATTTGACACAGGATTTTGTCTTAAGAACCGATGCAAGTAATGTAGGACTCGGAGCGGCTTTGTTGCAAAGATCATCTTCACCTGATGGGGAACTGAAACCAGTCGCTTATGCAAGCCGCAAATTGAATAAGGCGGAACAAGGATACTCCACAAGCGAAAAAGAATGTTTAGCGTTAATCTGGGCAATAAAGAAGTTTCAAATCTATCTGTATGGTAGGACTTTTGTGGTCGAGACGGATCATCAGCCTCTCGTATTCTTATCTCAGACTAAGCATGAAAACGCAAGATTGCTGAGGTGGTCTTTATTGCTTCAACCTTATCAGTTTAGTATCCAATATATCCCAGGCAAATTGAATGTCGGTGCAGATTTCCTCAGTCGGCACCCCTGTGATCAAAATTAGAGTAATGGCAGGCGTGAGGAGAGATTTTATCTATGTGTATCACTGGTTTTAGAACTTGCCGTAGGCATGTTTTCAAGTGGGGAGATGTGTCATAAAATTAACCATGATACAACGTTAAAATATCTCCAATGATACAACGTAGGGATAAAAACTAATGCGTAAGCTACTAGAATACATGATCGCCCACGCCGCGGGTCATCACCCGCCATGGAAATTAAATTGTTAAACGTGAAGGCAAAACGTTACCCTTGGAACGGGATGAGAACGGAGATCAAAAGGAAAAATCTGACTGAAACGCGTGCTTGAAACTAGCAAGGCTAAAAGACGCAATTGGTGGGGAAAGGAGGAAAAAGTCACGTCCCCAAGTTGACACAAGGTAAAGAAATCGACAAAAGGGACCTTAGCTATTATACGCAACAGTCATTTCTTGGACGCTTTTGCGATAACTTAGTCCGTTTATTTGAATTCAGCGGCAAACGCAGTATAGAAGATGCTAGAAATATTTCGAAAAACCAACTAACCTTGAAAAGTAACTTTTTCTTAATAATGATGTTAGGAATATAAAACCTAGCTGGCCGGATGGCCCATCTTGAGCAGTAAAATAATATGCTTTCATTTATACAGACGGATAGATAATAAGAAAGATATTGACAAAAGACTGTGTTGTTCATATCAGCGAGCGACTACATTGAAACAAAAAAATGTCCCTAATTTTCAAAAACTGCAGCCTTGAGACTCAAGTGCTAAAATCTAGTTGGAATGAAAGAGACGGGATGGGATGGTGAACTGTGGCTAAAAATAACTTTAAAGGCAAAATTGTGTAGGGGAAGGCGGAGTTGGTTCAAAAAACAAGTGTGTTTTTTTGTGAAACGCAAGTAGAGACAGACGGACCAACAGACAATAATGCATACTTGACTGAGGTATGACTGAAATGACTTTTTGGTAGGAGGTTTGAATTTGAAAAGAAAAAGGCGGTGATTGGCCATAGATGAATATATTATCGGCGCTCAGACGCGCATTTTTGCCATTCGTCATAAGTTGTCCTAGTAGACACAGTGAATTATTTAGTGGTGTAATTCCCAGAAGCTAATTGAAATATTTAGAGGGACGCCATACTAAAGCCAGCAGCTCAGCTGAGTTTTGCTAGCAATTAACTGTGTTCTATATTCATAATTCTGGTAAGACTGAAAGTATTTCTTTGTATATTTTAATATTTGTTTAATGTTTCGAGTGATCTGATACTGCCATATCAAAATCTATCCCTTACAACAAGTAAGGATTCGCTCTAGACCCCCCGCCCCAGTTCAGGGTCTAGAGACAAATAAAATACATAAACTCCAGCAAGGATTATGAAAGACAGGTCAAGTGTTGAGATCAGTGGAACATATCACCTATCCTATTCTATGGCAGGAAGCTAATGAACATATTTCAGAATATGTAGTCTGGGAGAACTTATCCTATGTGTGTGTTGGGAAGTCAGGTATTGGTAGTACCTCTGGTGAAGGAGCTGTCATGCCCTTTTCAGGGCAGCTCAGCCACCTTTGGTCCAAACCTGGCATCCAGCTCTCACCTGTGGCTCCTCGTAGCTGTCAGCATGCGACAGCGGCCACCCCCGGACAACGGCTTTGACAGGCCGGCTAAACTAGGTGAGGGTAGCCGAATGGTTATAAACCTTCGGTGAGTTAGGGTCTGCCTACCCATGCATGCGAAGACTGGATTCGATAGACTGCGCGGAAGAAACCACCTGTTGGTTCAACGGGCATGACGGCGATTACCAGCAACGCGCTGTGGAGCGTAAGGAGCACGGCGAGGCACGTAGAAAGCCCTGGTCATCCACTGCACCTGACTTCATCTCCAGTCGTCTTGACTTGTCTTGCCACTGGATTGAGATGGACCCAGGCGAGAGAGTGAGGTCGACGAATTGCGCAACTCTTCCTCACTTTAATCCAAATCACCGCGCAAGTCACTCTTTCATCCATTCATCCATCCACTCACAACAAGTCCTGTGGCGATGGGCGAGCGGCGAAGCGGCAGGCGTGGGTACGCTGGCAGTCGTAGTAGCAGACCTACACACAGGCGGCTCAGGCCATATGGTCGTCTTCCACTGATCGGAGCAGCAGTGGGATTCGGCAGCCCCCTGAGTGTCTGAGCAGCCCTCTTTAGGAAAGCACTGCTCACCTCCATGGCACGAGGAAGGGGCTAGAAAAGGTGCCCTAAACATTGCCTGCTTCACCATTACCTAACCAGCTTACCGCGGTTGGTGGGTACCCTACTTCGGCGGTCGACATATAAGAAAAAAGAAAGGACAGATTTTTCCCCCTCATTCTAGGCGCATGGAATGTGCGCACTTTACTTGACAAAGACTTTAACGCAAACAGACCTGAGAGACGAACTGCCCTGATTGGGAGAGAACTGGCTAGGTACAACATTGACATAGCAGCACTGAGTGAAACTCGACTTGTAGGCGAGGGCCAACTTTGCGAAAAGGGTGCAGGTTATACATTCTTTTGGAGCGGAAGAGGAACTGAAGAAAGACGAGAAGCAGGGGTTGGATTTGCAATCAAAACAGCAATTGTCAGCAAGTTAGCGGGGCCCCCAAAGGGAATAAATGACCGACTCATGACGGTCAAGATCCCTCTGTTCTATGGAAGAAAACATGCCACCATCATTAGCGCGTATGCACCAACTATGACAAACCAGGATGATGTCAAGGATAAGTTTTACGAAGAACTACATGCAGTCATTGCATCAGTTCCTAAAGAAGATAAGCTCATCATTCTTGGTGACTTTAATGCAAGAGTAGGCTCAGATAACATCTCCTGGAATGGCACTATTGGTGGGTACGGCGTGGGTCGCTGTAACAGTAATGGACTTCGTCTCCTCCAGACTTGCGCAGAACATGACCTCCTTGTCACCAACACCATTTTTCGACTTCCTACCCGCAACAGGACCTCCTGGATGCACCCTCGCTCAAAGCATTGGCACCTAATTGACTATGTAATTGTTAGGAAGAAGGACAGGCAAGATGTCCGGGTGACCAAGTCCATGTGTGGTGCCGAATGCTGGACTGATCATCGCCTCATTGTATCTAAACTTAAAATTCGTATCCAACCAGCCAGGCGCCCTCAGGGGAAGAAAACTCAAAAGAGGCTGGATGTCACCAAACTAAGGAAGACAAAAATCAAACAGTCATTTACTGACACCTTAGAAGACCGTCTCAAATCTATCTCGCTAGACGGCCAAAGTGTGGAAACAAATTGGGCAGCCCTAAGTGAGCAGATCTACAACACTGCTACAGAGGTCCTGGGTCCTTCCATCAAGAAACAAAATGACTGGTTTGATGAGAACTCAGATGATATAAAGCAGATGTTGGCTGAGAAACACCATCTCCATAAAGCATATTTAAATGATCCAAAATCTACATCCAAAAAAGACGCTTTCAACAACATGCGTAGAATCGTCCAACATAAACTACGCCAGATGCGGGATTCATGGCTGAGTAATAAAGCAGATGAGCTCCAAGGCTTTGCTGACAGCCATGACTTGAAAAAACTTTTACCTTGCACTCAAAGCGGTCTATGGTCCAACATCATCAGGATCATTTCCCCTCCTTAATGCAGATGGAAAAAAACACTAATTACAGACAAGGAAAAAATGCTCCAACGCTGGGCTGAACATTTTAATAATATCTTGAACCAGCCATCATCTATTAACGACGAAGCCATCATCCGCCTGCCCCAAATTCCTATAAATGAAGCATTAGATGATGTACCAACTCTGGAGGAAACTAAAAAAGCGATTCGTCAACTGTCTAGTGGAAAGGCCCCTGGCTCCGATTCAATTCCTGTTGAGGTTTATAAAGATGGCGGTGCAGTTCTGATAGAGAAACTTCATATGATCTTCCAGCAAATGTGGCAGAGTGAAACCATCCCACACGATCTCAAAGATGCCTCAATTATACATCTATATAAACGTAAAGGTAATCGCCAAGACTGCAACAATCATCGAGGCATCTCTCTTTTATCAATCGCTGGGAAGAACAGCACTGTGACCTGTACACAGCTTTCATCGACTTGACAAAGGCGTTCGACACGGTCAGTAGAGAGGGTCTATGGAAGATCATGGCAAAATACGGCTGCCCAAAGAAATTTATCACAATAGTGCAGCAACTGCAAGATGGAATGCAGGCTAGAGTTCAGGAAAACGGTGAGCTATCAGAGCCTTTCCCCGTCTCAAATGGAGTTAAACAAGGGTGCGTACTTGCACCGACTCTGTTCAGTATCATGTTTTCTGCTATGCTTTTAGAGACGGGGACACAGGAATCGACATTAGTTATCGTATTGATGGAAAATTGTTTAACCTTAGGAGGCTTCAAGCAAAAACCAAGGTCAAATCACACACCATCAGAGATCTTCTGTTTGCTGATGATTGTGCCCTCAATGCTGGCTCAGAGGCTGATCTGCAGCATAGTGTGGATAGATTCTCCGAAGCCTGCGCCAACTTTGGGCTTACCATCAACACGAAGAAAACAGAAATCACGTACCAACCAGCTCCTGGCACAGTATATACTGAGCCAGTCATCAAGGTTAATGGTGAGAAACTGAATGTTGTGAACAGATTCACATACCTTGGTAGCACACTATCCCAGAACATTGTCATTGATGATGAGGTGAACACCAGGATCTCCAAAGCCAGCAGCACATTTGGCAGACTATACACCAACGTTTGGCATCGAAGTGGCATTAGTCTACAGACAAAGCTGAAGGTGTACAGAGCTGCGGTGCTTCCAGTGCTGCTATATGCATGTGAAACATGGACTGTATACAGGCGCCACGTAAAGAAGCTAAACCACTTCCATACAGTCTGTCTCAGGAAGATAATGAACATCAAATGGCAAGACAAGATCCCGGATACCGCCGTTCTTGACAGAGCTGGTATCCCTAGTATTGATACTATTCTGATGCAGTCACAAATTCGCTGGGCAGGTCATGTAGTCCGCATGCCAGACCATCGACTGCCAAAGATACTCTTTTATGGTGAGATGCAGAAGGGTAAACGCTCCCATGGTGGCCAAAAGAAGCGCTTCAAAGACACGTTAAAGACGTCATTGAAAACCTTTGACATAAACCCAGACACATGGGAAGCTGCTGCGCAAGACCGAACTGCTTGGCGCACATCTCTTCGTAAAGGTGCAGCAGCGTGCGAATCATCCAGAAGAGCAGCAGCGGAACAGCGGAGACAAGCTAGAAAGGACCGTGTAATAAAACCTTCACATGAAGCAAACATTCCCTGCCCACACTGTCCGAGATCTTTCCAGGCCCGCATCGGGCTCTTCAGTCACCTTCGTACCCATAGACTAACCTAACATATTCTTAAATAATTGGATGAACAGAGTGGTCTTCATCACCCGTGATGGACGAACAACCATCCTATGTGAAACCAACTTGGTAAGATGTGTTGTATGGTCAAAGAGATCTGACCCGTCTATGTGGTGTTGTTGTTGTGTGTAGTGTTGTGTCCAGAAATGGTTTAGAGGATGGAATTCTGACACATGACCAATACTTTATTGCAGAACTGTGAGTTTTTATTTGGCACCAATGTGGTGTCAAATGAGGTGTTGACTATTACAAGAGTGGACCCGTGCAGTTTATATTTTGGCAGAGCAGCCTGATATTGCCCCCAAGCACGGAGAGGTGGGGCCACCTGATTCCAGCACCAGATTACTCATTCAAGATACGTGAGCGTCTGGACTGCTGAATACTCACCAACTTAAATTCTAACACACCAATTTTAATACCCTCAATAAATGGACAATGTGTAGTCGCCATAGACAGGGAGTGATGAGGCCACCCCAACAGCACATCCATTAAACGTTCTCCCAGAAAAATTACAACTATAAACAGTAGTAATATTAACTAGTATTGTAAAATCCATATGTACACTCCTTTCATTTATTATGCCATATATTCATGCATTTCATTAATAATTGCAAAACCTTTCATATGTTCTGACCAAAATAAAACCTTGGTTCAGAACAAATAAACTTAAAGAAAATTTATTATCAAAAATTTTACACAGCTTGAGTTAGTTCAGTGTGTCATAACATTTTATTAATATTATTAAACTTATTAAATATCTGTGTGTGTGTATGTAAACTACCACAACACATTACATATCATACCCTAGAATTTTAACGTAGCCACATTCATAAAAAAAAAAGATAGGTGTGAGGTCGTAGTGGTAGCAAGAAGGGCCTTCTGAAAATTCACAGCTTCATTTATCTCAGGAGCCTTCACAGCTGACCTCATGCATCACATTAAGTAAGATCACAATCATACAATACCATCAAATCCACTACACAGATGACAGCTATTCCAAAATTTCCATAACTTTAAAAGTATTTCTCTTTTCTCCCTCCGTCACCTAGAGATCTACCAAATGATCCCCTGTGTTCTACCAGTAGATAGCAACAGACCGGTGGCCGACCCCTGTCTTACAGTATATAAGTAGTTTTCATCTTTATCACCTAAACCAATAATCGAAGATAACCCACCAGAAGCTGTTACGATATTTACAGACTCACTATCATCACTACAAGCACTAGAACACCCAGGTAAATGTAGCCGGCCAGACATAAAGGAAGAAATTCTAGCAATTAATACATCACTAGGGAACAGAGGATGTAGTGTGAGGCTAGTGTGGGTTCCAGCACACATAGGTATAGCTGGTAACGAGTTGGCAGACCAGAACGCCAAAAATGGAAGAATAAGTAAAAACAATATAAGAGCAGGACTGGGAAGGTCGGAGATCAAGAGCCAAGTGAAGATAACTATAAACGAGGAATGGAAGACAACATGGAAGAAAAGTAGAAAAGGCAGACACGCGTTCAAACTGCTGAAAGAACCAACC
The DNA here is from genome assembly GCA_024509875.1 of Oreohelix idahoensis. Classification (NCBI taxonomy): domain Eukaryota; kingdom Metazoa; phylum Mollusca; class Gastropoda; order Stylommatophora; family Oreohelicidae; genus Oreohelix; species Oreohelix idahoensis. The sequence continues at coordinate 811,588 of JAMPIV010003699.1, forward strand.
AGGACGTGCCAGGTCAGAGAAGAATTAAAGATACCACCAAACAAAAAACTGTGGCGTCTCCGTCTCGGTGCAGCATACTTTATGATAGAAGAACCACACTGCCAAGAATGTCAGGAAGAGAATGACATAGACCACTACCTGATCCACTGTAAAAAGTATGAACAACAAAGGCTTGAATTAAAAACTTATTATAGAAACCACAATATAGACTTGACAGGTGATCAGGTTTTAAGTATAGATGCCCCAAGAGATGCCCAATCAATACTTAAAAGATATATACATAAAACAAAGGAAAACATATAAGGTTAGTAACCAAAAAAAAAAAAAAACACAACATTAAAAAAAAAAAAACTGACTTACTACTCATAGGACAAGGAAAGACAACAAGGTATTAAATTTAAAAAAAAACAACAACTCAAAAAGAACAAATACTAATACAAAGTAAAACCAAGTGTAAAGGACAATAGTTATCAAGAAACAATACAAAAGAGAAAATAAAATAGACAAATACTAATATAAATAAAAATCAGCAACTGCTAAAGACAATAGTTATTTAAATTGAATACAAAATTAAAAAATAAAATGACACTAAATACCCCAATTATAACCAAATTTCAGGTTGAACAGGGTAGACCAAGATGGAACGAGAAGAGGCAACAACGGTCAGCTGTTAAGTGCCCGCTCTCCAACCATCACCTCATCAAAACAACAACATCACCAAAACCGTTGATCCAGTTTAGCGTACACGTCACGTGATGTTGGTTTGATCTACCCGTACTGTAACTAAGTAACAGGGATTTTCTTCTTCCCGTACGTATCAGAACTTATTGAATCAGTTTGGGTCTAATTTTTTGTTAAATTTTTTTTTTTAAACAGTTACACAACGGTTAACATATTCAATACTCGTAACGAAAATGTTATCAAATCGCTGATAAATTCATTACTCTTATCAAAATTATAAATTAAAAAAAAAAAAAAATACACTTGAGAAAGCTAGACGGCCAAGTTTCCCAGCCGGACGGCCAGATAAGGAAAACACATGTCTGCTTTGGGAAAGTCCCATGTCCGTCTATCGCACCAATCCGTGGCGGGAAGAAATCCACCATTTTGTTCTAAGCCGATCTTCACACTAATCCATCATCTGTCTCTCCTAAACCTCGCAACCGTTTCTGACAAGACGGCGAAGGAGCGAGCCGATGTTTGGTATAAAAATAAAGGTGAGATTTGGGTGAGTGAAGTAGATTGGAGGAAGGAAAGACTGCAGAAGTGGGCGCGAGAAAGAGAATTGAGAAATGATAAAGCAGTGTCAAATATGACAAACTGAGCTGTAGGAAGATAATAGCGGAATTAAAGATTTCGCTTGGGCGACGGAATCTGGGAGCAAGGTTAGAATACGTCTAAATTAAAGGTTTCGCTTGGGCGACGGAATCTGGAAGCAAGAATAGAATACATCCAAATTAAAGATTGCGCTACGGAAATGCTATTAGGGAGCAAGAATAGAATACATCTAAATTAACGATTGCACTGGGGCGAAGGAATCTGGCAGCAAGGAGAGAATACATCTAAATTAAAGATTGCGCTGGAGCGATGCTATCTGGAAGCAAGTATAGAATACATCTAAATTAAAGATTGCACTGGGCGATGATATGTGGAAGCAAGTATAGAATACATCTAAATTAAAGATTGCACTGGGGCGATGATATGTGGAAGCAAGGATAGAATACATCTAAGTTAAAGATTGTTCTGTGGCGATGGTATTCCTTAGCAAGGATAGAATACAGCTAAATTAAAGATTGCGCTGGAGCGAAGGAATCTGGGAACAAGGATAGAATACATCTGAATTAGGACGAAGGAATCTGGGAGCAGGGGCATTCACACCTCTGCCTAGTATAGTTTCCGGAGATATCGGATCAGACAAAGAAAGAATAGATCTAATGCATCTTCAGGCATGTCGTACAATGCCACTAATAATGAGGTTGTGCATGAGGCCTGGGCACTCTGATAATGTACAATCAAATAGTTACAGAACCCACCGTTACAAGTGCATGTGGCTGCATGGTGAAAGTTTCCTGCTGGACTAGCTGCAATGATGGTTGTATGCTCCATAAGGATCATAAAGGAAACATGATGATACAATGATGAATACACCAACATTCAATATGTCGGTGAGGTCAGCGTATTTGGGAGCAAGGATAGAATATATCTAAACTAACGTTATCGGAAATCGAACGTATTTGGGAGCAAGCATAAAATACATGTACATGTAACCTAAAGAATTTAGATGGGGGTGGGAAGGAGAGGGAGGAGGGGGAGGAGTGGCTAAGAGGTATGGCGTCCGCCTCTAATTCAAAAGGTACCATGTTCGCTTCCGGTACAGGGAATATCATCGATGGAAAAAAAAATGTTTTTCCCAGAACCAGTGATTCCTAATAATGTCATACTCGCCCGCCCTCCCCCCGATCTCCTGGGTAGTGAAATCGGATGCCAAGCCTTCTCGGATAAGGGAGAAAAAATAGGAGGTCCTGTGTGCAAGCTACGCCCATTAAAAATCCATCGGCAATTGGAAATCGAAAAGAGTAGGCCATACGGTCGCTGCCTTGGCAAAATTTAAAAATGAGGAAACCTACCCACCACAAAAATATTTAAGGATGCACGATTCCTGTATGTACACATTGGGATCCTCGCCGAGGCTACGGAGTTCGTGCACTGTGCTGAGATTCTCCTTGTGAGTTCTAACGGAGGAGATCGGATTACTGATGGACCTTAAGAAAACCAAACCAAAGATTTCAGAAAGCGAACTTATTTTGGAGCTCCTCAACACACGCTAAATGAGTCACCTAGTTTGTGCTATACGCCCATGACACACACAAACAAGACATATTTGGGAGCTCCTCAACACACGCTAAATGAGTCACCTAGTTTGTGCTATACGCCCATGACACACACAAACAAGACATATTTGGGAGCTCCTCAACACACGCTAAATGAGTCACCTAGTTTGTGCTATACGCCCATGACACACACAAACAAGACATATTTGGGAGCTCCTCAACACACGCTAAATGACTCACCTAATTTGTGCTATACGCCCATGACACACACAAACAAGACATATTTGGGAGCTCCTCAACACACGCTAAATGAGTCACCTAGTTTGTGCTATACACCCATGACACACACAAACAAGACATATTTGGGAGCTCCTCAACACAAGCTAAATGAGTCACCTAGTTTGTGCTATACGCCCATGACACACACAAACAAGACATGAGTCTCAGACCAAAAGAGGTTAATCCAAAGGCGTACTTAATGTATTTGGCTCCTGGGGGCGGATCCTATTTTTGGCAACCCCCTCTCAAAAAGAATCACACTTGCAAGTGTATTTTAAACAGTAAGTACTATCATAATAATGTCGAGTGGAAAAGAGGGGGGGGGGGCTTACGTCTTACGAAGACTAAAAACATGAAAAAAAAACCTACATTACGACCATACGGCCGTCGTCAGGGACAGACAAACAAATACATATAGGAAAGAAAGTGAGAACTAAGCCGAAAACAAAAATAAAAGCAATAAGCTCCACGATTAAGATAACATGGCTAGTCTAGAAAAGTGTCCGATGGCACCCTTCTCCTGGCTGTCACCGGGGGCGGTCTGCCCCTTCGCACACCCTTAGTACGCCACTAGGTTAATCTACCGGTTTACTTTGTCTGAGAATGGGACAATCAACAGCTTTCCACAGAAGAACTGGCAGTGACCAGCAGTACAAAAAGAGCACAAAAAATGGATTATTGCCCTTTGCTAAATCTCCCTGATTTCTGCTTATGGTTTGGTCTTGCCAAGTAGTGGCTATAGTCTAAATCCGGGAATATACAACGCGTGGTCGTCTTTTCAAAGACAGTAGGCGTGATGTGGCTGGGGTTATGAACATGAAGCCACGCACGTTTCACGTCACAATGTTTTTTCCTCTAATATCTTAGGCTTTTAATCCACTTGAGCGCACATGAGTTTTGTGAGTTATTGCTCTGACTTTTAATTTAGTGTTTTTTAATGATACCAAATATCAATAATGTGAAAGAATAATTATAGGAAACATCAACAATGTTAAAGAATCCTGATATGGAACATCAATAATGTGAACAAATCATGATAACAAATATCGAAAAGGTCAAAGAATCATGATCTCATAATCGGAACCTCTTCTACCCCACAAAACGAGGTGTAGAGGTAAGAATCATGATACTGAATATAATTAATGTGAACGAATCACGATAACAAATAACAGTAATGTCAAAGAACAATGAATGTCGCATATCAATAAAGTTAAAGAATCATGATACCAAATGTCAATAATGTGAAACGAAATATCGATAGCGCAAACGAATCATGATATAAAATACCAACAGTGCCAAAAAATCATGATACAAAATACCAACAGTGCTAAAGAATTATGATACAAAATACCAACAGTGCTAAAGAATTATGATACAAAATACCAACAGTGCTGAAGAATTATGATAAAAAATACCAACAGTGCCAGATAATCTTTACTTACTTAGTCGTTCCTCTTCTACCGTGAGGTGTAGAGGTTTGTAAGAGAGAGCGCCATACTATTCTATCGGCTGTCTTCCTCCTGGCTTGGTTCCATTCTAGTCCTCGGTCCTTCAAAGATTGTCTAATGTTGTCCTCCCAGCGGACTTTGGGTCGTCCTGGAGGTCTGGATCCCTGGCTCTTAGTTTCCCACGCTTGCCGTGGTAGCCGATCTTCTCCCATTCTGCAGACATGGCCAAACCATCTTAGTTGGGACTGTTCTACTTGGATCTGCAGTGGTTGGGTTTTTAGGCCTTGACGTATCGTCTGGTTGCGGACCATGTCTCTTCTTGTTACTTCAACCACCTTCCTCAGATACCTCATTTCTGAGGATTGAATCTGGCTTTTGTGGGTTGTAGTCATTGCCCATGATTCGCATCCATACGTCAAGACTGGGACATAGGTGGAGCGGTATACAGCCATCTTCGTCTTCTTACCAACTTCTCTTTTGGTGAAGAATCCTCGATTTATGGCTTGAAAAAGTCTCCCAGCTGCTGCTCTTCGGGTAGCCACCTCTTCTTTGATGCCTCCCTTCCGGTCAGATAATCATGATACAAAATATCAAAAGTGCCAAAGAATCATGATACAAAATACGATTAGTGCCAAAGAATCATGATATAACATACCAACTGTGCCAAAAAATCATGATACAAAATAACTAAAGTGCCAAAGAATCATGATAGGGACCTTTCAAAATGTGATCGTACTAGGATACCAAACATCAATAATATGAGCAAGTCAGGATAACAAATATCATTGGTGCAAAAAATCATTATATCAAACATTAATAATGCAAAAGAACCATGATATCAAAACATCAATAATGTGAGCGAGTCAGGATAACAAATATAAATGGTGAAAAAAATTATTATACCAAACATCAATCATGTAAACGAACCATGATTTAAAAAAAAAGATCAATAAAGTGAGCGAATCATGATACCACAGATTAATAATGCCAAAAAATCATGATACCAAACATCACTAATGTGAACGAATCAGCATACAAAACATCAAACATGTGTACGATTCATTGCATCTCTCACTTTTAACCACAACCTCATGACTTCTGTTTGGACGACAAAATTCAGAATAGCTGCACCACGGTCTCATCAACTAAATGTTGTTTGCACATAATTTTCCATGCCTCGTTTTCATTCCCTGCGGTGCATAGTAAACTTGCACCAAGGCATTTTATGTGCTTTTCTAGTTGTGGATTCTGTAGCAATGTTGTTTTTTTGTTTTATGTTTTATTTGACGAGGTTGGGAGCCGCGCTGGTGTAATGGTTACCACATTGCGGTGGCGATCAGGTGTTCAAGGTTCAAGCTCGGGCTTTGGCATTTGAAGAAGTATCATCGACCGGGATTTTGACTGAATAACCTGAACGGCTCCTGAGATAAACCCTCTTTGGATGGGAAGGGGCGAAGCTCCTGACCGGGTTGGAAGGAAAGTCCACAGGCTCACCAGCCTCGCAATGATATGTCATTGGGCCGAAGGGCTGAAAGCCCAAGTGCTGCTGGCTAAGAAAAAATAACATTTGACGAGGCTACTTATCTCATGTAAAATTCATACGTGCTCTTTGTTTTTCATTGTTCGCTCCATAAGGAGCACGTGGTCGCAAATGCTGAAAGCCTGTGTTAAATGGCTTATGTGATCCTGCAGTGATTGGTTCTGCGTCAATGTGTGTATATTGATAAGTTGCCAGCCTCATTCACAGCCTCAAGTCAAAAGTTGCCAGCCACATTCACAGCCTCAAGTCAAAAGTTGCCAGCCCACTTCACAGCACTGTCACGGGTTGCCTCCCTTTGGCTCTGTAGTAGTGGTCCAACAGTGGCCAAAACTCAAGAGTAACTGATGTGGGTCTTCAAAGGTGTCTACCTTTGCACAAGATTACTCTTGGCAGAGTTGGAGGCAGAAGGATAATGATGCTTCTACCTCAAGGCAGTTTTCACAAGATATTCAGAAAGCGAGAACAATGCATTGGCTGAGCACGTTAACTCTAGTATCTGCCGTCAACTTTTGTGAAGAATTAGGTAATATAATTTTAGCCCGTACAAGCCCCCAGCTGAATTTCCTCTTATTATTATTTATAGTCATAGACAGGGTGATGCGCCAGACATCAGAGGGCAGTCCAAGAGGAATAAGATGGACTACATTTTCTACATTAGAAGATCTGGAATATGCAGATGACATTGCACTACTAGCACATTCACATCAACACATCCAGGAAAAAACGGATGGACGTAATAAGTATAGCCAGCAGGTAGGCTTGAACATCAATCTAAAGAAGTCAGAGGTCATGACGCTCAATGTGAGCTACCCTGAGCCCGTATCAGTAAGGAATCCGCAACTGGAACAGACAGACACCTTCACATACCTAGGATGCATAGTAACACCAGACGGCGGAGCAAGCAAAGACATCAACAACAGAATTAACAAAGCAAGAACAGCCTTCTTTAGTCTAAACAACATCTGGAAGTCCTCTCAGTACAGCACAAGCACAAAATTAATATTATATCAGAGCTGTGTGCTTTCTGTGCTTCTCTATGATGCGGAATGCTGGAGAGTTACAGAGAAGGAAATGTCGAAATTGTCATCTTTTCACACATGTCTAAGAAAAATTCACCGAATCTTTTGGCCGAATACCATCACCAACCAAGATCTGCTTACTCGGAGCAAGCAAGAGGACATGCACACCATCATAACTGCCAGACGCTGGAGCTGGGTTGGCCATGACCTCAGAAGAGACCCCGATGTCATCACAAGAACAGCAATGCTATGGACCCCTGAAAGAAAACGAAAGAGAGGCCGACCAAAAACAACTTGGCGGAGGACTGTGGAGGCTGAGATGCAAAGAATGAACCAGAGTTGGGGCACTGTACGAAGGATGTCCACCGACCGAGCAAGGTGGAATCAATTTTTTGTTGCCCTACAAGACGCCACCAGGCGTGATGGCCACTGACTGGTTTGACGGTCGGCGGCTAAGGATCAAAGAAGAAGAAGACGATTATGTATAGCTCTGTTTGAGTGTATTTCAGAAATTGGCTGAGACATACGGATATAGTACATCGAAAATGATTAAATCAACTTTAGATTTGTCTTTATACAAGTAACAAATTTATAAAAATGAATAATTGTTTAGAAAAAAGGATTCATTACAGTGTGATGTTATTGTTTTCGAAAATGGACAGTTCACTTAGCAGCTTTTAAGGCTTACTTAGCTGCCAATAGTTGTTTCTGCTCCCGCTGATGTTTTGGTTCTTCGCAGATAGATGACTGGATTACACGCGTCTCTGGTCAAGATTTAAGAGTCGCAGCATGTTCCAAGTAGAATCAGGGAGTAACTGCAAAGCTGGTCTCGCGTCTCTAAGACCTGTCTGATGATGGTGTATAGCGTCGACTTCAGGCCACTTATACCCTCACTTGCTCCAGAAATAGTACCCTCAACTGGTACCACCAAGCCAATCTTTAGGCTCACAGACTGCTGGCTCAGAGAAATAAAGGCACTTGTAGAAGCCTCTTACACTTGGTCTGGGGTGTTGTTACTTTAGTAATAAGTTCCCCTTTTAACTTGTGTTTCAGTTCCCTCAGATTCCGGTTTTCCGTGTTTAAATGGTAGCGATGTCCTGGGCTCTAAGTCCTCAATATGCTCCAACAAAGTCCGGTCTGGTACTATTCTTAACTCTGGCAAGGTCTGGTTGTCTTCTTGGCGCGAGTGAATTTTCACAGTGCTTTAACCTGGCTAATGTGTCAGGTTATATTGCCTGTCGTCCCCCGCATTTGTTTGTTGCGATGTTAAGCAGGGCTCTAATCGGAAGGGGTGTTGTGCCTTCATTCCGAACGTCTGCCAATCGTTTCAAACCTGCGTGTTTTGTGGGGTAATTCAAATTATTTCCACGTGGATCTGTTCACAATACATTTTTTTTTTAATCGGACTATTCCCCAGATGGAGAAGAAAATGAAATTGTAGACTATGTCCTCTAAGAATGTCGGCTCCATGAGAGGTACAGACTGACAACATGACCTTCCCGTACCCGTTGTATGGAGACACTGAATGGCGATAAGAGAAGCCTGACATAGACTCTAACTTTATAAGAGAAATAGATGTTTTTATGTGAGAGTGATGAGAGAAGTCTGAGACAGACCTCCAACTTTATGAGAGAAATAGATGTGGTTATATGAGTGTGATGAGACAGACCACCAGCAGCATGAGAGGAGAGATGAAGAAGATGAAGTACGAGAATAACTAATAACGAAGAAGACGAAAAAAAGAACCACCACATTACAATAATTCCAGCCCGCCATCATACGTCAGTCTCTTTATCATGCAGCTTCTTTTTACATAACGTTTCACTTTAGTGTCTATGATTTTTACCCCCCCTTTTCTCTCTCCCTGCATCCACAACAAAGTAAAAAGAGACAAGAGTGTTTTCGTCGTTGCCACGGCAGCGAGGTAATCCACACTTTAACCCTGTATAATTCTCTCCCTTTGCCCGAAGGATTAAGCTGAGCGGGTTCAGAGGATTACAAGGAATGGTACGCTCTGTTCGGATCAAGTAGGCTTGGGGTTCAAACTCTACAGCTTCAAAAGAGTCCCGATTAAGCTCAGGACTAATGAAATCCTCGTTGCGAAAATTACTTTGAGAGAGAGAGAGAGAGAGAGAGAGAGAGAGAGAGAGAGAGAGAGAGAGAGAGAGAGAGAGAGAGAGAGAGAGAGAGAGAGAGAGAGAGAGAGAGAGAGAGAGAGAGAGAGAGAGAGAGAGAGAGAGAGAGAGAGAGAGAGAGAGAGAGAGAGAGAACGGAACGAACGAACAAGCGAACTTTATTTTCACAGGGTTTAGAATTGGGCACGCAGGCCCGTTTGACATTCTGCCCTTCCTTTCTCTCGTCCTGCATACTGAATCCATAGAAAGAGAGAGAGATAAAGAGAGAGAGATTTTAAGACGAACATGTAAAGAAATTATATTTTAAACACATATAAAAGAACATGGACCAGGCAGGGTGGGTATTCATTGAGAAATTACAATCTGGCTTCTGTACATAAGAACTGTTCTTAAATATTTGTTATCTGAGATAAAAATATTTTAAATTATATTCGCTTTGTGATCTCGAAAGGTGTTATTGCTTCAAATTTTGTTTTTTCCCCATTCAAAATGCAACTATATAGTGTTTCATGCATTATACCTACACTCAGGGGATCCAATCAGTCGTGGTCCAGCGTTGGTGTAGCTGGCGAATCCTTTACAGGGCATGTCCTTCTTAGGGCTTCATGCTAGATCTTTCAGCGCTCTAACCACTCTACCAATCGAACGCTTAATAAAAATAAACACGATCAATATTCTACAGAATGAAGGACATCTTAACATAACACATTTAATCACCCCAAAAGATCAAAACTTGAAGGATTTTATGTCAGCTCCAGTCTCGTCTATGGAGCGGAATAATGAACATTGCATACAAATAAAACTAACGAACAAGATAGGAAGCCGTAAGTATTTCAAGTTGAGGGGAGAATACTTACAATATCATCTGGACAAAAAAAAAGTTGTGTTCCTTGAAATGACAATGACAAGAAAACTACTTCAGGGGATAAAGAAAAGCTGAATTCGGAGATGATGTGATCAAATAAAGAAGATAAGGGAAATTATTGCTAAAAGGGAAGTTAGATGACAAAGGTATGCAACAATGATTCTGAAAGAAATGCTCCGATAATAACAGAGGTTCTAAAACTGTGTCGAATGACTCTTTTTTCTTCTTCGCCGTCGTGCGAGGACATCTAACCATATCTATTTCTCTCACGAGGGTGGCGGTCTCTGTCTCCGATCTCTATCATCACCATACAGTTTCTTATTCACTGGGGTAGGAAGACTATGCTGTCAAGCTGCTTCTCTCATGGAACTGACACTCTTGGAGGATACATTCTACTGTTTTTCTTCCCTTCGTGGACACATAATCTGTCTGTTCGATTGTTAATTTGAGTCTGCAACGGCCGGTCCTGTCCGAAAATTTATATATATATAAACTTTGTTTAGCTTAAAGCTGGTTTTCATTAGTGCTGCATCATTCCATGTTTTCAGCAAGGTGTTATTTTCTGCAGACCCAAGTAGAACAGTCTCAACTAAGATGGTTATGCCATGTCTGCAGAATGGGAGAAGATCGGCTGCCACGGCAAGTATGGGAGGCTAAGAGTGTCACGAAAGGGTTGTTGTTATTTAAAATATAAGGTATCCTGGACAAAAAGATGTATCAGTTGTTACCAGGATAGTGCCAGATAAGAGACTGGTCTTACAAGAAATACCCCTTTTTGAAAAGAATAAGGGTGTATTGACATCAAAGGATAGAATCCAGCTGTATAAACCTCCAGGTGTGATGAAAGTAGATGTCCTGAAAGTCTATTTGCTCCCTTTCAAGATCCTCCTTTGATATTATGTGTTATTATTATAGTTTATTATGGCTAATTATGCTAGGGGTACTAATTATGGTCTATATATATATATATATATATATATATATATATATATATATATATATATATATATTTATATATATATATATATATATATATATATATATATATATATATATATATATATATATATATATATATATATATATATATTTAATATGTATCAACAAAACTTGGAACTCAATTTAAATAATTTCAGAAATTTATTTACCCTATACCGGTTCTCTTTTCGGTTAGGTAACTTAGAAGTAACTCAAATATATTTACAGCATAAAATAAATAAACATAGAAACTTTAATTATCAAACAGAATACTGTACTTAAGTTTCAATTTTTCTACACTGATTAATATTATAATTCAATATAGTTTGTCACTAAGTTGAACTGTGAAGGTAGTAATAGATACATTCTGTCCACAAGGATTCATCATACACTGTATTTTTATCCTTTTATTATATATATTGGTGATAGAGTCTGAATAGGCTGACCAGTGGCTTTTCTGTGCCACTTATCTTTTATGTTGAAATCAAACACGCTCCTGCCATGGACGAACACGTCTGTGAATTGCCAGGCGGTGGATGCTGGGTATCTGGCTCCAATGACTTTAAGAGCCCTTGCACCTCAGGGTCCAACAGAGATATTTGATTCCTAATCGTCTGGTAGTTTGCAGGATAAAACCTGGAATACAAATAATCACAACCCCTGTATGGTCCAGCACTATTCTGTCCTCACATACAATGGACATAACAAACAGTGTCAGACATTGTGCTAACATATGCACAGGACAATGTACCTCAATACCCCTCACAGCCAGTTCATGGTGACTACACTTTCCTTATAAATCCTAAGTTAGATCCAGTTGTCCATGATGCGCCTTCATACAATGATTTAGTCTAGTTTACTCCTTTAAATACGTTATTAAACCTACATCGGATGGTATGGGGCAAAAAGGGTGTTAAAAATCTCAAAATGAGGCATAATTTTGCCTTCTGTTCAATTAGCAAAATTTTTAATATTCATTATCTTTCTTATTTATGGGGCGATTTTTGTCATTTAAAGCTTGAATTATTCTGTATTGATCTATCCACTAATTGGTCAGTTTGCAAAATGCATTTTAATATATGCATGCTTTAACTAGCTAAATTGGGACTAACCATGATGTAACGAAGCTCTTTCCCTCGATATTTCTATCTTACTAAAATACAGGGCATAACAAACTGAATAAACACATGCACAAGTTACGATTGTCTGCTTCACCACTGTGCACATGTGGATTAAACGAACAAACTGCTGAGCATGTTCTACAGGACTGTCCTCTGTATGACCAGTTAAGAAAGATATACTGGCCCAATGACTCAACACTAAATTCAAAGCTATATGGAGTTAAAGAGGAACTTCAAACAACAGTCGAATTCATCATGAGAACTCGTCTGACGGTGTAATCATCAAAGATGCGATCGCAAGAAGAAGAAGAAGAAGAAGAAGACTAAAATACTATTCGAGAAAGTTTATACACTTACCTCAAGCGTAACATTCCCGTTGTTGAATTATATAATCCTTTCCGGTGATATTTCTTTATTCTTTCTATAATTAATTGGCATTGTACCATCGGTTACACAAAATGGGCCTCTACGAGATGTTCAAGCCTAGTACGTTTTACAATACACACCAAGAATGACGCGTTTTCATTGGTTAGTGTATCAGAGAGTTCTCAACATATGGCGTGCGGTATGGTCAGATTTACTCCTAATTATTTAGAAAACCGTGTTGTGAGATAGACTAAATCACGACAAAGAGCCAGGGATTCAGACCTCCAGAACGACCCAGATTCCGCTGGGAGAACAACATTAGTCAATCTCTGAAGGACCGAGGACTTGAATAGAACCAGGCCAGGAGGAAGACAGCCGGTAGGATAAGATAGTATGGTGATCTCTCTTCCAAATCTCTACACCTCACGGTAGAAGAGGAATGACTTAAGTAAGTAAGTAAGTAAGTAAGTAAGTAAGTTATTTAGTTTTATATAACCAACACATTGTCTTTGTTATCAAATCCCCAGGGTAAGTGAAGTAGAGGTACACCCAAGAACACATACAGAAGTGAACTGGAGACAGGAATGGCAGTTATGATGTAGGAATGGAATGACCTTGAATTGATGTCGTGGAACTGGAGGACATGTGTTTGTTGAATGCCTATGCTAATTAGCAGCTGAATGGTGTTGGCTGAATGATTTGTTGACTGACTGACTGACTGACTGATTGATTGATTCGATGACTGACTGATCGATTGATTGATATGATGATTGACTGGAGAATATCAGAAGGCTAACGTTTTAAAACATATTTTTTAATCTTTTTATTTTCTTCAGACAAATATGTTTGAATACAAGGACTTAACTTAAGGGTCTGGTGTTATCCCACTTCATATCCATTAACATCTTATCTCCAACACAAACGATTCTCATGACTCAAACATGCTTTACTTTAAACAGACAGGCAGGCAGACTGGCAGACAGATCTAGGGACGGTCAGATAAATAAGGCAGACAAATAGAAAGATGGGCAGACATACGGTTTGTCAATAAACCAGACCAGACAGTTCGACAGACAAACATACTTCAGAAAGTTTGACAGACAAACAGACTCCAGACAGTTTGACAGACAAACACACTCCAGGCAGAGTGGCAGACAAACACACTCAAGACAGTTTGACAGACAAACATACTCCAGACAGTTTGACAGACAAACAACTCCAGACAGTTTGACAGACAAACATGTTCCAGACCGTTTGACAGACAAACACACTCAAGATAGCATGACAGACAAACACATTCCAGACAGAATGACAGACAAACATACTCCAGACAGCTTGACAGACAATCATACTGCAGACAATTTGACAGATAAACATACTCCTGACAGTTTGACAGACAAACATACTCCACATAGTTTGACAGACAAACATACTAGAGATAGTTTGACAGACAAACATACTCCTGACAGTTTGACAGACAAACATACTCCAGATAGTTTGACAGACAAACATACTCCTGACAGTTTGACAGACAAACATACTCCACATAGTTTGACAGACAAACATACTCGAGATAGTTTGACAGACAAACATACTCCTGACAGTTTGACAGACAAACATACTCCAGATAGTTTGACAGACAAACATACTCCTGACAGTTTGACAGACAAACATACTCCAGACAGAATGACATACAAACATACTCCAGATAGTTTGACAGACAAACATACTCCTGACAGTTTGACAGACAAACATACTCCAGACAGAATGACAGACAAACATACTCCTGACATAATGACAGACAAACATGCTCCAGACAGTTTGACAAACAAGTATACTCCAGATAGTTTGACAAACAAACATTCTCCAGAAAGAATGACAGAAAAACATATTCCAGACAGTTTGACAAACAAACATACTCCAGACAGAATGACAGACAAACATACTCCTGACATAAGAACAGACAAACATACTCCAGACAGTGTGACAGACAAACAGATTCAAGTTGTATAGGTAAATATAACACATAACGTACATGTGTCCTTCATCTTATGGGAACTGCTGGTCTTGTCTATACAATTGGTTTTCCTATTTGTTGTATCATTTCTGTCTCGGAGATCCGAATTTCATAGTTAAGTCCACTTGAGCTCTCTTATGTACTGAAATTGCTATACCGTATCATTGTCAGCAAATATTCACGTAATTTTCCGACTTACGTTGTCTTCACATGTATCGATCTTTTGAGTTGTACAGTACTGCATTTTATGAATTGTGTAGCATGACTAATTTTCAAGTCATAAGCCTATACCTTCAAATGTCAACTGAGTCCTATTACTGGCTCTTAAATATGGAGAAGAACAAAAACAACAATCATGTAGTTACAGACTGTCATAAATGGGAGCTTGCAAAGAATAGACGGATTTGAATGGTACTACAGAGTGACAAATGACAAGAACCAGACAGGTGCCAGTAGAACATGAGATGAGAAAGTGATGTTGGCGATGGACAGGACACACAGTGAGAAAATCTGCTGATCGCATTACACGACATTCTTTATTCTGGTATCCCCAAAGTAAGAGAAGAGGGAGCCCCCCCCCCCCCCTTTCCCAAAACACACACACACGGAGAAGATAACTAGAGAGATAAATAAATGGGATTAAGAAGACAAGGAAAGACCTTGACCTGTTGGCACGTGACAGGAGGATTTGGCATGAATTTGATGAAGAGTTATGCTCCCTGCGGAGCTGAAGAGTAATGAATGAATGAATTAATTAATTAATCTTGCAAACAGGAAAGCTATAGAGGCGATCGAGTCTTAAATAAAAAAAAGGTCTGGGCCATTCCTGGTCCTATATTCCAAAGTTGTGTGCAGTATCCTATGAATGTCTACTAATGTGGGGTGTTTAGCGGACGGTGTGGCTGTCACGATTCACTCTCGAAGCGAGGCGATGGCGTCAATCGGATGATTTCTGGTTCGAATCTCTGGAACACTTATGAACTGTTACATTTCCGTAGTCTAATGCCCCCTTATCTTACAGATCTCTTCCATTTCCTTATTTTAGTTTATTGTTCACATTCATAACCTAGGGTAGACGAGGAACGACTAAGTAAGTACTTTACAATCGTACCGCAGGGTAGAAGAGTAACGACTAAGTACTTTACAATCATTCCTCAGGGTAGAAGAGGAACGACTAAGTAAGTAGTTTACAATCATTCCTCAGGGTAGAAGAGGAACGACTAAGTAAGTACTTTACAATCATTCCTCAGGGTAGAAGAGGAACGACTAAGTAAGTACTTTACAATCATTCCTCAGGGTAGAAGAGGAACGACTAAGTAAGTACTTTACAATCATACCCCAGGGTAGAAGAGGAACGACTAAGTAAGTAGTTTACAATCATTCCTCAGGGTAGAAGAGGAACGACTAAGTAAGTACTTTACAATCATACCCCAGGGTAGAAGAGGAACGACTAAGTAAGTAGTTTACTATCATACCCCAGGGTAGACGCGTAACGACTAAGTAAGTACGAGGGGCGTTCAGAAAGTAATGCACCACATCGTTTTTCTCAGGTGCTGTTTATTCAAAAAGCATGAAATTTATACACAATATACAAAGATGTGTCATGTAAACATCGGTATTATTCAACATAATCCCCATCAACTTGTACGGTTTTATGCCAGCGCGAAACAAAGGCATGTATTCCTAGCCCGTACCAGATTTTGTCTTGATCATGCAGCCATTTCTTCGCTGCATGAATCACTCCTGCATCATCTTCAAACCTTGTCCCACGGAGTGCATCTTTAAGTGGACCAAATAGATGAAAATCAGAGGGTGCCAAATCGGGACTATAGGGTGGATGGTGTAGTGGTGTTGATGGTATTGTATGATGGTGATATTACTAAATGTAATTGTATGAGGCCAGCTGTGAAGGCTCCTGAGATAAAATGTAGTTGAGAATTGTCAGAAGGCCTTTCTTGCTACCACTACGACCTCACACTTAATTTTTTTTTTATGAATGTGACTACGTAAAGTGTCTAGGGTTATGATATGTAGTGTGGTGTAATAGGTTATAGATATACCCACAGATATTTAACAAGACTAATAATATTAATAAATGTTAAAATACACTGAACTAACTCACGTGTGTAAAATTTTTTGATAAAATTATATTACATTTATTTTGTTCTGGATCAATTTTTTAGGTTGACCAGAACTTAAAAGGATTTAGAGATTATGAAAGAAATGCATGGAATATTATATCATAAATGCAATAGTGTACATATATATGTACTATACTAGTTAGTTTTATTAAAATGTTCTAGTAGACATCTCCTTGGGAGGATAGTTAATGTTTGTGCTGTTGGGGTGGCCTCATCACACCTGTCTATATTGACTACACAGTGTCCAGAAAATGGTGGGAATTTTTATGGGGATATTAGTAACTACAAAGCGTTGGTGAATGTCCAGCAGACCAGAGGCTCACTCATCTTGTAGTTGTAGCTCTGGTGCTGAAATCTTGTGGTCCCCCCTCTCCGTGCTGGCGGGCAATAATGGTGGTCTCTGTCACAAGTACTGCACAGATACACTCGAGTAAAGTCACCAACTGAATAGACACTGCTTGGTTGACAACAGAAACTCACAGCTCAGATTATGAATAAATAACACAGAATTGCTAGCAAAACTCAGCTGAGCTGCTGGCTATAGTATGGCGTCCCTAAACTTCTTTCACTTTCTTTCATATGGAAATCACCACACTTTAAAATCTGTGTCTATCACTGAACAACTATTGAAGAATGGCCCCAAAATCGCTCTGAGCGCTAATAATATGATTGTCTGTGGCCAATCACTGCCTAGGTTTATTTTAAATTCAAATTTCCTACCCTAAAGTCATTTCAGTCATGCTTCAGTCAAGTATGGATGGTTATCTGTTAGTCTGTCCGTCTCTACTTGTGTTTCTACAAAAATGTACTCGATTTTTGAACCAACCTTTCTCTCCCCTCCAAAATTTTGTCGTTAAAAGTTATTTTTAGACACAGCCACCACAATATCCCCTCTCCTCCATACCAAGTAGATTTGAACACCTGCGTCTCGAGGTCGTGTTTTTTTTTTCAAATAGCGACACTTTTTATTCAATACAGTTCGTCGATGATGTGAACAACACTGTCTTTTGTCATTATCTTCAATATTATCTATCCGTCTGTAAAATTAAGAACATATTAGTTCACTGCTCAGAATGGGCCATCCGGCCAGCTAATTTTTATATTCCTAACATTAATATTAAGAAAAAAGTACTTTTTAAATTTTGTAATATTTCGAACATCTGCGTTTAGCCGCTGAGTTCAAATCAAGGGCTTGGTATCGCAAAAGCGTCCAATAAATGACTGTGGCGTATTATATCTAAGGTCCCTTCTGTCGAATTTCTTACTTTTATGTCAACTTGGGAAACGTGACTTTTCTCCGTTTCCCCCCCCAATTGCGTCTCCTTAGCCTTTCCAGTCTCACGCAATCTTTCCAGTCATATTTTTTTCCTTTTTTGATCCGCCGTTCCCCTCCTGTCTAGCAAGTCAATTTTTATGGAGGATGATGACCCGCGGTCTAGGCGATCATGTACATCAGCAGCCTACGCATTATGTTTTTTATCCTTACATGTTATCTTTGGAGGTATTTTACCGTTGTATCTCTGTCAATTTCACTACAGATGGGGTAGTACAGTCCAACCCAATTTGGTGATTCCTCCCCGTGTTGCCAGACTTGTGTGAGGTCGCGCATTGTCGTGAAGGAGAAGCAGGTCTGCTGGATTCTTGTGCGGCCGAACTCTGCGAAAACGTTGATTGAGTTTTTTCAATGTCTTAATGTAAGCTTGCGAATTGATTGTCTCTCCTCTTGGCATAACGTACACAAGAATCACACCTTCAATGTCCCAAAAGACAGTGATCATGACCTTTCCAGCTGAAGGAATTGTCTTGAATTTCTTTCTTCGTGGTGATTGCGAATGATGCCACTCCATTGACTGTCTTTTTGTCTCAGGTTCAAAATGATGTGCCCAGGTTTCGTCACCTGTAACGATCTTAGCCAAAAAGTTCTCTCCATCAGCATTGAAAAGCTCCAACAATTCAGAAGAAATTGCTTTCCTTTGCAATCGGTGGTCATTTGTGAGGCTTCGAGGAACCCATCGTGCGCAAACCTTAGAAAATCGGAGAGTTTTTATAACTGCATTTGCACTACCAATGCTGACTGACAGCTGTAAGGCCAATTGTTGAGTAGTGATTCGCCTATCGGTAAGAATAATGCCCTCAGCGCATTTCAACATTTCTGCGTTGGTGGCTGTGGCAGGACGTCCACAGCGCGGCCGATCAAGCAGCTCCGTATCTCCACTTCCTGATTCTTTGATTCTCTGAACCCAGCGACTGACTGTACTCCTTTCGACTGCAAAACTTCCATACACATCACATAAACGCTTGTGAATGTTCACAACAGTTTCCTTCTCTGCAACGAGAAATTCTATCACAATTCGCTGCTTTTAATGCAAGTTGCTAACACGCTTCATTTCAACGGTTTAGGGCAGCCGTATTTTTTGGCCAGTTGCAGTGCAATTTGGTGCACACAATTGGCACATGCCATATTTGAAGTGTGCAAAATGCCTTGCTTCTATCTTCATTATTAGCTGAGAAAAACGATGTGGTGCATTACTTTCTGAACGCCCCTCGTAGTTTACAATCATACCCCAGGGTAGAAGAGGAACGACTAAGTAAGTAGTTTACAATCATACCCCATGGTAGAAGAGGAACGACTAAGTAAGTAGTTTACAATCATACCCCAGGGTAGAACAGGAACGACTAAGTAAGTAGTTTACAATCATACCCCAGGGTAGAAGAGTAACGACTAAGAAAGTAGTTTACAATCATACCCCAGGGTAGACGCGAAAGGACTAAGTATGTAGTTTACAATCATACCCCAGGGTAGAACAGGAACGACTAAGTAAGTAGTTTACAATCATACCCCAGGGTAGAAGAGTAACGACTAAGAAAGTAGTTTACAATCATACCCCAGGGTAGAAGAGTAACGACTAAGTAAGTAGTTTACAATCATACCCCAGGGTAGAAGAGTAACGACTAAGAAAGTAGTTTACAATCATACCCCAGGGTAGACGCGTAACGACTAAGTAAGTAGTTTACAATCATACCCCAGGGTAGAAGAGTAACGACTAAGTAAGTAGTTTACAATCATACCCCAGGGTAGAAGAGGAACGACTAAGTAAGCAGTTTACAATCATACCCCAGGGTAGAAGAGTAACGACTAAGTAAGTAGTTTACAATCATACCCCGGGGTGGAAGAGGGACGACTAAGAAAGTAGTTTACAATCATACCCCAGGGTAGACGCGTAACGACTAAGTAAGTAGTTTACAATCATACCCCAGGGTAGAAGAGTAACGACTAAGTAAGTAGTTTACAATCATACCCCAGGGTAGACGCGTAACGACTAAGTAAGTAGTTTACAATCATACCCCAGGGTAGATGCGTAACGACTAAGTAAGTAGTTTACAATCATACCCCAGGGTAGAAGAGGAACGACTAAGTAAGTAGTTTACAATCATACCCCGGGGTAGAAAAGGAACGACTAAGTAAGTAGTTTACAATCATACCCCAGGGTAGAAGAGGAACGACTAAGTAAGTAGTTTACAATCATACCCCGGGGTAGAAGAGGAACGACTAAGTAAGTCGTTTACAATCATACCCCAGGGTAGACGCGTAACGACTAAGTAAGTAGTTTACAATCATACCCCGGGGTAGAAGAGGGACGACTAAGAAAGTAGTTTACAATCTTACCCCAGGGTAGACGCGTAACGACTAAGTAAGTAGTTTACAATCATACCCCGGGGTAGACGCGTAACGACTAAGTAAGTAGTTTACAATCATAAGTATATCTGCAACGACATGGTACTATTCTATTGGGGAGGAGAATGGGTGGACATGAGGAGTGACGGTTGTAATTAATATTGTCTTGCTTCTGGCATCGTGCAGGTGATTTCACGAAAGAAGTCAATGATTTTCATCTCTAGTTAGAATGTCCAGATGTGTTTATCTCTCTTATTATCTAAATAATTTGCTTTTTCGAGGCAAAGTTACTGGGTTCGAAATCTAGTAGCGTTGCGCTCAAGCCTACCTAGCTGTAAATGGGTACCTGACATTTTTTTTAAGTTCGGGAAGGCAAAGGCAGTGAGGAGGGGAACCAGTTACCCTACCTCAAAGTCTCTAACACTTCACTACCCTGCGGCAGTATCATCTATGAGACTACAATTTCTATTTTATAAACGGGTTTTTTTTCTTCGGAGTGTAGAGGATTTGTCGTTGAATTCATGAATTTTAAATATACAGCTTTATCATTTAAAAAAAAAAACAAGAACACCACACACGGCTGTGTAAAAGCATTTTAAGATAAGCAGTCTACAAATTAGTCATCCGATAACAAGAACCAGGTAAATGCCAGTGGAAAAAGCGATGAGAAGAAGACGCTAGCTATGGATAAGACACACGTTGAGGAAACCTAAGGATAGCATTACAAAGTAGTCCGTGTTCTGGAACTCCCTGGATGAGAGAGGCAGAATAAGACCAATCAAAAGGTGGAGAAGAGAGCTGGAGACAGAAGTGAAAATAATGAGGAAAGCCTGGAAAGAGCTTGAGCTGATGGCACATCACAGGAGGATTTGGCATTTGTTTGTTAAACACCTCCGGCGTGATGCTGACCACATCACCCCTAGTGTGCCGATGATCGAGAAAATATGGGCCTAACACCATATTCCCAATATGCCTCAATGGGCGTGTAACGGGATTCCCCCCCCCCCTCCCCTTGTTAAACACCTAAATGTTTTTTTTTATATTATTCATCATCAGCATGATCCTTTTGCTCCTTATGGACCATGATGCCACGACTTGCGGGAAGCTTGCACCAAGCACTTACATGCTCCTGCGGAAGTGGTTTCTGTAGACATTTGTTTGACATGATGAGGTTGCTAGCCTCATGTACAACCTCATATTATTCGCCTTCTACGACATGCCTGAGTGTCACAAAATTAACCGTGATACAACGTTAAAATATCTCCAATGATACAACGTAGGGATAACAACTAATGCGTAAGCTGCTAGAATACATGATCGCCCACGCCGCGGGTCATCACCCGCCATGGAAATTAAATTGTTAGACTTGAAGGCAAAACGGAACGGGATGAGAACGGAGCTCAAAAGGAAAAATCTGACTGAACGCGTGCTTGAAATTAGCAAGGCTAAAATACGCAAGTGGTGGGGAAAGGAGGAAAAAGTCACGTTCCCCAAGTTGACATAAAGTAAAGAAATCGACAAAAGGGACCTTGGATATTATACGCCACAGTCATTTTTTGGACGCTTTTGCGATAACTTAGTCCGTTTATTTGAATGCAGTGATGAACGCATTCCAGAAGGTTCTAGAAAATATTTGAAAAGTAACTTTTCTTAATAATAATGTTAGGAATATAAAACCTAGCTGGCCGGATGGCCCATCTTGAGCAGTGAAATAATATGCTTTCATTTATACAGACGGACAGATAATAAGAAAGATATTGACAAAAGCCTGTGTTGTTCATATCAACGATCGACTGCATTGAAATAAAACATGTCACCAATTTTCAAAAAATTGTGGCCTTGAAGACGCAAGTGCTAAAATCTAGTTGGAATGAAGAGACGGGGTGGGATGGTGAATTGTGGCTAAAAATAACTTTAAGGGGCAAAATTGTGTAGGGGAAGGCAGAGTTGGTTAAAAAAACAAGTGTGTTTTTTTGTGAAACGCAAGTAGCGGACCAACAGACAATAAGGCATACTTGACTGAGGTATGACTGAAATGACTTTTTGGTAGGATATTTGAATTTGAAAAAGAAAAGGCAGTGATTGGCCATAGATGAATATATTATCGGCGCTCAGACGCGCATTTTGTGCCATTCATTATAAGTTGTCCTAGTAGACACAGTGAATTATTAAGTGGTGTAATTCCCAGAAGCTATTGAAATATTTAGAGGGACGCCATCCTAAAGCCAGCAGCTCAGCTGAGTTTTGCTAGCATTTTAACTGTGTTCTATATTCATAATTCTGGTAAGACTGAAATTATTTCTTTGTACATTTTAATATTTGTTTAAGGTTTCGAGTGATTTGATACTGCAATAGCATAATCTGTCCCTTACAACAAGTAAGGATTCGCTCTAGACCCCCCGCCCCAGTTCAGGGTCTAGAGACAAATAAAATACATAAACTCCAGCAAGGATTATGGAGGACAGATCAAGTGTTGAGATCAGTGGAACATATCACCTATCCTATTCTATGGCAGGAAGCTAATGAACATATTTCAGAATACGTAGTCTGGGAGAACTTATCCTATGTGAAACCAACTTGGTAAGATGTGTTGTTTGGTCAGAAAGATCTGACCCGTCTATGTGGTGTTGTTGTTGTGTAGTGTTGTGTCCAGAAGTGGTTAGAGGATGGAATTCTGACACATGACTAATACTTTGATTGCAGAACTGTGAGTTTCAGTTGGCACCAATGCGGTGTCAAATGAGTTGTTGAATATTACAAGAGTGGACCCGTGCAGTAACATTTTGTCAGAGCAGCCTATTATAGCCCCCAAGCACGGAGAGGTGGGGCCACCATACTTCTGATATTGCCCCCAAGCACGGAGAGGTGGGGCCACCAGACTTCTGATATTGCCCCCAAGCACGGAGAGGTGGGGCCACCAGATCTCAGCACCAGAGCTACACCTTCAAGCTACGTGAGCGTCTGGTCTGCTGAGAATTCACCAACTCAACTTATTTGCTAACACACCCATAAAAAAATTCCATCCAATAACTGGACAATGTGTAGTCACCATAGACAGGGAGTGATGAGGCCACCCCAACAGCACATCCATTAAATGTTCTCCCAAAATAGATTACAACTATAAACAGTAGTAATATTAACTAGTCTAGTAACATACATATGTACACACCTTGCATTTATTATGTAATATTCATGCATTTCTTTCATAATTGCAAAACCTTTCATATGTTCTGGCCAAATTAAACCCTTGGTTCAGAACAAATAAATTTAAAGAAAATTACTATCAAAAATTTTACACACTTGAGTTAGTTCAGTGTATTATAACATTTATTAATATTATTAGACTTAGTAAATATCTGTGTGTGTATGTAAACTACCACAACACATTACATATCATTACCCTAGACATTTAACGTAGCCACATTCATTAGAAAAAAAAAAGATAGGTGTGAGGTCGTAGTGGTAGCAAGAAGGGCCTTCTGACAATTCACAGCTACATTTTATCTCAGGAGCCTTCACAGCTGACCTCATGCATCACACTTAGTAATATCACCATCATACAATACCATCAAATCCACTACACTGAGGGAGCAGTTGTGCTGTTCTTTATTTGTCTCATCAGACACACCCCCCCCCCCCCCCCCCCCCCCCCCCCCCCCCCCGGACACTACGGGGCAGTCTACATATGGACAAACTGAATTAGAAAACAAATAGAATTCGAAAAAGCATAACAAAGCAAACTAACCAAAACGGTGAAAACAATGAGTTAGGAATGTAATAAAAAACTGTAATAAAACAAAGCAAATCTACATGTGAACAGCTATTGGCCTAGTATGAGATAAACACAGATATTACAATATTCCACAGGAATAGTACAACCACAATAACATTTAACAATGAAGACAGGGACAACAATCAAATCAATGACTTAAGCAACAATAACAGAACATACAAAGACCACAGGCAGGTAAAAACTTGTGAATGAATTACACACACACAAACACACACACACACACACGCGCGCGCACACACACACACACACATAAGGAAGAAGAAAAAAATCCAGCTACAGACAAAACCATAATGAACAATGCAACAAAAGACAACAACGCGGTTATGAACAAAAATATGGCCAGATTATTGCTACAGAACCACAAAACAATGCACTATAGCCGTGGATAAAATAGCTTTCATTTTTTTTTTTAACTGTCCAAATTCAACACTTATGGAAAAGAAATCACAAAGACAAATTTAACAAAGTTAACAATAACCGGGAGCCGCGGTAGCATAGTGGTTAGTGCACTGGCTTCCTATCTCAGTGGTCTATGGTTCGATCCCCAGATGAAGTGGGATTTTTTTAGGCCGCAAACGGCTCCTGGGTCGACCCAGCCCCAATTGGGTACCAGAGCAACTCTGGGAAGGTTGAGGCGGCCGGTGTGATGCTGACCACATCACCCCTAGTGTGCCGATGGTCAAGAAAATATGGGCCTAACACCATATTCCCAATATGCCTCAATGGGCGTGTAACGGGATCCTTTACCCTACAATATCACAGCAGCGGAGTAACGACTGAAATTCAAGTCAGAATAAAAGAAGAAACGATAAATTAAAACATTAGTGACGCTAAGACAAATTAAACCAGAATTGAGCAAAGGCAAAAAGTGCAGAGAGCAAATAAAAAATAACAACACATTTTGTTTTTAACTTAACTTTCCTATATTTGTGTTTTTGCATCATGCTAGTATATTACGTCTACATTTTTCCAGGAATCAGAAAAGTGAAAATAGATATTTCATCCATCCATCCATCCAACTAACATAATTACCGATGTATGTTACGTTGGTCGGTCTCACTCAAAATAGTAACTCGCGCCAGAAAAAAAAGGCGCAACGCACGGTGTGCAACTTGCGCGGCGTGGGTGTTATATAAAACAAATAATAATAATAATAATAATAAATTCTTTAAGCACCAAACACGGCGCATAAGGCAGAAACAAGTGCTCTCCAGGTTGTACGTTGTGACGCCACTCCTCTTAGCTCTTGCACATTGTTTAATCCCAACGTTCCTCCTTCTCTTATTATTGTTCTTCTGAGTGTTTCTTTTGGTCAAACAAATACTTTGGTTTTTTTTTTTTTTTAATTCTTTCACAAAATTAGTAGCGCTCGACAAAGAAAAAGTGCGTAAAAATTGGTGTGCATGAGCCCTCACCCGATGTACAAATCATGAAAACTTGACAGTTTTTGTTAAAACCACTTATTATCAGGGAACAGTCTTTGAAAACAATCCACGCACTTTCACACGAACTGTTGTCATCAAAGAACTTTTAAATTGAATCTAAAATAACACAATTCTCGCCTTGTGTACGTTGGTCACAGCTAAGGAATGCAACCGTGTTGAAAAAATGTGTTGTTTCCATTATATATACTCTCCCGAAAATAGTTACAATCAACAAAGAAAAGCGTTCAAATGACGGTGTTCATGAACAGTTTGATTACACTGTAGAATGGAAAGAAACCAAAAATACTCTAAGAATGTACTTCTATCTGCTCATCCGGGAACGGAAACAGCACACTAGAATGCTAGTATCATAAATAATTTGAAATCGAAAAGTGAAAATAGATATATACCATTACTAATTCAAAATAAAACAAAACAAAAAGTTGAAAAAAGGAAAGACCTTACATGAGGACTTTGACCTAATTTGTTTAACGCTATGCTCCTTGTGAGCTGAAAGAAATGAATGAATGAACGAACGAATGAATGAAGCAAGACTCCTTTCTCAATTTCAGATCCAATGTCTGAAGAGTATACTCTAATCCTACAGAAGAATCCTCGCCTAATCCAAACTACAAATTCCCCAGGTAAAAAGCTTTGAATTAAACCTTTGTCCCACACATTCACACTGAATAGGATTATAATCTAAGCCGAGATCCTAATTTGAAACAGTCTCTCTCTTTCTCTTTACGTTTACGTGTGTGGGTGTTTTTCCCCCCCTTCATTTCTTTCCTCTAAAGCATTCGACTGTTAGGGAATTAAGAAAGATTACAACCAAGAACAATGACACGAATACAAAGCCTTCAGCTACAACACAGAAATGTCCGATTTATTTTCCCATCTTCTGTCATTAGAAATTCACATATTTCTTGTTTAAATATTTTACTGTACAGGTAAAGGCAGTCCCACATCAAATACTGCCGTAGTATCTGATAAGAGAGGTAGAGGGGGACCAAAGAACTACGGAGAAGAGTACCGGAGACAGACATAGAAAGACCTTGAGTTGATGGCACGGGACAGGAAGACTTGGCTTAAGTTTGTTGATGACCTATGCTCCTTGGTGAGCTGAAGGGTAGTGGTGACCATAATGAACATGATGATGATGATGATTCACGCATACATCCAAACCTCACACAGACACTCCCCTCATCAACTCGCAAACCGCTTTCAAGCTCTCAAGCTTCAAATCCAACTTACCCATCCTCCCACTTGGCTTCATGTTAGAATGTTTATGGCAAGTAACGGTATTTACTTTCTAATATTTTCAATTTATCGCCAGCATCAATACACATTTTGTTCTTTAATCTTGTCGCGCGCATTGAGTTTGTGTGATATGTCGTCTGCGAATTTCGGCACGTGCAGAGTTCTACAATGTCCGAGTCATGCAGAAAACCTGGCGGATTTGCAGGAAGAATTTCTAAGCACGAAGGACAGGGTGGATTATACAACACAAACTCACAGATAAAACCCCAAAACACACATACACAGAGGAAGAGAGTGAGTCAAAGTGGATATGGGGTGGAGTACGGCTGAAGAGATATCGTCTGACTCGTGCTAATGGTCCAATAACAGAAATTAAGGATTTATCAGGTCGCAGCTTCAAGAATTTAGACCCAAGTTCTCGTTATATTTATCTCCTCACTAAGTCAGCATGCGAATCCGCGAGATTTCTTCAAGTGTATTTGTACTGTCAATGTTCTACCTTGTTATGCAGATAGCTCCTCTCTTGACCCATCATTATATACTCCATATTTCTTACAGTAGACATATCTACCACACAGCCAAATTACACTTAAAGATACATTCCGACAACATATGGACACATACATAAATCTTGGCAGCGACACAGACTAAGCTGGAGGAACAGATCGTGTTACAAACCTGCTTGTCCATCTCCCAGTTGTCTGTCTTTGGACTCTTTTATTCTCTCAGTGACGATCTTCTTTAACGTTGTTTCTTGGCACTGAAAGTAACATTATTCCTCTGCACTTTGCGCACTCCATTTTAAAAAAAATGCAGCTTTGGAATATAGAACTCGGAAGGACCCGATACACATCTTAACAACTGAAGGACTTCTTTCAAACGAAGCAGTGAATCATCACACTCCATAATTCTCGCAGTTTGTACGTCGGTCACATCTAAGGGATGCAACTGGGGTTGAAAGTTAGACATTAATTGTAATGTTTCCTTTATATGTACTCTCCCGAAAATAGTAAAACTCAACGAAGAAAAGTCGGTGAATTATGAAACACAAAGTGAGTGACAGTGATATATGAATAAAATGTAGGTTTTTGATTGTAGAACCCAGTTTCATTCCGGAAACGGATTTAACTCATCATGTTGTTGGAAATAACCTTAAAATGTAAGTTTTTGATTGTTTCTTCAAGACAATATTTTAATTTAAAGTATTGCAGACTTATTGTTGGAGCTACTCGCTAGAAATGAAACGGTTTATTGGAGCATAGATACCATGATTTCCGAAGATCCCAACGACGCAGTTGATTTCCCAACCGAGTTCCTCAACAAGCAGTGCCCATCAGGAATGCCACCGCATTTGCTTAAATTAAAGGTTGCTGCATGTATCATGCTATTGCGAAATCTGAACGCAAAAAAACGGACTATTGAATGGCACGCGTTTGGTCATAAAAGTCTTGCATCGGAATTCCATTGATGCAGAAATTGTCACTGGCAGTAATAAGGGAGAACGAGTCATAATTCCTCGCTTGAAAACTTGAAAGTTTTTGTTAAAAACACTTTTTATCAGGGAGCATTCTTTGAAACAAATCCACGCATTTTCACAAAAAAATGTCATCAAATAACTTTTATATTGAATTTAAAAATATTTAAAATATATATTACAGTTTTTTATTTAATTCCGTCATTATTGACGGGTTATTGCTAGTAATTAAATAGGTAAAAGAAGGGTACTCGCAAGAAAGAAATAAGGGAGGAAGTATGGAAGGAAGAATAAAAGGAAGGAAGGAAAAATGAAAGAAAGAAAGAAAGAAAGAAAGAAAGAAAGAATGCGCTGCCGCAGCGTAGTGTTTGTAACAACTTGTGTCACATGATAGGGTTGCCAGTTTCACATAAAACGTTAATGTTAATCGCATCTTACGACATGCTTCAGTTAGCCGTGGTGCCATTCTTTCTTTGTCATCTCAGAAACCCCTGGGAACTTCACGGGGCACGTGCGAACTACCAACATATAAATGAAAGGAAGGGAGCCCAACTCTCCGTTACTCGGAGAAAGAATTTTTATTTGAATCATAACTTATACAATCAAGGAAGATTAACATTCCATCGACACGGTTTTAATATTGAAGGATCAAAGTTCAAACGGTGAGTAACACGTCTGTAAAGGTATAGGGGGCCCCATTAGCAGATACTGCCTTAAGTGAGTTACGTGTTAGAGACTTCATTATAGTAGGACTCAGCTTTATGAGGTGGGGTGAATGGCTCCCTTCCTCGCTACCTTTCCTTCCTTAACTCAAGAGCAAAGTCGGGTACCTATTTACAGCTGGGTAGAATGGAGCGTGACGAGCTAGCATGCCTCGAACCTGGTAACGTTGCCTAGAGAAGCAAGTGCTTTAGCCACTCTGTCACCCGACGCACAGCGTGCTTTAGCCACTCTGTCACCCGATGCACAGCGTGCTAAGTATGATCTACTGTGGGGGGTATCCTAATCAGAATAGTAAAACGAAGATTATAAAAGGACGCAGCAGAAATACTATACTGTGAACACGACCTTCTACATAGATACCGTAATCTGAATGCTAACATAAGGATTAGCCTTAGACAGCCGAAAAACAACACTGCGAAGGCGCCAATCATCTCAATATAAGTGAGAATACTCTCCCTTGCTCTTATCACTTCTGCTGCCAGTGCGCGTTTTCCAGATCACAGAAGACGACCCTGTCGCCGAGAGCAACGTGTGCCCTTGAATACAAATGGAATCTGTAGAAATTATAGTTGGCACCATAAAATATGCTTATCTGTTTAAGGTTTTCACAGCTGTGGCTACACTGATTCTTATAAAACATACGTATAGCAGGCTACCTGAAGAAGCTAAAAGATGTCTTAAATTACACAATGCTCGACGTGAAATATAACCGATAGCTTCTGAGGAACTACGAGTATAACTTAACTAAGACACCAGCAAGTGACAGGTCGTGGAGGTGGCGTATTTAGGATTTCTTTCGGTGTGAACAATTTGGGTGGAAGGCGTTTATTCTGAAACTAACTCTTGGAAGCAGCGGGCCCCCCCATATGCCATTTGTTATAATGCATTCTAAATCATACTTGGCATATTGTGTAATAGGGATGCAACAAACAACAAAAAATCTGCATTACCCAGATTCTACAAATTAGGAAAACTCTGGGAGGGAGGGACTAAAACTTAGAAGCAGCCCTCTCTTCCTCTAAATACACCAATGTGTGTGTGTGTGTGTGCGTGCGCGCGCGTGTATGTGTGTATATATTACACCTCGACATTTGTCACTTTGTCCTTCCACGAAATACTGAGGATATGGCGCAGACACTGCAGATGGAATGTATTGAGCCTTCTTTCTTGCTTAGCATAGGTTGTCCATGTCTCGCTGCCATTTAGAAGTGTGCTAGTGACGCATGTGTTATATACCGCAGCTTTGGTCTTCGTTGTGAGTTTGGAGATTACTCAAACACGCGTTGTGGAGCGGGCAAAGGTGGCTGCAGCTTTGCAACTGCGGCTGTCAATTTCTGTGTCCAGTGAGTTTGTTGTTTATGGTAGACCCCAGGTATGTGAAGTGGTGCACCACTGCCAATTCATAGTTTTCGATAGTGATAACTGGTGCAGAACCCACATCCTGGCCCAGCACATTTGTTTTCTTTAGACTTATTGTGAGGCCAAAGTCATTGCATGTTTGGGTGAAGCGATTCATCAAGCTCTGAAGCTCCTGTTGACTTTGAGTGACGATTGCAGCGTCATCAGCGAATAACAAGTCTCTTATAGTGGCCCTTCTGATTTTTGTTTTTGCCTTCAGCAATCGACCATCTGATCTAGTGTGAAGGCATGTTCCTTCAGTTGCATCTCTGAACGCATGTGTCTAGAGGAAGGCAAAGAAGATCCCGAAGAGGGTCACAGCCAGGATGCAGCCATGTTTAACGCAACTGTGTATATCAAAGGACTGTGATGTGCTTCCAGCAAATTGGATTGTTCCCTTCATGTGTTCATGGAATGACTTTATCATTTCCAGCAATTTAGTGAGGCAGCCTATTTTCAGGAGGATTTTGAAGAGTCCGTCCCTGCTCGCCAGGTCAAATGCCTTTGTGAGGTCTATAAAGACGATATATAAACGCCGTTTCTGCTCTCTTGATTTTTCCTGAAGCTGGCAGAGAAAAACGATCATGTCAATTGTTGATCTAGCAGCTCGGAATCCACACTGTTGAAGGCCTATGCTCCTTGAGGAGCTAAAGGGTATTGATTGGTTGATTTCGTTACCAAAGTGACCATGTTCTCGGTTGAAATGAAAATAGTGGGTCGCGTTCTTGACGTCATACAAATAAGTCGCCGACTTCGTTAAAGTTAGGATTAAGATTATGGTTTAGGGTTTAGGATCCCTAAACCTAACCATTCCCTTACCATTTTTTAATCCGTCTCTGAATTATTTTTTAAGGCCGTGTGATGCGTGATGCCATATGATGATGGATGGCATCCGCATGTCTGGTTTTGTGTAGTGTGTAGATGTGTTCAGTCAAAACAATGTTCATGCAACAATAACAGGGCAATCCACATAGGACGTCAGTAAACTCACGACGTATAAAGTCAATGAGTCTTGAAACAGCCGTTGACGTTTTTCTTCATTATTTATTGTGGACGCCACAGTGACAAAATGGTTACGCAAATGTGTAGGCACATCAAACAGTCATTATCACAGCAACATTCAATACAGCAATAAACGGTAGACAGCATTACAATGATGAGTCAGATGCATGTTATATTTCAAAGTGCTGTAAATGTAGTCAGGTGGAAAACTCCATCCTTTTCTATAACAGCCAGGAGATAACCAGATGTATGAGATCAGTTCACTCTCCTTAGTTTGACTTCAGCAAGACAGACACGTCTGCCGAAGTATAAATAATGTCCTCAAAAATATCCTCTAGATAATAAAGGTTTTCCAAACCTAGTTCATTTAACAAAGTAGCAAGTAATGGTCCTTGGTACCTGCATCAACCGATGCAGTACAATGCAGCGACATGTGAGCTAGGAAAACATCTCGTGACGACGACTTTTCGCAGACAGGCTATGAATCGAAATCGCTCACGACCCAAAATCAATAGAGTTAATGAAAGAGTCAATTTACCTTGCTTTCATGAAATACACAGAAATATCACGCCTCCCGACATGTGGGAAACACTAGAGGTATTATCTCGAATAAACGAAATATCCATTAAGAGGACTACACATCCCTGACAGAACAAAAATAGCGGAGATCCCCTCTTCAACGAGGCATCTCTTTCGCCATTCCAAATCGCTCACTCCCACTAGTCGTGGGCGGAAACCGATCGACAAAGAAGCAAGACAAGTCATGCGCAGTCCAGCGCAAAACGACCACAGCTCAAACTTAACTGCATTCGATACCAACGCGAGAAGACAAATGCTTACCGAGAAAAGTGACTATAAATTCCAAGCAGTTGTTGCCCTTGCGTTATAAAACAGATATTGAAATAAAACGATGTTGCGAGAATTTATCACGCAACACCGTGTCAAACAGACAGCTAACTGTTCTTCATGTCAGCCATGTTCTCTAAAGATAAATAAAGAATTTCAAACTACTGCTTTCTGTTTGTCCTTTCCACGGTCTATTCTTCATCACTTTTATGTTAAGCCAATTCTTTTTTAGTTTTTATTGTGACTTTTCCGATTCGGAAGCCATCGATTTTTCCCGCACAGGCCGATTTTTGCAGGATTTTTTTTTTTTTTTTTTTTTTACAGTGATTATGAGATTGTATAACAAGGTGGTCCTTGTTCTGGAATCCCAAGAGTAAAAGAAATAAATAGAGAAAAAAAAAAACAATACAAAAACACACAAGGTTAGCGGGAATTATAAAGTTTCAGAAGTCGGAGTCAGAACATGTATCAACAACCCTGGGCTGAACATTCTTTTTCTTGTCCTTTTTGTTCAAAATACTGTGTGTCTGGGTTGTCCTTTCAATTGTATAAGTGTAAAGGGGTCTCATAGCACATACTGCCACAGGGGAGTGAAGTTTTAGAGACTTCATTATACTATGTCCAACATCTAAAGGTGGGGTGACCTTCCTCGCAGCCTTTTCCTTCCCTAACTCACGAGCAAAGTCGGGTACCTATATATAGCTGGGTAGACTGTAGCGTGACGCCACCGTATTTTGAACCTGACACTTCTGTCCTTGTTCTTGAATGCCCACGGTAAGAGAGAAAGAAGGAGACCATATGGAGAAAAGAACTTGAAACAGACATGAAGGGGATGACGAAGACTTAGAAAGACCTTGACCTAATGACACGGGACAGGCAGACTTTGTTGAAGTCTGCTGAATTCCTAAGCTCCTTGGAATTAAAAGAGCTACTAATATATATCTGCCATCATGAAGAAGTTCAGAAAAGGACTAGTCCTGAAAACGACTACTAGCTCTTGCAGCGTTGATAAATAATTAGCCCTGAAAAGGATTACATGAATCTATCTGCCATCATGAAAAAGCCGTGAAAACGACTTGTCTTGAAAAGGACTGCTAGCTCGAAAGTTTCAAAAAGTGTCAATGTGACAAAAAAGTATAAGCTTAACCACCAGATTACAAAGTCTTTTTATATTTGAATACGCGATCTACACATAATATAACCGATGGACAGCACGTCTTGGCTGAATGAGGCAAACCTCGCCAGGAAAAAAAAAGTAATCGTAAAAGTTGTTGGCCTAACCCAGTTCTGTGTCTCTATCTATATTACCCTATTATGTCTCTATCCGCCCTTCTGTCATCTTATCTCCTTCCCTGAGATTTGTGTAGCTCTTGTGTTGTCTCTATCTGCACCTACCACACCAACCCCCTTACTCATACAAACATTTTACAAAACCTCCACGTTCATCCCCAACCCAAATTCCCCCCCCCCCCCCCTTGCTTTTTTCGTATCCCATCGGCCACCACCCCTTACTCATTTCTGTCCACACAGATTGTCGTCACTTACGGATTAGATCGGCTGGGGACCAGGGATTAAAGCTTAATCCCTCACATCGCATCACCCACACTCACACACAGAGACGGCTGGCTTAAGCTTAAGCTACAGAACTGTCTTACTGTAAAACTGAATATTTTCTGCATCTGTCAGATAACGAAAGGTTCCCAAAAACAAAAGTGTGGTAGGTGAGAACAGAATGAAGGTCCTTGATCCTTGTGTCACGTGATAGGGATGAGGAAAAACTACCGAATTTGTGACTGCTTAGAAGTAGCAGATTACATTCATGTGTGCATCTGAACTCGGTAAACTTGGCACGTAATGCCATTACGACAACTGAAGGATCGGTTGACTACTTTCCGATCGATGTTGCTCAGTCTCTGAAGACCTTGCCTTTAATGGGGACACTGAGTTGAATGAATAGTTGCGTACGTTATGTACTTCTGTACGGCGAAGAATGCTGGAGAGTAATAGACAAGGAAATGTCTAAATTTTCCTGTTTCCACACGAAGGACAATTCTCTGATTTTTTTTTTACTACTAAGAACTGCTTACTCGGAACAACCAAGAAGGCATGCACACAATCATATCCGGCAGACGATGGAACTTGGTGGCCATGTCCTCAGAAGAGACCCAGACGTCATCACAAGAACTGTTATGCTATGGACCAATGAAATAAGGCAGTAGAGAGGCCGACCAATAACAACCTGGCGGAGAACTGTGAAGGCCGAGATGCAAAGCATGAGCCTGAGTTAGGGCACCACACGTAGGATGGCCGCCGACCAAGAAAAGGGGAGACAGTTTGTTGTTACTTTACAAGACCCAACTTCGCGTGACGGCTTCTGGCAGTTTTATCAGTCCATGGCAAAGGACCAAAGAAGGAGGAGAGTTGAAAGAAGTAAACATCTAGGGCAATCGCATCCTGATTCTCGTATATTCATTACTCCCCACACAGAAAGCCTTCAACAAATTCATGTTACGACTTTTTGTCCTATGCCATCCTTTGGCAGTATTCCCGTGTCTTCGTTATTCCTTTGAAGTCAACCTCTACCCTACCCCGTGTGGTTTTATGTCTTCCTTTACCCACATACTCTGGTTATTGCAGAACAAGGTCTGCTTTGTTATGCTATCCGCAGGTGTTCTCACTGTGTGTCCTATCTGTCGCCAGCCACTTCTCCCCCATCTCTTATTCCACTGGCACATCCCTGGCTCTTGTCACCAGTTTCACATTCGTGTTCTTGCCGTACCACATCAATCCTTTTATTCTTGGCGAGCACCTATTCGTGAAAGCCTTAAACTTCTTGATTGTGTTTTATTTCTTCTTGTTCTTCGTGTTTCAGAACCAACAATAGAACTGCCTTGAAAATTCTTATTTTTGTGTTGAACTTGAGTTACTTCGATTTCTAAATATACCCCTCCCTCGATTTACACGAATTGCGCCTTTACCACTTCGCCAATAAGCGAGAGACTAAACTCTCGCGGCTGTCTGTTTTATGCGAGAAAATTTCGCTGCTTTGTGATTTTGTGCAGTAGTGCGCAAACTGACTGGACGCTTCCGCGCTTACTTAATAACAGCTCTTCAGAAGAAGTTTCGGGACCCAAAGACGCAACAATAGAGAATGTAGTCAGCGACCCATAGCTTGACTGCTTGCGTCAGGATCAGCGAACCAGAGCTGACCAAGACCCTACTCCACCTCCAAGTGGTGGTCCTGGAAACAGGCTGCATCACTGCAGTCTGGCTGAGAGAGTAGGGATCGAAGAAGGAAGGCAAACCCGGTCCCAAAAAGTGCCGTGCTGAAGTCGGATGTGTCGGCCGAAAGGCGCAGATATCGCAGCTCCTATGTAAACAGACACAACGCAACCAACGTCCTTTTCAGGACGAACGAGGAAGAAGAAGAAGAAGTTTCTCCTCTTGATATAATCCTGCCTGCTTTGGATGATTCTGACCCAGATGACCCTGTACCCACCTCTTCCAATGTGTAAACATCTACTACTACCACCTCAACCTTATCCCATGGAGCCAGTAAAATAAATACAAGACAGCACTGCGTGTTTTAATATTTAGTACATGTGAAATATCAAACACTCTATGAATAAATACACGTTACATATCAGCAAATGTTATTAAAATATCACTCATTGGCTAGGATCTCCATTATATGCGTGACAAGACGTGGCTAGTAATAAATTATATCAACAGTGTTAACCAACAACAAAATTTATTAAACACGTGAGATACTTGTCACTAATGCTATCACCATGATTTCTAACATTTTCCAAAATTTTATTTCAGAATCTCACCTAACTGTGACATATTCTCCCCTAATCGTGACATTTCTCCCCTAAGTGTGACATCTCCTCCCTGATTTTAACAAATCTTCCCCAATGTTTGACTGTCACCAAATAATACTCCAAATGTGTAAAATAATCTTTCTCTTAATGATTGTGTTCATTTCTCTGGTACTAATTAAGTAAAACAAATCAAATAACATTTTAAACATTTAATTTTCGGTTGAGAGTTTATTCCCCCTTCTTTTGCGTACCTAATGCAGCTCTTATAAATCCTTTACGCCCTATAGTTTGAAACCCACTCATCTCAAACTTGCATATCACATTGAAAACCATTGACCTCAAGCTTGCATATCACTTTGGATGGGTGTGGGGAAAAAAAATCGA
This sequence comes from Oreohelix idahoensis, assembly GCA_024509875.1. Taxonomy (NCBI): domain Eukaryota; kingdom Metazoa; phylum Mollusca; class Gastropoda; order Stylommatophora; family Oreohelicidae; genus Oreohelix; species Oreohelix idahoensis. The sequence goes on from JAMPIV010003699.1 coordinate 848,132, forward strand.
AAAAAGGTAATTCGTCTTACGAGGACAAAAGACAAAGAAAATAGCCAACGTTACGACCACACGGCCTTCGTCAGGGAAAGGAAAGAAAGTAAAGGCTAGATAGGACACATAAGAACCTAAATAAATATAAAAATTAATATAAAAATTAAACCATGGTACTTCCCTGAAGGAAACTTCCCGCAAATGGACTGGCGTGCCCGGAAAAGGAAATGACTGTCACCACCGGATGTATACAATACATACTTCTTCTTCTTCTTCTTCCGTCCTTAGCCACCGACCGTCAAAGCAGTCAGTGGCTATTACGCCTAGTGGCGTCTTAGGGCAACAGCAGATAGGTTTTCTTTGCCATTGTTTCCCATCACGCCTATTGGCGTCTTTAGGGCAACGGCAAATCAATCCATTTGCTGTTGTTTCCGTAATCGAAGTGACTGGCAAACGGGTGATCAGCCCATTGGTACAATACATACTACGAAACTAAAAAACGAAACTGAACAATAAACTACCCAAACGTAATATTAGTGGGGACTGGAAATAGAAGAGGACAGAATGAGTTGGAGATAAATAAATACGAAATAAAAAATCAAGACATATTAAAAACAGTGTATTTTATATTCATACATATTATTAGAAGGCGGCAGAAAAATAGAAAAATAGGATAAGAGTGGAAAGAGTAAAAATGGAACAAGAGAGGAAAGGGGAGGGGGGCGGGGGGAAGGTGACCTCAGACAAAGTGTGCAGAGTGTTGAGACCGGCTGGTTTTAGACACCCCATGCGGTGGATAAGACGGTTCTCAAGCTGTTCTCGGCTAGCAGTGTCAGAGGAGCAGGATCTGATCGCCGTGACCTGGATGTCGATGGGACCATGATGGTCAGGACCATTAAAGTGTATGGCAACTGGTGTGGATTTTTGCTGGGAGATGTCATTCAAGTGCTGGCTGAAACCATATCACTTTGGAAACCATTGACCTCAAACTTGCAAATCACTTTGAAAACCATTGACCTCAAGCTTGCATATCACTTTGGAAACCATTGACCTCCAGCTTGTTTATCACTTTGGAACCTACTGATTTCAAACTTGCATATTATTTCGGAAATCACTGACCTCAAACGTGCATTTTACTCTGAAAGCCGTTGGTCTCAGTCTTGCGTACCACTCTAGAAACCATTGATCTGAAACTTGCATATCAATCAATCAATACCCTTTAGCTCCACAATGAGCATAGGCCTTCAACAAACACATGCCAAGTCTTCCTGTCCAAAACTTGCATATAAAACCTGCATATCACTTTGAAAACCATTACCTCAAATATGCATACCACTTTGAAAACGATTAATCTCAAACTTGTATATCATTTTGAAAACCATTGATCTCAAACTTGCACATCATTGTGAAAATCAATAATCTCAAACTTGCATATCATAATGCAAACCATTGATCTCAAATATACATATCACTGTGCAATATGCAAAAAAATTAATGCTGTACTGCTCCTAGTTATAGTTGACCATCGTTCCGGTCTATACGCTCTCGATTAGAAAAACATCACGAGACATCGCTGAAATTACAACCTATGTGCAAATGATACAACAAAACACTTATATGTATGATCTACTGCAACAACTGGGCCAGAAGGGACAGTAAAGTACAAGGGCACTTAATAAGCTTTGTGAAACTGAAAAATGCATTGATCTGGCTGAGGAAAACCTGGAACAGGCTATGTAATTCAGGACACTGATTTATATACAACAAAACTGTTACTTTCACAACTGCTTCAAGTTGGCAGTATGAATAAACCCAGAAGTGAATCTGGAAATAGCAGTCAAGGTGGAGTGGGTTCAATTCCCAGGGGAGGTGTGAAAATTCTATAGGAGGTTGACACTTGAGAGTCATAACACCGTTAGTATACAGGAAATAAAGGGCCGAAACACTTGTCTGACGCGGTGATACTCCAATGATCCGATTCCCTCCTGTTGTAACACTGTATATAGTTTTCTATGAAGACTGGCAGCTTGAACTCATTCTGCAAATTCAACTACCAGCGGATAGATCTGTCATTTAGCAGCTTTTGGGGTAATATCTGCAATGTAAAATTATTGCATTAATATTTTTCAATCCCTGTTAGACCACGTAGCCACCACTGATACCCCGACTGTAGAAATCTAGCACCAGAGCATCCGCGTGCTCTTGGGGTGGTTTGTGTAGCAATTAGTTTGACATGATGAAGTTGCCAAAATGATTGGGGCACACATTTTAAATCTCAGTTTAGAAACGCCGAAGAATGGCCTTCTCGTTACTGCCATCTAAGGACCCGTGCTGGGAGCTTCGACTCGTCTGCTTTGAATTTTGTCGGGATTTATGCGGTCTAGATCAGAGACTCGTTTTTTTTTCTTCTTATTCTTCTTCTTTCTTTTCATCTTTTATTTAATATAATCTTCTTCTTCTTCATTTTATTATTCCTCATAGTCTTCATCAACTACTTCTAATTCTTTCTTTCTTTTTCTTTCTTTTGTGTGCCTGCTATTTATCGGTTTTCTTCCCATTATCCATTATCTCCATCAGGGAACTGAAGGAACACAAAACACAGTTAATGTGGAATGATTCTAATATTAGGCCTAGCCCACGTGTTGGTACACAGTTACTTTCATATTATGTTAAACCGAGAATAGGCCTACGTCCTCTTGGGAATTACACGTCATTCCGACGTTTTTACGAAAGTGTTATGGTGGAAAGCGTCCGATTGGCAGAGTGGTGAGAACGCTAAGCTCTCGCGGCAAAGGTACACATTCGAAACACAGTAGAGTCATGTGTCATAGCCAAGCTCTAATTGGATACCTGACGCTGCTCTTGAATTAGGGAGGGCACAGGCTGCGAGGGAGGGAACTGGTCAACCCACCTCTTGAAGCTGGACCTAGTTTAGTGAAGTCTCTAACACATCACTCCCCTACGGCAGTATCTGCTATGAAACTACCCTTTTTATGGGGGCGGGGGTAGATAGGGGTACATCCGGCGGGTCTCTGAGGGAACGAAGAAAGAATATGTCTTCTGTTTCATCGTGAATGTCGTAAAATGCGACTATTGTGAAGTTGTTCATGAGGCTGGTAACCACATCATGTAAAACTAATTATAGTACTACGGAAATTCCCGCTGTGAGGACATATAAATGATTTGATGCAGGTGTCATGCAAGAGGACCAACTGTAGTGTTGTTTCCGTGTTCAGTAAGGAGTGGAAAGGAAAAGGTGGACAGTTTTCTTAGTTCATTTGATTTTCTGATTCGTGAGATAAAGTTGAATAGCAGTAACAATTGAAACATGAAGACACTTTGTTTTCTTAGTTCATTTGATTTTCTGATTCGTGAGATAAAGTTGATTAGCAGAAGAAACACTTTGTTTTCTTAGTTCATTTGATTTTCTGATTCGTGAGATAAAGTTGATTAGCAGTAACAATTGAAACATGTAGACACTTTGTTTTCTTAGTTCATTTGATTTTCTGATTCGTGAGATAAAGTTGGTTAGCAGTAACAATTGAAACATGAAGACACTCGTTGTTTTTCTTAGTTTTCAGTTCATTTGATTTTCTGATTCGTGAGATAAAGTTGAAACATTAGCAGTAACAATTGAAACATGAAGACACTTTGACACTTTGTTTTCTTAGTTCATTTGATTTTCTGATTCGTGAGATGAAAATGAAGACACTTTGTTTTCTTAGTTCATTTGATTAGCAGTAACAATTGAAACATGAAGACACTTTGTTTTCTTAGTTCATTTGATTTTCTGATTCGTGAGATAAAGTTGATTAGCAGTAACAATTGAAACATGTAGACACTTTGTTTTCTTAGTTCATTTGATTTTCTGATTCGTGAGATAAAGTTGATTAGCAGTAACAATTGAAACATGTAGACACTTTGTTTTCTTAGTTCATTTGATTTTCTGATTCGTGAGATAAGGTTGATTAGCAGTAACAATTGAAACATGAAGACACTTTGTTTTTTTTAGTTCATTTGATTTTCTGATTCGTGAGATAAGGTTGATTAGCAGTAACAATTTTCTGATTTGAAACATGAAGACACTTTGATTTGTTTTCTTAGTTCATTTGATTTTCTGATTCGTGAGATAAAGTTGATTAGCAGTAACAATTGAAACATGAAGACACTTTGTTTTCTTAGTTCATTTGATTTTCTGATTCGTGAGATAAAGTTGATTAGCAGTAACAATTGAAACATGTAGACACTTTGTTTTCTTAGTTCATTTGATTTTCTGATTCGTGAGATAAAGTTTAGCAGTAACAATTGAAAACATGTAGACACTTTGTTTTCTTAGTTCATTTGATTTTCTGATTCGTGAGATAAAGTTGATTAGCAGTAACAATTGAAACATGTAGACACTTTGTTTTCTTAGTTCATTTGATTTTCTGATTCGTGAGATAAAGTTGATTAGCAGTAACAATTGAAACATGTAGACACTTTGTTTTCTTAGTTCATTTGATTTTCTGATTCGTGAGATAAAGTTGATTAGCAGTAACAATTGAAACATGAAGACACTTTGTTTTCTTAGTTCATTTGATTTTTTTTCTGATTCGTGAGATAAAGTTGATTAGCAGTAACAATTGAAACATGAAGACACTTTGTTTTCTTAGTTCATTTGATTTTCTGATTCGTGAGATAAAGTTGATTAGCAGTAACAATTGAAACATGTAGACACTTTGTTTTCTTAGTTCATTTGATTTTCTGATTCGTGAGATAAAGTTGATTAGCAGTAACAATTGAAACATGAAGACACTTTGTTTTCTTAGTTCATTTGATTTTCTGATTCGTGAGATAATAAAGTTGATTAGCAGTAACAATTGAAACATGTAGACACTTTGTTTTCTTAGTTCATTTGATTTTCTGATTCGTGAGATAAAGTTGATTAGCAGTAACAATTGAAACATGTAGACACTTTGTTTTCTTAGTTCATTTGATTTTCTGATTCGTGAGATAAAGTTGATTAGCAGTAACAATTGAAACATGAAGACACTTTGTTTTCTTAGTTCATTTGATTTTCTGATTCGTGAGATAAAGTTGATTAGCAGTAACAATTGAAACATGTAGACACTTTGTTTTCTTAGTTCATTTGATTTTCTGATTCGTGAGATAAAGTTGATTAGCAGTAACAATTGAAACATGAAGACACTTTGTTTTCTTAGTTCATTTGATTTTCTGATTCGTGAGATAAAGTTGATTAGCAGTAACAATTGAAACATGTAGACACTTTGTTTTCTTAGTTCATTTGATTTTCTGATTCGTGAGATAAAGTTGATTAGCAGTAACAATTGAAACATGAAGACACTTTGTTTTCTTAGTTCATTTGATTTTCTGATTCGTGAGATAAAGTTGATTAGCAGTAACAATTGAAACATGAAGACACTTTGTTTTCTTAGTTCATTTGATTTTCTGATTCGTGAGATAAAGTTGATTAGCAGTAACAATTGAAACATGAAGACACTTTGTTTTCTTAGTTCATTTGATTTTCTGATTCGTGAGATAAAGTTGATTAGCAGTAACAATTGAAACATGTAGACACTTTGTTTTCTTAGTTCATTTGATTTTCTGATTCGTGAGATAAGGTTGATTAGCAGTAACAATTAGACACTTTAACAATTGAAACAGTTGATTAGACAGTAACAATTTTGAAGACACTTTGTTTTCTTAGTTCATTTGATTTTCTGATTCGTGAGATACAGTTGATTAGCAGTAACAATTGAAACATGAAGACACTTTGTTTTCTTAGTTCATTTGATTTTCTGATTCGTGAGATAAAGTTGTTTAGCAGAAACAATTGAAACATGAAGACACTTTGTTTTTTTTAGTTCATTTGATTTTCTGATTCGTGAGATAAGGTTGATTAGCAGTAACAATTGAAACATGTAGACACTTTGTTTTCTTAGTTCATTTGATTTTCTGATTCGTGAGATAAAGTTGATTAGCAGTAACAATTGAAACATGAAGACACTTTGTTTTCTTAGTTCATTTGATTTTCTGATTCGTGAGATAAGGTTGATTAGCAGTAACAATTGAAACATGTAGACACTTTGTTTTCTTAGTTCATTTGATTTTCTGATTCGTGAGATAAAGTTGATTAGCAGTAACAATTGAAACATGAAGACACTTTGTTTTCTTAGTTCATTTGATTTTCTGATTCGTGAGATAAAGTTGATTAGCAGTAACAATTGAAACATGAAGACACTTTGTTTTCTTAGTTCATTTGATTTTCTGATTCGTGAGATAAAGTTGATTAGCAGTAACAATTGAAACAGGAAGACACTTTGTTTTCTTAGTTCATTTGATTTTCTGATTCGTGAGATAAAGTTGATTAGCAGTAACAATTGAAACATGTAGACACTTTGTTTTCTTAGTTCATTTGATTTTCTGATTCGTGAGATAAAGTTGATTAGCAGTAACAATTGAAACATGTAGACACTTTGTTTTCTTAGTTCATTTGATTTTCTGATTCGTGAGATAAAGTTGATTAGCAGTAACAATTGAAACATGTAGACACTTTGTTTTCTTAGTTCATTTGATTTTCTGATTCGTGAGATAAAGTTGATTAGCAGTAACAATTGAAACATGTAGACACTTTGTTTTCTTAGTTCATTTGATTTTCTGATTCGTGAGATAAAGTTGATTAGCAGTAACAATTGAAACATGTAGACACTTTGTTTTCTTAGTTCATTTGATTTTCTGATTCGTGAGATAAAGTTGATTAGCAGTAACAATTGAAACATGTAGACACTTTGTTTTCTTAGTTCATTTGATTTTCTGATTCGTGAGATAAAGTTGATTAGCAGTAACAATTGAAACATGTAGACACTTTGTTTTCTTAGTTCATTTGATTTTCTGATTCGTGAGATAAAGTTGATTAGCAGTAACAATTGAAACATGTAGACACTTTGTTTTCTTAGTTCATTTGATTTTCTGATTCGTGAGATAAAGTTGATTAGCAGTAACAATTGAAACATGTAGACACTTTGTTTTCTTAGTTCATTTGATTTTCTGATTCGTGAGATAAAGTTGATTAGCAGTAACAATTGAAACATGTAGACACTTTGTTTTCTTAGTTCATTTGATTTTCTGATTCGTGAGATAAAGTTGATTAGCAGTAACAATTGAAACATGTAGACACTTTGTTTTCTTAGTTCATTTGATTTTCTGATTCGTGAGATAAAGTTGATTAGCAGTAACAATTGAAACATGTAGACACTTTTTTTTTCTTAGTTCATTTGATTTTCTGATTCGTGAGATAAGTTGTTGTAACAATTGAAACATGTAGACAGTTCAATTGAAACATGTAACAATTGAAACATGTAGACACTTTGTTTTCTTAGTTCATTTGATTTTCTGATTCGTGAGATAAAGTTGATTAGCAGTAACAATTGAAACATGTAGACACTTTGTTTTCTTAGTTCATTTGATTTTCTGATTCGTGAGATAAAGTTGATTAGCAGTAACAATTGAAACATGTAGACACTTTGTTTTCTTAGTTCATTTGATTTTCTGATTCGTGAGATAAAGTTGATTAGCAGTAACAATTGAAACGTGAAGACACTTTGTTTTCTTAGTTCATTTGATTTTCTGATTCGTGAGATAAAGTTGATTAGCAGTAACAATTGAAACATGTAGACACTTTGTTTTCTTAGTTCATTTGATTTTCTGATTCGTGAGATAAAGTTGATTAGCAGTAACAATTGAAACATGTAGACACTTTGTTTTCTTAGTTCATTTGATTTTCTGATTCGTGAGATAAAGTTGATTAGCAGTAACAATTGAAACATGTAGACACTTTGTTTTCTTAGTTCATTTGATTTTCTGATTCGTGAGATAAAGTTGATTAGCAGTAACAATTGAAACATGTAGACACTTTGTTTTCTTAGTTCATTTGATTTTCTGATTCGTGAGATAAAGTTGATTAGCAGTAACAATTGAAACATGTAGACACTTTGTTTTCTTAGTTCATTTGATTTTCTGATTCGTGAGATAAAGTTGGTTAGCAGTAACAATTGAAACATGTAGACACTTTGTTTTCTTAGTTCATTTGATTTTCTGATTCGTGAGATAAAGTTGATTAGCAGTAACAATTGAAACATGTAGACACTTTGTTTTCTTAGTTCATTTGATTTTCTGATTCGTGAGATAAAGTTGATTAGCAGTAACAATTGAAACATGAAGACACTTTGTTTTCTTAGTTCATTTGATTTTCTGATTCGTGAGATAAGGTTGATTAGCAGTAACAATTGAAACATGAAGACACTTTGTTTTCTTAGTTCATTTGATTTTCTGATTCGTGAGATAAAGTTGATTAGCAGTAACAATTGAAACATGTAGACACTTTGTTTTCTTAGTTCATTTGATTTTCTGATTCGTGAGATAAGGTTGATTAGCAGTAACAATTGAAACATGTAGACACTTTGTTTTCTTAGTTCATTTGATTTTCTGATTCGTGAGATAAAGTTGATTAGCAGTAACAATTGAAACATGTAGACACTTTGTTTTCTTAGTTCATTTGATTTTCTGATTCGTGAGATAAAGTTGATTAGCAGTAACAATTGAAACATGTAGACACTTTGTTTTCTTAGTTCATTTGATTTTCTGATTCGTGAGATAAAGTTGATTAGCAGTAACAATTGAAACATGTAGACACTTTGTTTTCTTAGTTCATTTGATTTTCTGATTCGTGAGATAAAGTTGATTAGCAGTAACAATTGAAACATGTAGACACTTTGTTTTCTTAGTTCATTTGATTTTCTGATTCGTGAGATAAAGTTGGTTAGCAGTAACAATTGAAACATGTAGACACTTTGTTTTCTTAGTTCATTTGATTTTCTGATTCGTGAGATAAAGTTGATTAGCAGTAACAATTGAAACATGAAGACACTTTGTTTTCTTAGTTCATTTGATTTTCTGATTCGTGAGATAAAGTTGATTAGCAGTAACAATTGAAACATGAAGACACTTTGTTTTCTTAGTTCATTTGATTTTCTGATTCGTGAGATAAAGTTGATTAGCAGTAACAATTGAAACATGTAGACACTTTGTTTTCTTAGTTCATTTGATTTTCTGATTCGTGAGATAAAGTTGATTAGCAGTAACAATTGAAACATGTCGACACACTTTGTTTTCTTAGTTCATTTGATTTTCTGATTCGTCGTGAGATAAAGTTGATTAGCAGTAACAATTGAAACATGTAGACTTTTTGTTTTCTTAGTTCATTTGATTTTCTGATTCGTGAGATAAAGTTGATTAGCAGTAACAATTGAAACATGTAGACACTTTGTTTTCTTAGTTCATTTGATTTTCTGATTCGTGAGATAAAGTTGATTAGCAGTAACAATTGAAACATGTAGACACTTTGTTTTCTTAGTTCATTTGATTTTCTGATTCGTGAGATAAAGTTGATTAGCAGTAACAATTGAAACATGTAGACACTTTGTTTTCTTAGTTCATTTGATTTTCTGATTCGTGAGATAAAGTTGATTAGCAGTAACAATTGAAACATGTAGACACTTTGTTTTCTTAGTTCATTTGATTTTCTGATTCGTGAGATAAAGTTGATTAGCAGTAACAATTGAAACATGTAGACACTTTGTTTTCTTAGTTCATTTGATTTTCTGATTCGTGAGATAAAGTTGATTAGCAGTAACAATTGAAACATGTAGACACTTTGTTTTCTTAGTTCATTTGATTTTCTGATTCGTGAGATAAAGTTGATTAGCAGTAACAATTGAAACATGTAGACACTTTGTTTTTCTTAGTTCATTTGATTTTCTGATTCGTGAGATAAAGTTGATTAGCAGTAACAATTGAAACATGTAGACACTTTGTTTTCTTAGTTCATTTGATTTTCTGATTCGTGAGATAAAGTTGATTAGCAGTAACAATTGAAACATGTAGACACTTTGTTTTCTTAAGCTCTTTGATTTTCTGATTCGTTAAAGTTGATTAGCAGTAACAATTGAAACATTCTTTGTTTTCTTAGTTCATTTGATTTTCTGATTCGTGAGATAAAGTTGATTAGCAGTAACAATTGAAACGTGAAGACACTTTGTTTTCTTAGTTCATTTGATTTTCTGATTCGTGAGATAAAGTTGGTTAGCAGTAACAATTGAAACATGTAGACACTTTGTTTTCTTAGTTCATTTGATTTTCTGATTCGTGAGATAAAGTTGATTAGCAGTAACAATGGAAACATGTAGACACTTTGTTTTCTTAGTTCATTTGATTTTCTGATTCGTGAGATAAAGTTGGTTAGCAGTAACAATTGAAACATGTAGACACTTTGTTTTCTTAGTTCATTTGATTTTCTGATTCGTGAGATAAGGTTGATTAGCAGTAACAATGGAAACATGAAGACACTTTGTTTTCTTAGTTCGTTTGATTTTCTGATTCGTGAGATAAAGTTGATTAGCAGTAACAATTGAAACATGAAGACACTTTGTTTTCTTAGTTCATTTGATTTTCTGATTCGTGAGATAAAGTTGGTTAGCAGTAACAATTGAAACATGTAGACACTTTGTTTTCTTAGTTCATTTGATTTTCTGATTCGTGAGATAAAGTTGATTAGCAGTAACAATTGAAACATGTAGACACTTTGTTTTCTTAGTTCATTTGATTTTCTGATTCGTGAGATAAAGTTGATTAGCAGTAACAATTGAAACATGTAGACACTTTGTTTTCTTAGTTCATTTGATTTTCTGATTCGTGAGATAAAGTTGGTTAGCAGTAACAATGGAAACATGTAGACACTTTGTTTTCTTAGTTCATTTGATTTTCTGATTCGTGAGATAAAGTTGATTAGCAGTAACAATTGAAACATGTAGACACTTTGTTTTCTTAGTTCATTTGATTTTCTGATTCGTGAGATAAAGTTGGTTAGCAGTAACAATTGAAACATGTAGACACTTTGTTTTCTTAGTTCATTTGATTTTCTGATTCGTGAGATAAAGTTGATTAGCAGTAACAATTGAAACATGTAGACACTTTGTTTTCTTAGTTCATTTGATTTTCTGATTCGTGAGATAAGGTTGATTAGCAGTAACAATTGAAACATGTAGACACTTTGTTTTCTTAGTTCATTTGATTTTCTGATTCGTGAGATAAAGTTGATTAGCAGTAACAATTGAAACATGTAGACACTTTGTTTTCTTAGTTCATTTGATTTTCTGATTCGTGAGATAAAGTTGATTAGCAGTAACAATTGAAACATGTAGACACTTTGTTTTCTTAGTTCATTTGATTTTCTGATTCGTGAGATAAAGTTGATTAGCAGTAACAATTGAAACATGTAGACACTTTGTTTTCTTAGTTCATTTGATTTTCTGATTCGTGAGATAAAGTTGATTAGCAGTAACAATTGAAACATGTAGACACTTTGTTTTCTTAGTTCATTTGATTTTCTGATTCGTGAGATAAAGTTGATTAGCAGTAACAATTGAAACATGTAGACACTTTGTTTTCTTAGAAATGTTGCCAAGTTTTGGCGTGGCGTGTTACTTTCTGTCTAAGCACAATGTAAGTCGGTTATATCAGGGCGCATGTCCGCAGAATGTTTTAATGAAGACATGATATGACGCTGGCGATAGATAGGACACACAATGAGGAAATCTGTTGATAGCATTACCAGGCAGTCCTTTCTCTGGAATCCACAGGGTAAGAGAGAGGTAGACTGAAAACCACATGGAGAAAAGAACTGGAGACAGAAATAAAAGTGATGAAGAAACCACGGAAAGACCTTGAGCTGGTGACACGTGATAGGAAGATTTGGTATACATTAGTTGAAGGTATATGCTCCTTGGGGAACTCAGTGGTAACGAATGAATGATATGACGCAGGCCAAGGAAGCATACCAAACATAGACTAAACACTGCTTCTCCCTTGACTCTTGACGGCACACGGAAAATACAAATAAAAAAAAAAGACGGAGAGATCAGAGGTAGGGGACTGCTGTCGCGAGTAACATCGCACTGGGACGCGTGACCCGGAGGGGGAAGAGAGAATGGGGGAAAGGGACATAATCCCACTCCAGCCCCACAACTGTCAATCACCGCCATAGTTTTTGAATGAAACTACTGATTTTTCGGAAATCTGGCAATTTAATGGCACAAGACATTGACGTCTGCGATGTAACTGTGTTTTGTTCAGCGTACGACACGTCTCTCCCGCGGAAAAAAAAAACCAAAAAGACACAACCGTCCGAGTGTTATTCAGACGTAAATTGTGTCAAAAGTATGCTAATCACCTGGAAATAAACATAGCTTATAAGAAATACGTATTCGCGTCTGTGTATGTGTGTCTGCGCGTGAATATGAGTGGGTGCGTGATACAGACTCCATTCCCTTCTTTCCCACAAATCTCATTAATCCGAGCAATTTTATTATGAGGCGCAGATTCGTCTAGCATTTTTTTTTTTTCACATTTTATTTTGCTAAACCGCTAATCCGCGTTTATTGAGTTTTGTAATGAAGTTGCCAGGGATCCTTAACGTTTAATTTCCCGCATCTGATTTCAAACACAGGTGGTGTATAATATCGGGCCTGAATTATAATAACGTCTGCATGTTCTCCCATCTGTGTTCCTGGGTGAACGTGCTTGTTTGAGGGTGTTAAGTTACAAGTTGTGGTATTGACTTTTTGTTTCTCTTTTTCTCTCGCAGATGTCAATGTTAGTTTCACATTTCTGCTGCTACCTGTGCAGTGTTGCCGTTTTCCCTTATTCCATTAGTGTTCGAGCATTCCATGTGACCAGTCTGGATATTTTCCTAGATTAAGAACAAGATGAATCAGCAGCCAAAACGTCAGGCTTTGTCTGAAGGCGTCATCATCATCATCATCATCCACACCATTTTTTTTCTTTTTTCTCGTTATAAGACCATTACTGCAGCTAATCCTCCCTACAAGAAGCTTGCACCAAGCATCCCCATGCTCCTCAAGTGTGGCATCTGAAGCAATCTGTTTTACAGGATATTATTCTCAGCCTCGTACATAACTACATATTAGTCGCCTTGAGCGACATGCATGAGAAAGCATCAGTCCTGTTTTGTCTTCGTCTCGTTAGAGACCCTCTTAGATGTCTGATTTGAATTATTTGAGTTTCTTGCTCTGAAAGACTTGTTTATGTTGTCAAAATGGCTTAAAGTGTCTACACAATAGGGTTGCTGACTTTATACCAAACCCTTATTAACAGCCTTGTACAGAGGCGTAGAAAAAATATTTGGCATCTGGGGCGGATCCATCTTTTAATACGCTACCCCCCTCCCTCCCCCTTTTTTCACATAAAACACAGAAAAAAACATGCTTCCAAGTAGATTTTGTAACAGTACTATCATAATAATGTCGGATGGCACTCCAATCCTGGTTGTCACCCGGGGCAGACCACCTCGCTTAGAACGCCACTGGCCTTGTACGACATGTAAGGCGGGTCATTGTGTAACTATCCCCCCCCCCACCTTCTAAGCCTAGCAACACCTGGGCAACACATATAGCATACACATAAGCAAAAGTAAGACTATCAGGGATGGACTTATGAGTGGATGCATCCGTCGTACATACAACCAGCGCGCTATAAGAACAATTAGCATCCATACCTTTCGACATTTGGCAAGGGAGACTAGGCATCTACGGGTTTGCCCGGAGTGTAGTGATGTCGATTCTGATCACCAACAAGAAAACATACAACCAACGGCTTCATCTTCTTTCTCAAATATACAGCAATCCTATTTTTAAAAAGTTCTACTTTAATTGAACCAAATAAAAAAACGAAACAAACAAAACATTGCTACTCTAACCGCCTATCCCATGCGACAGCAGAATCTGTAATCCCTTTTTTTCCAGACATTTTCTCTCCCAAATCTCCCGCTAGCGGATGAGAATTAAGTCCTAATCTTTTAAAAGAGCGAGCGGTTGAGCTCATTTGCATAGTGGCCCTTCCTTATTTGCATAGAGACAACCGCTAAAACCCACGGCTTAATCCAAGCCACCAACACGAGGGTCCACGTGCTTGCAGTCTGTCACCGGGAGGGGACGGGAAACAAGGTAGCCAATCAGACAGCACTATTTGCAAGCATTTTCTTCCCCCCATCTTACAAATACACATACACAAACACACAAACGACCAGAGTCCTAGTTTTCACTAAAACCCCTTGAGATTTTAGAAGACGTATAAAAATTGGCTACAACAAAAAACAAAAATTGAGTCGAATTTGGACAAGCCTAACAAACATGGACACGAGATAATTACTCGAATAAAATTCACTAGCAACAGAAGATAATGCCCAGAACATCATAGGCTGGCAAAAAATACAGGCTGGGATCAGGGGAGAAAAAACCCCTGCAAATGATGAAGCTTAAGATAGGTCAGTTAACAAGGACATGTTGATGCTAAAGAGACAATATTGTGGACCCACTGGCAGGGAGAGAGGAAACATAACTCTGTGACATTTATCCTTTAAGGACAAACAAATGACAGCTAAAACAGGACAAACAAATGACAGCTAAAACAGGACAACAAATTCTCATTTCCGCTCCTTACGCAGCCACAGATGGAGCAGGTCTTCTTGCAAGACGCCTACGTCAAACCTGGGCATGCTTCTGTAACGGTGGTTCCTGTAGCAATTTGTTTGACATGATAAGGTTGCTAGCCTCATGCACAACCTCACATTAGACGCCTCGTACGACATGCATGAGTGTGGTGGATTTAGATGTTATGACTTGTTGTTGTTATGTATTTATATTGTACTGAATGAGGTCAGCTGTGAAGGCCCCTGAATCTAACAATTATTAGGGTAAGTTTTCAGAGTGCCTTTCTGCTACCACCTTATGATCTCATTCAGACTTATTCTTGACTAGTATGTCTGATAGCTACATATAATGTCTAGGGTAATGTAAGGTGTGTTGTAATAATATGACAACAAATACAACTAAGAACTCTATGAAAAGTATTTAACAACACCCAGAGTTAAGTTTAAATGTGAATTAATTTTTTACAATTTATTGTTCCAGTATCACAATTTTGTGTATATTGGAATTGAAATTCAAAATGATCAATCAAAATATTTACATCAAAATGATTCAATTTATAACTGTATATATTATTGTTCACAAATTTAATTACATGTGTCAATCTGGGACAATGTCACTGTACTATAGCTCCTATGAATGGGCACTGTTAGGAAGAACGTCTAAGTTCATCACAATCTGACTATTTATTAAACACTTGGGAAGTGAGAGTAATTTTTGGGTTGATATATCAAATGCCTGCAGACACTGGATTAACTTTGTGGTTTCTGATGTGCAGGATGAAGTATAGTCACACCACCAGTTTCCAATAATAAGTCAGGCCTCTGATCTTGAAATACAGGGAGGCACACAGTTGATTCTGCCTCACTTCTTTAGATGCAGAATTATACAGATCTCAGCTGACCTGGGCTCACTTCTAGTCGTGGATGAAACCCGCATCAGAGAAATATTAAACACTAATAGTTTGAATTGAGATAATATGGTCAACTCCAGATCTCTTGCTGGTGCAGAACAGCTAAGCCAAGATAGTACTTTTATCTTGCTTTCAAACAACTTTAGTGTCGAAAATCTCTATCACAAGTGGCCCCGAATACTACTATCCATTAGTTTTATTCTTCCCTTAGTATATTAGGCTACAGCCAATCAGGTACCGTTTGGCTTTTAGCGTCCTTATATTCAAACTCGAACTAAATTTTCAAATCTAGGACTAACTTCCCCCTTATCCCCACCACAGGGCAAACTGAGAAAGGTTCAAGTCTGTTCATCCATCTGTCTTCGTCAATATCTCGTTAATTCCTAACAGTTTATAATTCTGACCAATAATTAGTGATCCTGTTGTTACCGGTCACACAGTGATTACATTTTTATTCTTATATTCATTATATTCAATATTATCGTTTTTATTCTTCATTTCCTCAACTAACATATTTTTCTATCTTGCCAATTCAAATTTGTAAACACTAACTCGTAGTACCACCAACTATGCTCCTTCCCTTCCCCGTTCCATACTGTATTTTTTTCAAAATATTCCACGTTAATCGTAATTTTTTTTCTTTTCTTTAAACTGCCGTTCTCATTCATTAGGAGACAACGCTTGTAGTAATACGTCACAAAAGCAACAAAGTGCTGTCAGTACGCTACATTAGCCCTACTTTTACGCTAGAGATGCGTGTGAGTACGGGTTTTGGGCTGTCTCGCATCCGATCATTGTGGTAATATACATTCGCATCTGCGTTACAGAAAAAGGGTTTTTTTTCGATCGTATTTTTGAAACAAGCTACGATATCGGCTTGCACTATCGTCTGCTCGGCTCGCGACGACCAAGCAGAACCAAACGCGTGTCGAAGTGTAGCATTTTTTCTCTCTCCCTCTTATGCTTCCTTTTATTCTTTCACCGTTTCTGACTTACTATCGTCTCGGAACAACTAGGCTGGGTTTTGTGTCAAAATATGTTACGTTAGTGTCCCAAGGTCGAGGCATAAAATCTTAGCACTGACTTGCGGCGTAGGAGATAACGTTCTCCATAACTTCGCTATTTTATTTCTAGGTTATTTTTTTGAATTTATAAAAGTGGTTACTAATCTTACAATTTGGGGGAAATTTGGCGAGATATATGTGAGCGTGTTGTACATACAGATTGTATTTTACGACAATGAGGCAGCAGTAGGCGTGTTCTTTCTTTGTGTCGTCAGCTGCTCTGGCAATGACACGGGTCATTATTTGTTTCATATCAATCTACCAAAACTTTTTAGTTCCAAATGAATATTTTCTCCATACCTGTCATAAAATTAACAGTGATACAACGTAAAAATATCTCCAAAGGATAAAATGTAGGGATAAAAAGAATGCGTAAGTTACTAGAAGGCATGATCGCCCACGCCGCGGGTCACTACCCTCCATAAAAATTGACTTGCTAGACGGGAAGTCAAAACGGTTACCATTTGAACGGGATGAGAACGGCGGATCAAAAGGAAAAAAATATGACTGAAAAATTGCGTGAGACTAGCAAGGCTTAGAAGATGCAATTGGGGAGGGGAACGGAGGAAAAATTCACGTCCCCAATTTGACACGAGGTACGGAAACCGTCATTTCTTGGACGCTTATGCGATACCAAGCCTTTTATTTGAATTCAGCGGCAAAAGCATTACAACGCAGATGCTTGAAATATTACAAAATTTAAAAAGTAACTTTTTCTTAATACTAATGTTAGGAATATAAAAATTAGCTGGCCGGATGGCCCATTTTGAGCAGTGAAATAATATGCTTTTATTTATACAGACGGATAGATAATAATGAAGACATTGACAAAAGACTGTGTTGTTCACATCAGCGAAAGACTGCATTGAATCAAACATGTCACTAATTTGCACAAAAACCGCGACCTTGAGACTCAAGTGTCCAAATCTAGTTAGAATGAAAGAGAGGGACATTGGTGGGAGCTGTGGCTAAAAATAACTTTAAAGACAAAATTTGTAGAGGGGACGGATAGGTTGGTTCAAAAACCAAGTACGTTTTTTGTGAAAACGCAAGTAGAGACGGACGGACTAACAGATAAAAATCCATACTTGACTGAAGCATGACTGAAATGACTTTAGTGTAGGAAATTTGAATTTGAAAAAAACACAAGGCATTGATTGGCCACAGACAATCATATTATCAGCGCTCAGACGCGCTTTTTTTGCCATTCCCCAATAGTTGTCCAGTGATAGACACAGTAAATTTTAAGTGTGGTGATTTCCAATGAAGTAAATTGAAATAAGTTCAGGGACGCCATACTATAGCCAGCAGCTCAGCTGAGTTTTGCTAGCATTTCTGTGTTCTTTATTCATAATCTGAGCTGTGAGTTTTTTATGTGACACCAAAAGGTGGTGTCAAATGCTGGGTAAATAATTGACAGTGAGGACCCGTGCAGTGTCGCATCTCGGCAGAACAGCCTTGTATTGCCCCCAAGCACGGAGAGGTGGGGTCACCAGATTCCAGCACCAGAACTACTCTTTCAAAGTTACGTAAGCAGGCTGGTCTGCTGGATTTACACCAACTTCATAGACATAGCACCCAAAGTGAATTACTACTAAAACATCCCATTTCATTCCATTATTAATGGACAATGTTTGGTAGGCATAGACAGGGAGGGATGAAGCCACCCCAACAGCACATCTATTCATCGTTCTCCCAGGGAAAATAAAATTATGAACTGTAGAAATATTAACTAATCGTGAAAATTGTATACGTACACACCTTTTATTTATCATGCCATTTATTCATGCCATTCACTCATAAATTCCAAAATCTTTCATATGTTCTGGCCAAAATAAAACCTTGGTTCAGAACAAATAAATTTAAAAAAGATTTACTTTCTAAAATTTCACCAGCTGAATTTAGTTCATTGTGTTCTAAATTTTATTGATAATATTATATTATTTAATATCTGTGTGTGTGAGTGTTTGTATATGTCAATACAACACATTACATCACACTTAGTAATATCACCATCATACAATACCATCAAAACCACTACATATATTGGGGTCTTGTCCAGGGATAATTAGCATAAACAGTAATATAAGGATCTCCTGGTGGGAGAAATAAAATTAGGGGAACAAAATTGTAAAATTCCCTTAAAATTAAAAGTGTCCCTTTAAATTAAAAGGGCAATTAGAAGTTGGTGAATCTTCACAGCCAGTGTTAGTTAATTAATTAATTAGAATTATTTTAGTCTAGAGTAATTATAAGTACTTTAGTGGTTGGAAATTTTACTTTGCTTATTGCTAGATTTGTTTAAAAAGTATGGCGGAGCTGGCAAAATTTAGATCAGCTGCTGTGCTGACCGCAAAGGAGATGGGAATGGATGGTCAGATTTTAATTCAATACGTAACGGCTGAATGTGATAAGTATATTGAACGGGAAGAAAGAAGATTAGAAAAAGAGGCTGAAAGAAAATTAGAGTCTGAAAGGTTGGCTGAAGAGAAGAGGTTAGAGGCTGATAGAGAAATTAAGAGGCTGCAGATTGAGGCAGAAGACAAACGACAGCAAAGGGAGGCAGAAGATAAAAAGGCCGAAAGGGAGGCAGAAGATAGAAGGTTGCAAAGGGAGCACGAATTACGACTAAGGGAGCTGGAATTACAAGGCCAGGCTCCTGAAAATGGTGCCAGCCCTTTTGCCTCAGATGCTACGCCCGGTCTGGGAGCCTCAAACTCAGCTATGGGGTTTCATTTAGACCATTTTGTTGAAAAAGACGATGACATAGAGGGGTACCTAGGACGTTTTGAGTTATTAGCTACTACATATGGGTTAGAGAGAGAGAGAGAGAGAGAGAGAGAGAGGTGGAGTTTAAAGCTATCACAGGGACTGAGAGGTACTTCTTATGAAGTCTTCGCAAAAATGAACAGAGAAGACCAAGACAATTATGACATGTTAAAGCAGGCTTTGTTATTGAGGTACGAAAAAAATGGGGAATTTTATCGTAAGAAATTTAGAAATGCCAAACTGTGTTCTGGGGAGACATACCACCAATTCTCTGCCAGACTGGAAACCTATTTGGAGAAATGGACTGCTCTGGGGAAGACCCAAGATCTTAAAGAAATGATCATGATTGAGCAATTGAGAGAGTCCATGGCTCCAGACATGAGAAAATTCCTCATGGAACAAGGTGCAGAGAAATTGGGAGAGGATTTAAATGTCGCTGAAAGGTATCAGGCAGCCCAGGCAGAGGTAAGTGGTGCTAAAAAGAAGCACATAGACAATTTTAAAGCTCCACAGCCATTTAATAAATTTGACAATAGAGAACAGGGTAATAGAGGTAGGACAAACTTTGAGCGGCCAAGAAATGACTATCGCGACAGAAACTCACAGTTCAATGACCAAAAAAATAATGAAAGGAAACCGTTTAACCAAGGAAAAAGATGGTGTAAATGGTGCAAGAAAGATAACCATAACACCGAATTTTGTAGAAGGAAACCTTCAAACATTGCTGCAATGAAGTCGGGGACGCAAAGATTAAAGGTTAATCCTAAGGGACAGCAGGAACCTTATCACCCCCCCAGTTTGTGAGGATGTTATTTGTAATGGGGTCACCATAAGGTGCCTTTATGATACAGGTTTGGATTATGATTCAGTTGTGAAGTCTAGCCTAGTGGACCCAAGTCAGTATACCACAGAAACAGTGGAAATACAAGGGGCGACTAAGGACATACCACTCATGACACTTCCCATCGCAAGGATAACGGTGAAAACTCGCTATGTGGAAGGAGAAATCAGAGCAGCAGTGATAGATGAACCAATCTACCCTCTGATATTGGGGTGTAGATACGTCTTCTTGGGGAATCCCGAGAAACCTGTGATCATGGCGACAGTGCAGACCAGGTCACAGAAGAAGGAGGAAGAAGGTGAACCTATAAATGCTCATCCAGAGGAGATGAGAAAGGCGCAGGCTGAGGATAGGACACTCAAGCCATGTTTTAAAAAATTGCCCAAATGCCACACACCTCCGAGCAAGGGAGAATATTTCATGAAGAACAAACTATTATACAGGAAGGCCGGAACTGGAACAAATGGTCACAACCAGCTGGTTCTTCCCACTTCATATAGAGATAAAGTGATGGAACTCGGGCATGCGATTCCCTTCAGTGGTCACATGGGGATCAGCGCCACAGGACAGCGTATAGCTTGTCATTACTTCTGGCCAGGGATAACGGAGGATATAAAAAGATATGTCAAATCCTGCCCAGAATGTCAAAGAGTAGCTCCAAAGCATTGGACTGCTCCTGCAACTCTAGGGGAAATGCCCATAGTGGGAACACCTTTTGAGAGGGTTGCAGTTGTCATAAAATTAACGAGTGATACAACGTAAAAATATCTCCAAAGGATAAAATGTAAGGATAAAAACCAATGCGTAAGCTGCTGGAATACATGATCGCCCGCGCCGCGGGTCATCAGGTGTTAGACTTGAAGGCAAAACGGAACGAGGATCAAAAGACAAAAATCTGACTGAACGCGTACTTGAACTAGCGAGGTTAATGGACGCAAATTGGTGGGGCAAGGAGGAAAAGTCCCGTTCCCCCCCCCCCCCCCCAAGTTGACATAAAGTAAGGAATTCGACAGAAGGGACCTTGGATATGATACGCCACAGTCATTTATTGGACGCTTTTGCGATACCAAGCCTTTGATTTGAATTCAGCGGCTAAACGCAGATGCTTGAAATATTACAAAATTTAAAAAGTAACTTTTTCTTAATATTAATGTTAGGAATATAAAAATTAGCTGGCCGGATGGCCCATTCTGAGCAGTGAAATAATATACTTTTAATTTTACAGACGGATAGATAATAATGAAAATAATGACAAAAGACAGTGTTGTTCACAACAGCGAAAGACTGCATTGAATCAAAAGTGTCCCTATTTGCACAAAAAAATCGCGACCTCGAGACGCAGGTGTTCAAATCTACTTAGCATGGAAGAGAAGGGATATTGGTGGAAGCTGTGTCTAAAAATAACTTTAACGACAAAAAATTTTGGAGGGGAGAGAAAGGTTGGTTCAAAAATCAAGTACGTTTTGTGAAAACGCAAGTAGAGACGGACAGACTAACAGATAAAAATCCATACTTGACTGAAGCATGACTGAAATGACTTTAGTGTAGGAAATTTGAATTTAAAAAAAAAAACCAAGGCATTGATTGGCCACAGACAATCATATTATCCGCGCTTAGACGAGCTTTTTTTTGCCATTCCTCAATAGTTGTCCAGTGATAGACACAGTAAATTTCAAGTGTGGTGATTTCCAAATGAAATAAATTGAAATAAGTTCAGGGACGCCATACTATAGCCAGCAGCTCAGCTGAGTTTTGCTAGCATTTCTGTGTTCTTTATTCATAATCTGGTAAGATTGAAATTATTTCTTTGTATATTTTGAATATTGTTTAATGTTCGAGTGATTTGATACTGCCATATCGAAATCTAGCCTTACAAACAAGTAAGGATTCGCTCTGGACCCCCCGCCCTAGTTCAGGGTCTAGGGACAAACAATATATAAACTACAGCAAGGTTTAGGAAGGGGTGATCAAGTGTTGAGAACAGTGAATCATATCACCTATCCTATTCTATGGCAGTGAGATAATGCACCTATTTCAGAATCTGTAGACTGTGGAAACTTACCCTATGCGAAACCAACTAGGTAAGATGTGCTGTCTGGTCAGAGAGAACTGACCCTGTTTATGTGGTGTTATTGTAATTTGTTATGTGTAGAAGTGGCTTATTAGGTAAGGTTCTGAGCAAAAACCAATACTTTATTTCAGAGCTGTGAGTTCGATCTTGACACTAAGGTGGTGTCAAATGCTGATTAATAATTGAAGTGAGGACCCGTGCAGGGTACATTTCGACAGAACATCTGTGTATTGCTCAAGCACGGAGAGGTGGGGCATCAGATTCCAGCACCAGAACAAATCTGGCAAAGTTAAGTAGGCTAGCTGGCCTGCTGAACTTACACCAACTTCATAAAACTAGCACCCAAGAGAATTTACTACTGAAGCATCCCATTTCCTTCCATCATTAATGGACAATGCTGTGTAGGCATAAACAGGGAGGGATGAAGCCACCCCAACAGCACATCCATTCATAGTTTTCCCAGAAAAATTAACATTACGAACAGTAATACTATAATTAATCTTGAAGATTGCATATGTAAACATCTTTCATTTAACATGCCATTTATTCATGCCATTCATTCATAAATTTCAAAATCTTTGCATAAGTTCTGGCCAAAATAAAACCTTGGTTCAGAACAAATAAATTTAAAAAAAGATTTTCTATTCTAAATTTAACCAGCTGAATTTAGTTCATTGTGTTATAAATTTTATTGATAGTATTAGACTTAATTAATATCTGTGGGTGTGTGTATATGTCCATACAACACATTGCATTCAGTACCCTAGATTTTAACGTAGCCACATTCATTAGTAAAAAAAAGATATGTGTGAGGTCATAAAGTGGTAGCACGAAAGGGCCTTCTGTATATTCACAGTTACAATTATCTCAGGAGCCTTCACAGCTGACCTCACGCATCACACTAGGTGATAACACCACCATACAATACCATCAAAATCCACTACAGCAGTGGATATTGTGGGACCTCTCACTCGGACCAAGAGGAGGAACAGTTACATCCTTACTCTGGTGGACACTTGTTCTATGTGGGGAGAGGCGGTAGCCCTGCCATCAATTGATTCAAAACATGTAGCAGAGGCACTACTTACAATATTTACCCGATTAGGATTCCCGCATCAAATCTTGACGGATAATGGTTCTCAGTTTAAGGGGAAACTAACGGAAGAAGTTTTTAAGCTATTTCAAGCCAGACACTTTCATTGTAGTCCGTACCATCCGCAAGGGAACGGCCAGGTAGAGAGGTTCAACGGGACTCTCATTTCTATCCTGAGAAAGCTGGCACACGAAAAACCGGATCTGTGGGATCAATTCCTGCCCGCCGCATTGTTTGCGTATCGGGAGGTACCACATAGTTCAACCGGGATGGCTCCCGCAACTCTGCTATTTGGGAGGCCAATAAAAGGTCCATTAGAAGCTTTATTAAGGACCTGGACAGATGAGAAGGCGGAAGAGACTGTTACCTCATCTTATCAATACGTGAACGAACTGACCACTCGTTTGAAAGCTGGATGGAAACTGGCAAATGATAATTTGAAACAAGCCAGGAAGAAACATGCAGCATATTTTAATAGGAAGGCAAAGGACAGAGAACTAGCTGTGGGAGAGAAGGTGCTGCTTCTACTACCCGGTAGCCAGAATAAATTACAAATTGGATGGCAAGGTCCATAAACGGTTCTAGAGAAGGTGTCTAGAACAAACTATAAAATTGACAAAAAGGGGAAGGAGAAAGTTTATCATGTAAACCTGTTAAAGAAGTATCTGGACAGACCACTCCAGGAAAGCACCCCCTTACTGACCTTAGCTATCGCAACTCAAATGCAAAAGGAACCACTCACCTCACATGAATACCCATTACATCCTTGTGAAACAGCAGCACAGGTAAAAGTCAGTAAGCACCTGACTAAAAACCAGAGGGAGAGAGTTCAACAGGTTCTGGAGGAACATACAGATGTATTAACAGATAAACCAGGACATACAAATTTGCTACAGTATGACATGAAACTGGTAGACTCAAACCCAATCTGTATGAGAGCCTATTCTATTCCGTTCGCGAAGGAGAAGGCATTGAAGGAAGAAATAGATTATTTGTTGAAGGAGGGGATTATTTCGCACAGTGAATCATCTTTTAGTTCTAGTGTCGTTTTGTTGAGAAAACCGTCTGGGGAACACAGACTGTGCATAGATTACAGGAAACTGAATGCTGTCACAGAAGGACAAGTGGATCCATTACCAGACACAAAACAGTTATTTGCCAGACTGAACAAGGCAAAATACTTTTCAAAGGTGGATCTTAGTAAAGGCTATTACCAGATCCCAGTGAAGCCTGAAGTGAGACCTTATTTGGCTTTTAGCACTTCGGATGGACATTATGAATTCAATATGCTACCATTCGGACTGAAAAATGCTCCGAGTGTATTTTCAAGGATGATGCGCAAATTGTTGGATCCCCTGAATAACCCATGTATCACGAATTTCATGGATGATATTCTCGTCGCCACAGAGACATTTGAAGAACACATTGAAGCTCTAGAAATGTTATTTAATAGGCTTAGGGAGGCGGACTTAACTGCTAGGCCAACAAAATGTTGTATTGGATGCAAAGAGTTGGAATTCTTGGGACACACTGTATATCAGGGTAACATGACCCCTGATCCTAAGAATTTGGAAAAACTGCAGAGAGCACCTAGGCCACAAACAAAAAAGGACGTGCGATCATTCGTGTCGTTATGCGGATTTTATCAAAAATACATCAAAAATTTTAACGCTATTTGTACTCCTCTGACTGATCTGACTCGCAAGGGACTTCCAGATAAAATTATTTGGACTGCACAATGTGAACTAGCGTTCCAAGAGTTAAAGGAAAAACTCACTAGCAAGCCTATTCTCAAACTGCCTGATTTGACACAGGACTTTGTCTTAAGAACCGATGCAAGTAATGTAGGACTCGGAGGGGTGATAAGGTTGATAAAGTTGGTTTTTTTAATTCCCGTTAATGATATCCACCAAAAGATAGATATAAGTGGATGGAAGCAGACATCATCATCATCATCAGTTGATAAGATCTCTATGGTGTTGTTTGCTCCACTGTAGTGTATGGAATGTCAACTTGACTTACGCAGTGGTGTGTAGACATGGATTGAGTGTATAATGTGCGAATGTTAATAAGGGTTCGTGGTGTTGACAAATGTTCTTTTCTCACACTCATGTATGACTGGAAGTCATCGACACCAACGACTGTGTACCTTTTCTAAAGTTTAATTGGACGTACACACTCGACAGCACAGATAGTGACAAATCACAGGTTGGCATAATACATCATGGTACAGTGGATAACTGGTCTTGCAATGTTATGTTACATGGGCACTCATGTGGAATAATAGTATCAAGGACTGTCAGTAGCCAAGCCCTCAGTATCGCCCATACATATATATCATCTGACTTCACTGACTGAGCACGTCAGCTTATAAACAATATTTCAGATGGCTTCTAAACCTAATCTCGTCTAGCGACGATTCTTCAACATAATGTTCAGCACATATTTTTCCATATAATAATATTGAACCGCTAATAACGGGGTTCTCATGTGTAGCAGTGATCTCTGGACTAAACAAGCGATAATACGGGCATCCCCTTTCTCTTCTTGAAAGTCGCTACATGTTTTGGTTCCAAGATGGCTTCACTCGTGAGCTGTCACTCACGTTTGGATACAGATAATGAATCTGTCCTAAAGTTAGTCATTCATAAAACATTTCATTGCTCTGTAGATTTGATCATGAACAATTGACTGCAATCTACAGGATATAGTGCTGCTAGGAATCGAAGTCGTTTTCATCGAGTCAAATATATTCTCTTAGACATTCAAATCGTAACTATCGAAAATGGTGGCTTCGATCGAGAGTTCATAAGAGTATCTTTGATTACCTTGGTATAGGAAATATGAAAGTGCCATTCCTTGGCAATACGAATAAACACTGGGGTAAAGCATACACGATAGGTTTAGACGACTATCACTTTCCCCACAAATACTGAGATCACTTTTTCCCGGCGACAGGCCGACATAGAAAACACAGTCCCTATCGGGACGAAGCCAAATCACACCACACTCTAGCGACACATCCGCCGAATAGCCTTTGACCTCTCTAGAGACAACAGAACATATAGTTCGACTTAGATATGTAAAGATATACAGATATAAGACAGACTCGTCCTACTCAGACAAACAATACACATAAATTCAGGCCATAGATATTCTGAAGCAAGAACAATCTATTATTACCCAAACGAAGAATAAATCGCAGAAAACTGGACTCACCCGCGGAGTTCGATCGAAGAGACGGCACAACTTTCAAGGGAAGTAACTCAATAATGACTTTCCCTTAAGCACTAAAAAATTACCTATGTATAATATTGTAAGATATCAAAGACTGCACGTAACAGTCTTACCACACCTCCCGGAAAAAAAAAAATGGAACATTTTTTTTTTTTTTTGAAATACATCTAGGAGCAACGTACAATAGGCTCACAACGCATGAATAATGCGCAGATGAAAATATCAGGAATACCTATAACGCCTAATATGAGGCTAAGTCGACTTATGGAGCGACTGGTGAGAATGTGTCTCATAAACTGAGAGAAATTATTTCTCTACAAGTATATTTTTTCCAGGAAGGTGTCATCAAAGTATAATACAATTCTGGCAATTACACAATGCCTAAAAAATTCATATCATCATTTCGCATTAGATATCTTAAATTTATGATTTATGAAGAAAAAATCATCAAAGCACAGCGGTGAATAAACATCAATGAACCGCTATGTAGTGATACAATCATTATATTATTAAATTACAAATGTGTATCTATCATGATATAGAAAAGGAACTACTATAGAACTAGACATATCAAGAAGTCTAAGCCCTAATAGTTATGTGGAATCATGTGGGCATCTTGACAGAATGTCTGCCATCACATTATCTGATCCACGAATAGCTCGCACAGAGAAATGAAAAGGTTGAAGAGCAATTGCATATCGAGTAGACCTCGAGCTCTTCAAATTCTTACTCTGTATAGCAGTAAGAGCTTTTTGGTCGGTTTCTACTATGAAATGTGCACCTAGAAGGAATCTCTGTAGTTTGAGGATCGACCAAACCATAGCTAATAGCTCACGGTCTAAAACCGAATAATTCCTTTCTGCCGCATTAAGTTTTCTGGAAATATACATTACAGGATGCAGAGTTCCAGAGTACTCTTGCATTAGTGCCGCTCCAATCCCAGTGGATGAAGCGTCACTACGAAGAACGAATGCCTTATCTTTAGTGGGTAGCACTAAAATAGGTGGTGTTGAAAACAGTGTTTTAATCTTATCCAGAGAGCATTGGCATTCCTGAGACCAGTGGACCACATTAGGCGAACCTTTCTTTAGAAGTGTTGAGAGAGGTGCCATGATAGAGGATAGATTCTGAATGAATCTGCCATAAAATTGAATAAGACCTAACAGACTTCTCACCTGTTTTTTAGTCTTAGGGATTGAGATGTTAAGTATCTTACTAGTATTATGGTCCTCTGTCTTTAGGAAACCATGACCAACTCGGTGGCCTAGGAAAGAAATTTCGCTAAAACCAATATTGGCTTTAGAGGGTTTCGCTGTCAGGTTGTGCTCACGCAAAGTAGACAGCAATTCATCTAACCCTGAATAGTGATCTTCCCAAGTATCGCTGAAAAGACAGATGTCGTCTAGATATGCAATGACATCTGACCGATAAGATAGGATTCGGCGCATCATGCGTACGAATGTAGCTGGTGCGTTCATAAGACCGAAAGGCATAAAATTCCATTGGAACAAACCTCTAGGTGTTGAAAAAAGCCGTGAGAGGTTTGGCGCGTTCAGATAAAGGAACTTGCCAATATCCTTTAGACAAATCAAGTTTAGTGAAAAAATGAGATTTGGAGAGTCGAGTAAGTAGCTCTTCCAGTAAAGGCATAGGTTCGGCATCGAACTTCGTTACTTGATTCAATTTTCGATAGTCAACGCAAAGACGTATGTTATTGTCTTTTTTACGAACAATAACCATCGGCGAAGAATATGCAGAGGTGGATGGTTCGATTATTTTTCAAATCTATCATCTCATCCAACTCTTTCTCGACCTGTGCTTGAAAATGTATAGGTATAGGATAAGGTCTAATCCTAATAGGAGTATGGTCAGTTAGAACAATGTCATGTTCAATGACATGCGTTTGTCCAGGGATGTCAGTGAGTACATCCTGAAATGTTTGCAACATAGTTGAAACTTGTCGCTGTTCTCCTAGAGACAAATCAGGGGAGACAGTAACGTTCTTCCATGATTCACTAGAATGAAGTGGGATCATTGGAAGAGGAAGATTTACATCTGAAAAACTTGTTTCCTCATCCTGTATCACGGACAGTGATGAGTAATGACCATGTGGTACTGGAGAATTGTCCGTTGCTTGGAAAATGGGTTGCAAATAATCCGGACGTTCATGGAATTCAGTAAGCATATTGATGTGGAAGGTTTTATGCTTCCCATCAATATCGACAATATAGTCGACATCGGAAATTTTCGATATTATATCGTACGGACCTTTCCAAGAAATAAGTAATCTGTTTTCCCTACAAGGTAGTAATACAAATGCTTTGTCACCAGGACAAAGTTGTCGTAAGCATCTCTTCTTATTGGCAAATTGCCTTGCCTTCTGTTTCGCAAATTCAGAAGAAGAAGTTGCTAATTTGCATGCTTCGATAATCTTTTGTCTCAACGCGATGACATATTCGTAGGATGACTTTGTGTCATCGTCAATATTGTCAGATGTAATGAGATCGTGAAGCAACGACATAGGGCCACGCGGACGCGCGCCAAAGACGAGTTCAAAGGGAGAAAATCCTGTATGTTCATTGGGTACCTCTCTGTAAGCGAAGAGGGCCGCAGGTAAAACTCTGTCCCAGTCTTGAGGATGATCCTCAGTTATCTTCCCCAGTAAGTTTTTAAGTGTTCTATTAAGGCGTTCGACCATACCATTAGACATTGGATGGTAGATACTACTTAAAGATCTATCTATCTGCAGAGTAGACATTACTTGAGACATGGTATCTGATATTAGTTGGGTGCCATGGTCTGACAATATCTCTCCGGGGAACCCCAGACGAGAAAATATAAGCCAAAGAGCATCTGCAATATCAGCAGTAGTAATGCTCTTCAGAGGAATAGCCTCTGGCCAACGTGTGCACATATCAACACACGTCAAGATAAACTGATGTCCTCTGGCAGACTTGATCTTAAATGGACCAATTATGTCTATGGCCATTTTTTGGAACGGCCGAATAGGAATGTCCGCCGCCTGAATGGGTGCAGCATGCCGTGGACCTTTGGATTTAACTTCCTGACATACTTTACAAGATCGACAATAAATCCGTATGTCCTTGTTTACCAATGGCCAAAAGAAAGCCGCAAGGACTCTTGACTTAGTACGGGAAAAACCCATGTGTCCAGCACACTGAGAGTCGTGAGCGTGCTGCAAAATTTTAACTCTCAAATTCTTGGGAACCAGGATTTGAGAATGACTTGACGTAATGGAGTCTTGAACCATACGTACAAGTACGCCATTCTTCTTTGTAATCCACGATTTACGACTTGTGTCTTTATTCGGATCACCTTTAGTTGCAAGAATGAAGAATTTCTTCAGAGTGGGATCATCTTCTTGCTGTTTTATAAACGAGTCACGAGAAATTACCAAGGGATTATCTTGGTTATGCACTTCATTATCTTCAGTAGATGAAGTTTGAGGCATATTAAGAGCCTGAGCTCTAGTGACTACAGCGTTAGCAATCTGCATGTTTTGCCTTTCCCACGTGGAAATTTGTTGCGGAGTGCATTCTCTGACTCCGTGAATGCGACCGATGATGAGGTCAGCGATCGGATTCGGAAGAAGACATGCGTGTACATCTCCTGTAAAGAAAGGAGTAGCAATCCTAATGATAGCAGTAGAGTATTTCTCTAATGTGCCGCCAAATGTTACACATTTGACTACTTGTCCAGTGGCACGGGAAGGATCTACGAGTGACTGCCTAACACCAATTGTGGTGCATCCAGAATCAAATAGCACAGAGACTGGATTGTTATTCACTAAACCCTTATGTAAGACAAGAGAACCTCTTCCATCATGCGCGACTGATGCCGGAAGAGCAGGAAGAGGATGGCCACAGCTTAAAGTAGACACTGTGGTTGGCTCAAATAGCGTTTTGCATTGGGGGCACTGAGATGCTCTCCCAAAATCAAAAGCGGCACATGCCATATTACTAGCATCATTATTATCTTTACTCTGTTTATAGGCTTCATTGGACTCTTGTTGTGCAGAGTTTGCCTGAAAATGTGGTTTATGTCTTTTGTATTGAGATCTACCTCGGTTATTATCACCTCTGTAGTTATTGTTACCTCTATTGTAACCCCTATTTGGGTTTGAGTCATAGTTCCCTTGGTTACCATTATCATATTCATTATAATGAGTATCTCTGTAATTATGATCTTGTTGACTCCAAGACGGATAACCCTGATAGTTTCTATAATTACTTCCTCTACGGAAATTCCTATAATTATGACCACCCCTGTGTCGAGAGCTATCAGCTCGTCTCCAGTTCTTTGAAGAAGAACCCTGAAATGATTGGTTACCTTGGTTTTGATAACTATTATGGTTACCTTTTTTATCAAATCTGTTTTGAGGTCCCTGAAATCTGTGTGAATAATTGGGATTGTATGGTGTTGCTGAAGCAACTGGCATACTCTCCTTAATCTTAGTGTTGCCAAAAGTCACGTCGGGGTGTGCAGTGACATATTGGGAACAATATTCTTCCATTTCTTTTAGAGATTTGGGTTTACGCTCATGTATAAATTCAAGGAAAGGTTTGTTCACACATGACATAATCTTATCTCTGAGCAACAAATCCATAAGTCCTTCATACGTTTTTTTTCTGTTTTGGAAAGCTCAATCCAACGATCAACTGTGAGACGTGCCTTTGCAGTGAATTCTGAGAATTCTACACCCGTCTCAGGCACCATCGTTTTAAATAAAAGGCGATAGCCTTCCTCACTTAGCTGATATTTTTTTTATCAAAGCCGCCCTAATGACATCATAATTATCCTTATCTGCTTCTCCTACAAGGCATAATCTAGTCAAAGATTCACCTTTCAAGTTTTCTGATAATTGATTAGCGTATTGTGATTTATCCACATTATGTGTACGACAAGAACGTTCAAATCTATCCAGCCAGAATGTAATATCGTCACTGGACTGATTGAACGGTGGAACCTTAACCTTGTAAGTAGAAGGTTTACCATTACCACTAGATGCCTGATTAACATTACTCATACTTGTCAATCTCAATTTCTCTAACTCAAATTCATGTTCTCTTATTGCTTTTTTCTCTTCAGCATCTAATCTTTTTTGTTCAGCCTCCCTGTCTAATCTTTTTTGTTCAGCTTCCCTGTCTAATCTTTTTTGTTCAGCTTCACTGTCTAATCTTTTTTGTTCCGCAGCAGCTTCTCTTTCTATTTTTTTTTGTTCAGCTTCACTGTCTAATCTTTTTTGTTCCGCAGCAGCTTCTCTTTCTAATTTTTTTTGTTCAGCTGCAGCTTCTCTTTCTAATTTTTTTTGTTCAGCTTCAAATCTCCTTTCCTCCACCTGCATCTGCAATTTCTTTTGTTCAGCAGCAGCCTCAGCTTCTCTTTCTAATCTTTTCTCTTCTGCCATAGCTCTTCTCTCTTCTGCAGCTAATGCTTTGTCATATTGAGCAACAGCCCATTGTTCTAATTGTTGACCAGTCTTATCAAGGGCTTTCCCTTGTGTAATGAAGTATTCCAATGTAGACATGATGTCTAACAATAATACTAATCACCTGAAATAATAATAATACCACAAGTTCTTAATGACTTGATTAATCAGTATACTATCTCAATATCTGTGGGTCACAAGCCTTTAATAAGGTCTTGTATAATAGTAATAATAATCAGGTACTGGTTTATACCATAATCCAAGTGCAGTGCACAGGCAATTGTGTCTTATGAAATATACCTATATAAAACATATGTCAACCAACAGAATACATAAAGTACAAATAGGACTGACAATACAAGAACGTTTGCAGAAATCAAAATAAATCAAATAGGGAAATCAATGAAAATAATCACTGAATCTGCAAAGAATAACAACACAAATGACGTCACAATATATGAATATAAATTGTGAATAGAACTGAAAGATAGAAAAGGTTAGACCAACAAATTACAAACAAATCAAAACAAAACTAAAGAACAAAGAAATATTACAAAAATAACAATAATTACAGACTTCACAGCTAACACAAAAGCAACAGTTGTCGCAGCAAATTTTCAATCAAGAAAATTGCACCTATAGAAAACGCCCACAACGGACCCTCTATGACGTGGGATATTCTGTTGTGAGGACGCCGCCCAACCTTAAACACAACCCGCTGACATAGAAACTAACATACTATACAAACAAATAACATGTAAACATAAATATATATAAATTATGTGTATGATAGTATGTGTTGCAAAATAGGCTCAGTTTTACAGTAATGGCAAAGTTATTTTTATGAAAATAAACAACTGCCACTTTATTCAATTAAACATTCTGGCCTTAAATATTAAAGTTCATATACAGAAAACAAGAAGATCCATCGATGAAAATAGGACTTCTTAGTTCACTAATACTGTCTTCCTGTTGATATTGACAAGAATTGATCCAACTGTTCTGTGAAACTCTGTAATGTCTAATGTAAAAATGTCAACAACGCTGACCTACATACTGCATTCACTTGACAGGTCACGTGACGAAGTGTTGACAAATAGCAAACCAATACTGCAAGTGTGTCGTATCAGCCACAGGAAACGGTCTGGTATCGGTACTCTGTTGACTTCTGAACTTCTGCGAGGTCAAACCCAGAAAGCTGGTCCACCAAGTGTATAATGTGCGAATGTTAATAAGGGTTCGTGGTGTTGACAAATGTTCTTTTCTCACACTCATGTATGACTGGAAGTCATCGACACCAACGACTGTGTACCTTTTCTAAAGTTTAATTGGACGTACACACTCGACAGCACAGATAGTGACAAATCACAGGTTGGCATAATACATCATGGTACAGTGGATAACTGGTCTTGCAATGTTATGTTACATGGGCACTCATGTGGAATAATAGTATCAAGGACTGTCAGTAGCCAAGCCCTCAGTATCGCCCATACATATATATCATCTGACTTCACTGACTGAGCACGTCAGCTTATAAACAATATTTCAGATGGCTTCTAAACCTAATCTCGTCTAGCGACGATTCTTCAACATAATGTTCAGCACATATTTTTCCATATAATAATATTGAACCGCTAATAACGGGTTCTCATGTGTAGCAGTGATCTCTGGACTAAACAAGCGATAATACGGGCATCCCTTTTCTCTTCTTGAAAGTCACTACATGTTTTGGTTCCAAGATGGCTTCACTCGTGAGCTGTCACTCACGTTTGGATACAGATAATGAATCTGTCCTAAAGTTAGTCATTCATAAAACATTTCATTGCTCTGTAGATTTGATCATGAACAATTGACTGCAATCTACAGGATATAGTGCTGCTAGGAATCGAAGTCGTTTTCATCGAGTCAAATATATTCTCTTAGACATTCAAATCGTAACTATCGAAAATGGTGGCTTCGATCGAGAGTTCATAAGAGTATCTTTGATTACCTTGGTATAGGAAATATGAAACTGCCATTCCTTGGCAATACGAATAAACACTGGGGTAAAGCATACACGATAGGTTTAGACGACTATCACTTTCCCCACAAATACTGAGATCACTTTTTCCCGGCGACAGGCCGACATAGAAAACACAGTCCCTATCGGGACGAAGCCAAATCACACCACACTCTAGCGACACATCCGCCGAATAGCCTTTGACCTCTCTAGAGACAACAGAACATATAGTTCGACTTAGATATGTAAAGATATACAGATATAAGACAGACTCGTCCTACTCAGACAAACAATACACATAAATTCAGGCCATAGATATTCTGAAGCAAGAACAATCTATTATTACCCAAACGAAGAATAAATCGCAGAAAACTGGACTCACCCGCGGAGTTCGATCGAAGAGACGGCACAACTTTCAAGGGAAGTAACTCAATAATGACTTTCCCTTAAGCACTAAAAAATTACCTATGTATAATATTGTAAGATATCAAAGACTGCACGTAACAAGGGGCTTTGTTGCAAAGATCATCTTCACCTGATGGGGAACTGAAACCAGTCGCTTATGCAAGCCGCAAATTGAATAAGGCGGAACAAGGATACTCCACAAGCGAAAAAGAATGTTTAGCGTTAATCTGGGCAATAAAGAAGTTTCAAATCTATCTGTATGGTAGGACTTTTGTGGTCGAGACGGATCATCAGCCTCTCGTATTCTTATCTCAGGCTAAGCATGAAAACGCAAGATTGCTGAGGTGGTCTTTATTGCTTCAACCTTATCAGTTTAGTATCCAATATATCCCAGGCAAATTGAATGTCGGTGCAGATTTCCTCAGTCGGCACCCCTGTGATCAAAATTAGAGTAATGGCAGGCGTGAGGAGAGATTTTATCTATGTGTATCACTGGTTTTAGAACTTGCCGTAGGCATGTTTTCAAGTGGGGAGATGTGTCATAAAATTAACAGTGATACAACGTAAAAATATCTCCAAAGGATAAAATGTAGGGATAAAAAGAATGCGTAAGTTACTAGAAGGCATGATCGCCCACGCCGCGGGTCACTACCCTCCATAAAAATTGACTTGCTAGACGGGAAGTCAAAACGGTTACCATTTGAACGGGATGAGAACGGCGGATCAAAAGGAAAAAAATATGACTGAAAAATTGCGTGAGACTAGCAAGGCTTAGAAGATGCAATTGGGGAGGGAAACGGAGGAAAAATTCACGTCCCCAATTTGACACGAGGTACGGAAACCGTCATTTCTTGGACGCTTATGGGATACCAAGCCTTTTATTTGAATTCAGCGGCAAAAGCATTACAACGCAGATGCTTGAAATATTACAAAATTAAAAAAGTAACTTTTTCTTAATACTAATGTTAGGAATATAAAAATTAGCTGGCCGGATGGCCCATTTTGAGCAGTGAAATAATATGCTTTTATTTATACAGACGGATAGATAATAATGAAGACATTGACAAAAGACTGTGTTGTTCACATCAGCGAAAGACTGCATTGAATCAAACATGTCACTAATTTGCACAAAAACCGCGACCTTGAGACTCAAGTGTCCAAATCTAGTTAGAATGAAAGAGAGGGACATTGGTGGGAGCTGTGGCTAAAAATAACTTTAAAGACAAAATTTGTAGAGGGGACGGATAGGTTGGTTCAAAAACCAAGTACGTTTTTTGTGAAAACGCAAGTAGAGACGGACGGACTAACAGATAAAAATCCATACTTGACTGAAGCATGACTGAAATGACTTTAAAGTTAGTTGCTTATCCTTTACAGGACGTGGCAATCAACTCCAGCTTTTATTGGCTGTTTGTGATTTTTCTAGGCAATTTTTACGTTCAGTAGTTTGCCATTGCTTTCTGAACGGTACGGCGCTTATACCATTGTTAAAAATCCACACAAAGCGATCTGCCACCAAACCGCCTGCAGCAGGTTTCGAACCTGGTATATCTGGATTATGAAACTGCGTTCATATCCATTAGGCCACAGACGCCGACCGAAATGACTTTAGTGTAGGAAATTTGAATTTGAAAAAAACACAAGGCATTGATTGGCCACAGACAATCATATTATCAGCGCTCAGACGCGCTTTTTTTGCCATTCCTCAATAGTTGTCCAATGATAGACACAGTAAATTTTAAGTGTGGTGATTTCCAATGAAGTAAATTGAAATAAGTTCAGGGACGCCATACTATAGCCAGCAGCTCAGCTGAGTTTTGCTAGCATTTCTGTGTTCTTTATTCATAATCTGAGCTGTGAGTTTTTTATGTGACACCAAAAGGTGGTGTCAAACCTTCTGAAAATTCACAACTACATTTTATCTCAGGAGTCTTCACAGCTGACCTCATACATCACACTTAGTAATATCACCATCATACAATACCATCAAAACCACTACAATACCTAAAGGTCTTTTATGTTTGGACATGCGCCCTAATATAACCGACTAGGTTGAACGGGACGCGCCTCGCCAAAACGAGGCAAAATTTTATTTTTTTTAAAAAATCTTTAATTCCCCAAGGTGCATAGGTCTTCAACAAACTTATGTCAAGTTCTCCTGTCACGTGTCATCAGCTCAAGTAGGTCAAGTTCTTTCCATGTCTTCCTCATCATTGTCACGTCTGTGTCAAGTTCTCGTCTCCGTGTGTTCTTGGTCTACATTTCAATCCTTCTATTCTACGCAAGCACCCATTTATGAAAGTATGTAGCTTTTTTGGCTGTTGTTTTTATAGTTCTCCATGTTTCAGAGCCATACAATAAGACTGACTAGACATTTCATTTATGTGTCGGCGGATCCAGGTGGTGGCGTCGGGGCGATCTCCCGTACCTTGGGACTCTGAAAACCTTTATTTCATATCAACCGCTCCAGTCTCCCCCCCCCCCCCCCCCCCCCCCCCCCATTCCCCACTTGGGAACGAAATGTAAGTAATCGTTATGTCGGACTACGGACGATTTAAAACATGGCTGGCACTGTTTATGGTAAGTACCATAAAGGTTACGAACGTAGTTTGCAAGTAATTCTACGTGGCGGAACAATGAAAGACAATCTAGGGAGCCGCCATACAACAATGAGACAAAAGACAGTGCCAGGCAGGCCACACTAGGGGACTTCACTCGAGCCACAAAAACAGAGGACTTTGTGACAAGAGGCGGATAATGTCCGTATCGGGCGGCCAATCCCAAATTAGACAATGGTATGGTGTAATTTGAAATATGTATGAATTTTATCACATGTTGTCTCTTTGTAGTTGCACCTTACTTTTATGTAATTTTGTTATAAATAGTTACAGTAAATAGTTTTTAAAATTAATATGTTTGAGTTACTGTATAATAAAACTATCAAGCTGTAACGTTTGTCCAAATTCGTTGTTTTGTTTTTTAATTGTCTAAAATTTGTGTAAATAAAGAGCGGGGGGAAAGCATTATCATTCCGCTGTATCGCTCCTCTATTGGACAATTCCTAGATCCACCAGTGATTTGAAGATTCTTATTTTTGTTTTGGACTTGATTTTACTTGATCTCCATATGTTTCCCATACCAAAAAAATATAATAAAAAAAAAGGGTTTTTTTTGTGTGGAAATATGCTTCCTCCTATAGGTAGTTGATCTGAAGCACACAAGTTTGTGAATAGTTCCCCATTTTCGATCATCGTACGTAAATCAGTTTTCCCGGGATTTCTTCAAAGCTGGTGTTGTCTGTTCCTATTTTTGCACTTAGGTCCCACATTAAAACTGTGATGTCCTTTCTTCTCTTTTTATCCAAGATACATTGCTTAATATGGTTAAAGTGAAATGTAGTATATCTCTCCACTACGCTTAAAGACAAAATTTGGAAAACACTATACTTTTAATAATTAAGACAAGAACTGTAATGTCTAACAGTCAAAAATAGAAAACACTGGAAAATGATCACGAAGATGATGCAGAAGAGCGACCATTAATCATTATGACATCCATTAATTCGACATATCACATAAGTGCAACAACTGGCGAGCACACGCAAGCGATTTCGAATAAGAAGAACACATTGATTATAACAAAAAGCTATTTTTATCTGACAAGAGCACACATGTTGGGAAATCCTCGTGTGAAATATCAAGACAAAGCATTTGTAATAAACACTGCACGTGTTCAGCAAAGAGGGCAAATCCTAACCTGGTGCAAAGCGGAATATAACAAGTAATTGGATGCGTCAAAATCGCGTCTTGTCTATACTAAAGTAATGAGAACACGTGTACCGATATTGCGCTATGCGATTACGATTATTATTATCGTGAGTAGAACAAAGGGGGATTAAAAACTGAATTTCGATCTAAATAATATCAGTTATTTCCTTTTCGTTTCCTTTCTCACTGTCTATTCCTTTTGTATTAGAGGCCACCATTTGCAGGAAGCTCGCGCTTCAGTTTATCACGTAATCTCATAGTGGTCGTTCCTTCAGTAATTAGTTTTACGCGAGTAAGTCACCCGCCTAAACAAAATTGGTTATTATCGGTATATCGTGCTCTTTCTGCTGCATGCCCTTCATGATGGCGCTAAATTCTTCTGTGGTCATTTCATTCATTTCCATTTTGCTTCAAAATTACAGAAACACGGAAACAGCGTGGCACGAAAGCATAGAAGCTTCACTTATGATGATCAATGAGGCTTCACTGACTAAATATATAAATATATGATGAAGACACTTTATTCGTACTAACCTGAACTGCTGAATATAAATGGAGATAATTCCTGAAATTTTGTCACCGAAAAGCAAGAGGCAGGAATATTTATTTTTTTTTAAAAACTTTCAGCGTCATGAATTATACTGGTGAGAAATGCGCGTTATTTCAACAGGCGCGCAAGTTTAGTTCCCCGGGCCAAAACGCGCCATGAAAAGATTGCAACTTTAGTGGGAAAAGATGCGACATTACGTTACCGGTAAGACAATTAGTATGGTTAACGACATGGTTGCCAGCCTCACGCACAAACACACAATATGCATGAAGAAGCAGAAATCCCATGTACATAACCTAGGGTAACCGTCTGCCCTCTTTTCCCCGGATTTGTCCTTTTTTTCACCTTAAGATTGAGAGTCCGGTTGGCTATTTTCAAAAGTGCATTTTGTACGCGGTTTTTTTTTTTTTCGAAGATTGAACATGACTTAGATTAGATCTATCTTATGCAAGTAAATACTTTAACGAGTATTTTTACGAGTAAATATTGAACGAATTGAAAGAAATGTAGTCCAGTTGTTCTAAACTATGTTAATCTATGATGGACATTCTTAATGGACTCTTTCAGAGTCTTTGCCCCTAAAGATCCAGAATACGCTTGTTGAAAAACGAAGAGATGGTCTTAACAGTTTGTGTGACACGTTTCATGATGATAACAAATACCTGTACATCAGTTGTTTAGAAGATTAAGAGATATCAATGACACCGTTAGAAGATGTCACATATTTTTCACGAACTGCCTTACACGGAGCACCAACAGGAGAAGATGTGCGAACTTCTGGTCAATATTTAATTCAAAAAGACGTTGCATTTGACGAAACACGTAATGTGATGAACTTAACAATTTGACGACATTTGTTGAAAGTAACACGAATTATGAAGGATTTATGCAATTTCTGATACATGAATAAAAATTTTAAAACAATTGAATTTCATTCTGAACTTCTAATGATTGCATAATTTCTACTTGCGACACACGTATGAACAGTCTTATTTCACTGATGGAAATTTCACTGGCTAAAATACAGAGACAGTTTCTATGTGGATTCCATAACGGAATATAATAATAATAATTTTATTAATACTAATTAACAGGTGAAAAGTTAATTTCCGATGTTAAAATGATTTAAAAACATATTTAAAAGAACATTTTATTTATATTTTTTTCTAACCTTTATAAAAACTAGCTCTAGTCAACATAATCACGCATTAACAACAACATAATCATGCATTAACAACAACATAATCACGCATTAACAACAACATAATCATGCATTAACAGATTGAAATTATTAAGTCGTCCTTTTTTTCCTACTTTTTGGCTTGTACTGTCCTCTATTTTAAGTCAAAAAGTCAGAATATGTCCTCTTTTGATTAAAAACGATATGGTTACCCTAACCTAACGATAGAGGTGACACCAAGAAACCCGTGCAGCTGGGCCGAATTGGTAAAACCATTTATAAGAGACACCAAGAACCCCCCCAGGGGAGGATCATAATGGTATAATCATTTACAAGAGATACCAATAAACACCCAGAGCACCACATGTGTAAATCCAGTTATTAGACAGATCATGAAACCACATGGGTATAACAAAGGGACACTATTCAACGTTGTGGGGATCACAAGGGAATAACAAGTTATATCATGTTCAGTGCCATTCGTTCGAGATTTTTCCTTGTCTTTTTTTATTCCTTTCATGTCTGTCTTCAACTCCTTGCTGGGTGTGATTTCTCCCTCTACCCCTCTTACCATGGTAATTCCAGATCAAGGACTGTCTAATAAGGCAATCAACATGTTTCCTCAATGTATGTCCAATCCAACACACGCGCTGTCTTCTCACCTCTAGTTACCTTTTCCCGTTTTCTTTCATCGGGTTCACACTGGTGATCTTGTCATACCATTTCTATCTTTCTATTCTACTCATAAAAATTCCTAGGGGACCTGGATTTCGCAGATGATGTAGCATTCTTAAGTTCAACACCAAGACAATCCCAAGAAGCAATAAATAATTTGTGTCATCTCTCGGTTAAAATTGGTCTCCAAATAAATGCCTCTAAAACTAAAGCTATGAACTTTTCTAACGAGACCTTTGATATCATCTTGAACGGGGAAAAAACTACAGAAAGTTGAAAGTTTCAATTATTTAGGCAGTAAAATGACTCAGGATGGTGACACAACAAGAGAAATCCATACTAGAATTGCTTTGGCAGCTAGCGCCTTCAATAGATTATCTAACATTTGGAAATTACGATCATTGAATATACATACCAAGCTTCGTCTGTTTAATTCAAATGTTATCTCAGTGTTAACATACGGCTGTGAGAGTTGGAAAATAACAAAATCATTGGAGAACAAGCTGAATACATTCGAGAACAAATGTCTTAGAAAACTCATGAACATCAGTTGGAAAGAATTCAAGACTAATCGGCAAATAAGAGAAGACTCTAGGCAGAAATATGTCTCCGACTATATAAGGAAAAGACGATGGTCATATATCGGTCATGTCCTACGAATGCAAAACAACAGAATACCACTACAGGCGCTCACTTGGGTTCCTGAGGGTAAGCGGAAAAAAGGAAGACCAAAAGAAACACTCAGAAGAACAATAATAAGAGAAGGAAGAACGTTGGGCCTAAATAATGTGCAAGAGCTAAGAGGAGTGGCGTCACAACGAACAACCTGGAGAGCACTGGTTTCTGCCTTATGCGCCGTGTTTGGCGCTTAAAGAATTTATTATTATTATTA
This sequence comes from Oreohelix idahoensis, assembly GCA_024509875.1. NCBI lineage: Eukaryota > Metazoa > Mollusca > Gastropoda > Stylommatophora > Oreohelicidae > Oreohelix > Oreohelix idahoensis. Next base: position 889,580 of record JAMPIV010003699.1, read on the forward strand.
TTCTACTCAAGCAATCATTTATGCATGTCTGTAACATATAGGGTAACTAGAGGTATTGATCATTTATGCATGTCTGTAACATATAGGGTAACTAGAGGTATTGATCATTTATGCATGTCTGTAACATATAGGGTAACTAGAGGTATGTCTGTAACACTATTGGGTAACTGAGGTTGATCATTTATGCATGTCTGTAACATATAGGGTAACTAGAGGTATTGATCATTTATGCATGTCTGTAACATATAGGGTAACTAGAGGTATTGATCATTTATGCATGTCTGTAACATATAGGGTAACTAGAGGTATTGATCATGTATGCATGTCTGTAACATATAGGGTAACTAGAGGTATTGATCATGTATGCATGTCTGTAACATATAGGGTAACTAGAGGTATTGATCATTTATGCATGTCTGTAACATATAGGGTAACTAGAGGTATTGATCATTTATGCATGTCTGTAACATATAGGGTAACTAGAGGTATTGATCATTTATGCATGTCTGTAACATATAGGGTAACTAGAGGTATTGATCATGTATGCATGTCTGTAACATATAGGGTAACTAGAGGTATTGATCATGTATGCATGTCTGTAACATATAGGGACTAGAGGTATTGATCATTTATGCATGTCTGTAACATATAGGGTAACTAGAGGTATTGATCATTTATGCATGTCTGTAACATATAGGGTAACTAGAGGTATTGATCATTTATGCATGTCTGTAACATATAGGGTAACTAGAGGTATTGATCATTTATGCATGTCAGTAACATATAGGGTAACTAGAGGTATTGATCATGTATGCATGTCTGTAACATATAGGGTAACTAGAGGTACTGATCATTTATGCATGTCTGTAACATATAGGGTAACTAGAGGTATTGATCATTTATGCATGTCTGTAACATATAGGGTAACTAGAGGTATTGATCATTTATGCATGTCTGTAACATATAGGGTAACTAGAGGTATTGATCATTTATGCATGTCTGTAACATATAGGGTAACTAGAGGTATTGATCATGTATGCATGTCTGTAACATATAGGGTAACTAGAGGTATTGATCATGTATGCATGTCTGTAACATATAGGGTAACTAGAGGTATTGATCATTTATGCATGTCTGTAACATATAGGGTAACTAGAGGTATTGATCATTTATGCATGTCTGTAACATATAGGGTAACTAGAGGTATTGATCATTTATGCATGTCTGTAACATATAGGGTAACTAGAGGTATTGATCATTTATGCATGTCTGTAACATATAGGGTAACTAGAGGTATTGATCATTTATGCATGTCTGTAACATATAGGGTAACTAGAGGTATTGATCATGTATGCATGTCTGTAACATATAGGGTAACTAGAGGTATTGATCATTTATGCATGTCTGTAACATATAGGGTAACTAGAGGTATTGATCATTTATGCATGTCTGTAACATATAGGGTAACTAGAGGTATTGATCATTTATGCATGTCTGTAACATATAGGGTAACTAGAGGTATTGATCATTTATGCATGTCTGTAACATATAGGGTAACTAGAGGTATTGATCATGTATGCATGTCTGTAACATATAGGGTAACTAGAGGTATTGATCATGTATGCATGTCTGTAACATATAGGGTAACTAGAGGTATTGATCATGTATGCATGTCTGTAACATATAGGGTAACTAGAGGTATTGATCATTTATGCATGTCTGTAACATATAGGGTAACTAGAGGTATTGATCATTTATGCATGTCTGTAACATATAGGGTAACTAGAGGTATTGATCATGTATGCATGTCTGTAACATATAGGGTAACTAGAGGTATTGATCATTTATGCATGTCTGTAACATATAGGGTAACTAGAGGTATTGATCATGTATGCATGTCTGTAACATATAGGGTAACTAGAGGTATTGATCATGTATGCATGTCTGTAACATATAGGGTAACTAGAGGTATTGATCATTTATGCATGTCTGTAACATATAGGGTAACTAGAGGTATTGATCATGTATGCATGTCTGTAACATATAGGGTAACTAGAGGTATTGATCATGTATGCATGTCTGTAACATATAGGGTAACTAGAGGTATTGATCATGTATGCATGTCTGTAACATATAGGGTAACTAGAGGTATTGATCATGTATGCATGTCTGTAACATATAGGGTAACTAGAGGTATTGATCATGTATGCATGTCTGTAACATATAGGGTAACTAGAGGTATTGAATATTTGACAGCGGACCACAATGATCGAAAATGGAGCAAAGAATAATAACGCTGCACTTTTCGGACATGTCGAAGATGGCGTCTAAAGGGTGCTGGGCATGGGACAGGAAGGTGGAAGGCTTAGCGTGAATTAGTGAAGAAAGAAAGAAAAAAGAAAGAAAGAAAAACATAAGTGATAGCCTCTCCGGGGACTCGAAGCAAGGACCGTTCTAATGGCACCATCGCATCGCTGCGAGAACGAACTGTGACAGGACACACGGCCATCTCAGCTGTTCTTTAGAACTGTGCCGTCATGGCACACTGAAAACCTTACACTCAGAGTCAGCTGTTAATTACAAGCTTTCCACATCAAGGGTTTACCGTAAAATGGGCCGTGCCAGGTAGATATAAAAGTTTAACGTGTACATATACAAATGGTTCATCCCAATGTGCCGTCACGTACTGGACTCGATTTATGAATTTGAGAAAAATATAATGCGTACAAACATGGCTTGTTTCAAGGAAACACTCGTATTAAAATAAAAAACTAACCAACAAATTAACTAACTAGCTGATTAACTAACTAACTAATGAATTAATTAACTCACTAACTAATTAAATAACTAAATAATTACCTAACAAATTAATTAACTAACTAATTAACTAACTAACAAAGTAACTAACTAACTGACAAACTAACTAGCGAACTAACTAATTAACTAACTAACTGGCTGACTAATTGTCTGACTGACTAACTAGTTAACAAACAAATTAATAAACAAACCAACTGACTGAGTAATTGACTGACTAACTAACTAACTAGCTAACGGACTGACTAATAAGCTTACTGACTGACTGACTAACTGACTGACTAACTAAGTAAATAACTAATTAACTAACGAATTAACTAACTAACTGACTGACTAATTGACTGACTGACTGACTGACTAACTAACTGACTGACTGGCTAACTAACCAACTGACTGACTAACTAACCAACTGACTGATCAACTAACTAACTGACTGACTAACTAACTGACTCACTAACTAACTGACTGACTGACTGACTAACTAACTGATTAACTAACTAACTAACCTATTAATTAACTAACAGAATGACAGAGTGACTAACTAGCAAACTGACTAACTAACTAACTAACTGACTAACTAACTAACGATCTAACTAACTGACAGACTGAGTAACTAACTAACCAGCTAACTGACTGAATGACTGAGTGACTAACTAGCTGATTAACTAACTTACTGACTGACTAACTAATTAACTAACTTACTAACTGACTGACTGGCTAACTAACTGACTAACTGACTGACTTGCTGAGTGACTGACTGACTAACTTACTAACTGGCTGACTGGCTAACTGACTGACGGACTGACTGACTGACTAACTAACTAACTAACTGACTGAGTAACTGAGTGACTAAAGTATCGGCAAATATATTTGTCAGTTCATAGAAAACAAGAAAACACCAGGCATAGATTTAATAAGAAAAGAAAAAGGAAATGTATTAGCACGTTTCACTAGCTTTGCCCTCAAACAAATGCAATTATCTGATTAAATAAATATTAGACAAACATAAAGGTATGTTTTCAGGCACTCGTAAGAAATAAAGAAGTAGAACACTAGACAACAGAAAAACAACAGACGTGAGTGGCTTACCCAGGATTCGAACCCCGGACCTTCCGTACGACAACACCGCCTAGCTATACAAGCGAATCACACTATCCTCCCGGCCAGCTAGGCATCCCCCAAAAAAGATGCTTTACTGACCGGTCATTAGTGCGAAACACAAGACAACACCGGAATTTTACAATGGGCAGCTTAGCCTTATTAATGACGCAATCACTTCTGTCGTTCCCCTATTAGACAGTATATGTCAGTCCACACAAGACAAAGACCTTGATATGGATGTATAATGTACTCGCAGACTCATTTTCCTACCTAACCACATAATACTTTTTGTAGACACACCACTGATTGATAATGTGTGCGTAACACCGGATATAAACTGTTTTATGTTCAAGAAGTGCAATTTCACGCTAAAATCATGCCAATTGTTTGATAAACCAATCATGTGCAAATGAGGTCGTATAATTTACTGTAGACATTTCAATATGTGTGAGTGAGATGTGTGTTGGCAAGTAGGATTTTGATATTATATCGCAAAGAAAGTAAAATTGAAACCAATGGCAGCATTTTAATGAAAAAATTAATTCATAGGGTCTATACCATTTCAAATTCACACACAAAGTTTCACTTATATGCGTTATATATTCGCTGAGATATAGCATTTTGAAGTTGGGCAAAGCTAGTGAAACGTGCTATAGCCCTGGGTAGTTACAGGGAAGACAACAACACAATGGGTCTACTGCCCCATCGTGCATCTGGTAAGCGATGGCTAATATGAAGTTTTGAATGGGGTTACCCACCTCATCATGTGAAACAAATTGCGGCAGAAACATCACTACAAGAGCATATTAATGCCTTTGTTCATGCTTCCTATAAGGGGACAAACTGCCACCCCTGGCTTCACGCTCCATAAAGAGTGAAAAGGTAAATGATGATGTAGCTGATGTTAATGATGATGATGTAGATGATGAATGATGATGATGATGTAATTTAGATAATGTTAATGATGACAGATGTAGATGATGTTAATAATGATGATGATGTAGATGTCAATGATGATGATATAGATGATGTTAATGATTTTGTAGATGATGATATAGATGACGATGATGTAGATGATGATGAAGATGACGTAGATGATGTTAATGATGATGACGTAGATGATGTTGATGATGATAATGGTGTAGATGATGTTAATAATGTAGATGATGATGATGATAATGTTGTAGATAATGTTAATGATGATGATGATGCAGATAATGTTAATGATGATGATGATGTAGATGATGATATAGATGATGATTGATGATAATGATGTAGATGATCTTAATGATGATGATGTAAATGATGATATAGATGATCTTAATGATGATGATGTAGATGTAGATGATGATGTGAATGAATCAGATGATGATGACAGATGATAATGATGTAGATGTGGATGTAGATGATGATAATGTGGATGAATTAGATGATGATGTAGAAGATCATGACGGAGTAACTAACTGCCCCTTATAGTTTCTGAGGAGAAACTCCCCGTGTAGCTCCTATGGGTCTTAAGGAAACAACGAAAGAAAAGAACGATTTCCCCCCCGCCCCCCCCCCCCCCCAATCATATCGGATGAGACGACTATAATGAGATTCTGCACGGGGTTGGAAACCTCTTGATGTTAACAACAAACAGCTACAGGAACCACCGCTGCAAAAGCACGTGAATGTATTAATGCAGACTTCTGGCAAGCGGATCATCTACAGTAGTGGTTCCATGCTCTATAATGGGGCGAAAAGGAAATAGAAGAAATACAAACGAATTTAGGCTTTATAAATTAGGCCTATTAAAAATGCTTCCTTACTTTCGATTACACGTTAGAAAAACAAGAAGCGGCTGCGTTTCCCCGCCAGCGCATCCTAAAAATCAGATGAGTGGGCGTGGCTTTATTGTACGGAACAGCGGAGCGCTTTTCAATTATTTCCCTTAGTGCGTGAGATTACTTCCCCTAGTATATTTCTTGCGTTATTTGTTTATCTTAAAAGTACAGCAAATACACAAAATACCCGGTACTTCGATACATGACGTTGTCAACAGACCCAGTACTCAGTAGTGTCTTAAAACTGTTCAATTTGTGGACGATTTTTTTCCGCGTCATTTCTTCAACACACAGAATTCTCCGACCAGTTAGGTCGCACGTTCATCTCCCTTGAGGGGTGTAAACGTCTTAAGCTTCAATGCCATTTTTACAAAACCCACAACGACATACATACAAAACCTGCAAGGATTTACTTACACAACCTGCAAGGATACTCTTACACAACCTGCAAGGATATTCTTACACAACCTGCAAGGATACTCTTACACAATTTACAACGACATTTTTACAAAACCTGCAAAGACATTTTTACAAAACTTACAAGGACATTTTACAAAAAGTGCAAGGACATTTTTACAAAACCTACGACATTTTTACAAAACCTGCAAGGCTATTCCTACACAACCTGCAAAAATATTCTTACAAAACCTACAACGACATTCATACAAAAAAGGACATTTTTACACAACCTGCAAGGATATTCCTACACAACCTGCAAAGACATTTTTACAAAACTTACAAGGACATTTTACAAAACGTGACAGGACATTTTTACAAAACCTGTAAGGATAATTCTTACAATGCCAGTCGGGACCCTCGCAACAACTCTCCGTCCCAACTTAATTGTTTTTTTTTTCCTCCAATATATCTTAGTAAAAGTCAATTAATCAGAAAATGTACAAATTACATCCTCCACAATTGCTCTTCCCACTTTTACAGTTTTATGCAGCTCATTTCCTAGTTGGAGTTTCATGGAGATACGATTTTATCTCATTATACATTGTAATGAGAAAGAAAATGATTAACTATGTTTGTTTTTGTTGTTGTTTGTTTCTGGTTTTTGTCTCTATACTGATGTGTAATTGCTTCGTTTATACCAATTTTAACATATTCTAAAATCCTCCAATCACCAGTCTAGCTCGCAGAATTGAGATAAAAGTACCTCAGCTAAATATATATCCACACAAAGTTTCAATACTATCTGACAGCCACAAAAAAAGTGCTTACTAGCTTGGAAAGACCATGGAATACAGGAAAAATAGAATACAATCGAATACAGAACAATGCCGAGCGAATCGAATACCCTATGTAATTTTTTTTTTAAAAAGGTTGGGGAGGGGGGATGTAAAGGTAGTCCCATAGCATGATACTGCCGTAGATGAGGGAAGTGTTCGAAACTTCAGGATGCTATGTCTCAGCTTTATGAGGTGGGGGGTGAACAGTTCCCAGCACCGCTGCCTTTGCCGTCAGGAGCAAAGCCAGGTACCCATATACAACTGGGTAGACTGAAGCGTGACGCTTCCTATGTAAATAGTCTGAATTAAAATACAGTCTTACTTGCATACATTTTTGTCCTTTGATAGCTTCATTTATCCGTTATACTTCTGCTTCATTCGGAGAGTAGGTACTCAATAAATTCACAGAAGCCTACACTGCGTCGCGTGTTTTAAGTTTCATCGTCAACTGTTAGAACTAAAACAAGATATAGGCTAATATTAAACCTAACCCTATCCCTTGTCCACCTTTCTTATACATAATAAATCCGATTCAGGAAAACAAACACACAAACTCCGCAATAAAACATTGTACGATAAACATTTAAAAAAAAAAAAACCAACAATAAACTTTCAACTGACCCATTGTAAATCCGTAATCGAACTCTTATTTTTAACTTCGAATCCCTGAATATCGACAACTAAAGACGATGCACGATACACGCCCCACGTTATTCAATTTCAACCCTTGCAAGAATTCTTTTGTTTTACACAAGTGTCGAACAAGTTTTTCGTCTATTCCGAGTTCCCGCATTGCATTGGATTGGCATTACTTCCAAGGTAACCAACATATGATGAACAGAGAAAGCGCATACAGCCATCACCAGTTCCGTTCCTGGAAAAACTCTGCGGAGATACCAACAGCCTTAAGCTAACCACTGCTTTCATTGAATATATATATGATAAAGTCCTCCTTTATTCCAGTTAATGATATCCACCAAAAAATAGACATAAGTGGATGGAAGCAGACATCATCATCATCAGTTGATAAGATCTCTATGGTGTTGTTTGCTCCACTGTAGTGTATGGAATGTCAACTTGACCTACGCAGTGGTGTGTAGACATGGATTGAGTGTATAATGTGCGAATGTTAATAAGGGTTCGTGGTGTTGACAAATGTTCTTTTCTCACACTCATGTATGGCTGGAAGTCATCGACACCAACGACTGTGTACCTTTACTAAAGTTTAATTGGACGTACACACTCGACAGCACAGATAGTGACAAATCACAGGTTGGCATAATACATCATGGTACAGTGGATAAATGGTCTTGCAATGTTACATGGGCACTCATGTAGAATAATAGTATAAAGGACTGTCAGTAGCCAAGCCCTCAGTATCGCCCATACATATATATCATCTGACTTCACTGACTGAGCACGTCAGCTTATAAACAATATTTCAGATGGCTTCTAAACCTAATCTCGTTTAGCGACGATTCTCCAACATAATGTTCAGCACATATTTTTCCATATAATAATATTGAACCGCTAATAACGGGTTCTCATGTGTAGCAGTGATCTCTGGACTAAACAAGCGATAATACGGGCATCCCTTTTCTCTTCTTGAAAGTCACTACATGTTTGGTTCCAAGATGGCTTCACTCGTGAGCTGTCACTCACGTTTGGATACAGATAATGAATCTGTCCTAAAGTTAGTCATTCATAAAACATTTCATTGCTCTGTAGATTTGATCATGAACAATTGACTGCATTCTACAGGATATAGTGCTGCTAGGAATCGAAGTCGTTTTCATCGAGTCAAATATATTCTCTTAGACATTCAAATCGTACCTATCGAAAATGGTGGCTTCGAACGAGAGAGTTCACAAGAGTATCTTTTATTACCTTGGTATCAGAAATATGATTCTGCCATTCCTTGGCAATACGAATAAACACTGGGGTAAAGCATACACGATAGGTCTAGACGACTATCACTTTCCCCACAAATACTGAGATCACTTTTTCCCCGGCGACAAGCCGACATAGAAAACACAGTCCCCATCAGGACGAAGCCAAATCACACCACTCTCTAGCGACACATCCGCCGAATAGCCTTTGACCTCTCTAGAGACAACAGAACATATAGTTCGACTTAGATATGTAAAGATATACAGATATAAGACAGACTCGTCCTACTCAGACAAACAATACACATAAATTCAGGCCATAGATATTCTGAAGCAAGAACAATCTATTACTACCCAAACAACGAATAAATCGCAGTAAAATGGATTCATCCGCGGAGTTCGATCGAAGAGACGACACAACTTTCAAGGGAAGTAACTCAATAATGACTTTCCCTTAAGCACTAAAAAATTACCTATTTTGTTTACAAAATATTTGCGAACATAACAAGTATACTAATGTATAATATTGTAAGATATCAAAGACTGCACGTAACAGTCTTACCACACCTCCCGGGAAAAAAAAAAATGGAACATTTTTTTTTTTTTTTGAAATACATCTAGGAGCAACGTACAATAGGCTCACAACGCATGAATAATGCGCAGATGAAAATATCAGGACTACCTATAACGCCTAATATGAGGCTTAGTCGACTTATGGAGCGACTGGTGAGAATGTGTCTCATAAACTGAGAGAAATTATTTCTCTACAAGTATATTTTTCCAGGAAGGTGTCATCAAAGTATAATACAATTCTGGCAATTACACAATGCCTAAAAAATTCATATCATCATTTCGTATTAGATATCTTAAATTTATGATTTATGAAGAAAAAATCATCAAAGCACAGCGGTGAATAAACATCAATGAACCGCTATGTAGTTATACAATCATTATATTATTAAATTACAAATGTGTATCTATCATGATATAGAAAAGGAACTACCATAGAACTAGACATATCAAGAAGTCTAAGCCCTAATAGTTATGTGGAATCATGTGGGCATCTTGACAGAATGTCTGCCATCACATTATCTGATCCACGAATAGCTCGCACAGAGAAATGAAAAGGTTGAAGAGCAATTGCATATCGAGTAGACCTCGAGCTCTTCAAATTCTTACTCTGTATAGCAGTAAGAGCTTTTTGGTCGGTTTCTACTATGAAATGTGCGCCTAGAAGGAATCTCTGTAGTTTGAGGATCGACCAAACCATAGCTAATAGCTCACGGTCTAAAACCGAATAATTCCTTTCTGCCGCATTAAGTTTTCTGGAAATATACATTACAGGATGCAGAGTTCCAGAGTACTCTTGCATTAGTGCCGCTCCAATCCCAGTGGATGAAGTGTCACTACGAAGAACGAATGTCTTATCTTTAGTAGGCAGCACTAAAATAGGTGGTGTTGAAAACAATGTTTTAATCTTATCCAGAGAGCATTGGCATTCCTGAGACCAGTGGACCACATTAGGCGAACCTTTCTTTAGAAGTGTTGAAAGAGGTGCCATGATAGAGGATAGATTCTGAATGAATCTGCCATAAAATTGAATAAGACCTATCAGACTTCTCACCTGTTTTTTAGTCTTAGGGATTGAGATGTTAAGTATCTTACTAGTATTATGGTCCTCTGTCTTTAGGAAACCATGACCAACTCGGTGGCCTAGGAAAGAAATTTCGCTAAAACCAATATAGGCTTTAGAGGGTTTCGCTGTCAGGTTGTGCTCACGCAAAGTAGACAGCAATTCATCTAACCCTGAATAGTGATCTTCCCAAGTATCGCTGAAAAGACAGATGTCGTCTAGATATGCAATGACATCTGACCGATAAGATAGGATTCGGCGCATCATGCGTACGAATGTAGCTGGTGCGTTCATAAGACCGAAAGGCATAAAATTCCATTGGAACAAACCTCTAGGTGTTAAAAAAGCCGTGAGAGGTTTGGCGCGTTCAGATAAAGGAACTTGCCAATATCCTTTAGACAAATCAAGTTTAGTGAAAAAATGAGATTTGGAGAGTCGAGTAAGTAGCTCTTCCAGTAAAGGCATAGGTTCGGCATCGAACTTCGTTACTTGATTCAATTTTCGATAGTCAACGCAAAGACGTATGTTATTGTCTTTTTTTCGAACAATAACCATCGGCGAAGAATATGCAGAGGTGGATGGTTCGATTATTTTCAAATCTATCATCTCATCAAACTCTTTCTCGACCTGTGCTTGAAAATGTATAGGTATAGGATAAGGTCTAATCCTAATAGGAGTATGGTCAGTTAGAACAATGTCATGTTCAATGACATGCGTTTGTCCAGGGATGTCAGTGAGTACATCCTGAAATGTTTGCAACATAGTTGAAACTTGTCGCTGTTCTCCTAGAGACAAATCAGGAGAGACAGTAACGTTCTTCCATGATTCACTAGAATGAAGTGGGATCATTGGAAGAGGAAGATTTACATCTGAAAAACTTGTTTCCTCATCCTGTATCACGGACAGTGATGAGTAATGACCATGTTGTACTGGAGAATTGTCCGTTGCTTGGAAAATGGGTTGCAAATAATCCGGACGTTCATGGAATTCAGTAAGCATATTGATGTGGAAGGTTTTATGCTTCCCATCAATATCGACAATATAGTCGACATCGGAAATTTTCGATATTATATCGTACGGACCTTTCCAAGAAATAAGTAATCTGTTTTCCCTACAAGGTAGTAATACAAATGCTTTGTCACCAGGACAAAGTTGTCGTAAGCATCTCTTCTTATTGGCAAATTGCCTTGCCTTCTGTTTCGCAAATTCAGAAGAAGAAGTTGCTAATTTGCATGCTTCGATAATTTTTTGTCTTAACGCGATGACATATTCGTAGGATGACTTTGTGTCATCGTCAATATTGTCAGATGTAATGAGATCGTGAAGCAACGACATAGGGCCACGCAGACGCGCGCCAAAGACGAGTTCAAAGGGAGAAAATCCTGTATGTTCATTGGGTACCTCTCTGTAAGCGAAGAGGGCCGCAGGTAAAACTCTGTCCCAGTCTTGAGGATGATCCTCAGTTATCTTCCCCAGTAAGTTTTTAAGTGTTCTATTAAGGCGTTCGACCATACCATTAGACATTGGATGGTAGATACTACTTAAAGATCTATCTATCTGCAGAGTAGACATTACTTGACTCATGGTATCTGATATTAGTTGGGTGCCATGGTCTGACAATATCTCTCCGGGGAACCCCAGACGAGAAAATATAAGCCAAAGAGCATCTGCAATATCAGCAGTAGTAATGCTCTTCAGAGGAATAGCCTCTGGCCAACGTGTGCACATATCAACACACGTCAAGATAAACTGATGTCCTCTGGCAGACTTGATCTTAAATGGACCAATAATGTCTATGGCCATTTTTTGAAACGGCCGAATAGGAATGTCCGCCGCCTGAATGGGTGCAGCATGCCGTGGACCTTTGGATTTAACTTCCTGACATACTTTACAAGATCGACAATAAATCCGTATGTCCTTGTTTACCAATGGCCAAAAGAAAGCCGCAAGGACTCTTGACTTAGTACGGGAAAAACCCATGTGTCCAGCACACTGAGAGTCGTGAGCGTGCTGCAAAATTTTAACTCTCAAATTCTTGGGAACCAGGATTTGAGAATGACTTGACGTAATGGAGTCTTGAACCATACGTACAAGTACGCCATTCTTCTTTGTAATCCACGATTTACGACTTGTGTCTTTATTCGGATCACCTTTAGTTGCAAGAATGAAGAATTTCTTCAGAGTGGGATCATCTTCTTGCTGTTTTATAAACGAGTCACGAGAAATTACCAAGGGATTATCTTGGTTATGCACTTCATTATCTTCAGTAGATGAAGTTTGAGGCATATTAAGAGCCTGAGCTCTAGTGACTACAGCGTTAGCAATCTGCATGTTTTGCCTTTCCCACGTGGAAATTTGTTGCGGAGTGCATTCTTTGACTCCATGAATGCGACCGATGATGAGGTCAGCGATCGGATTCGGAAGAAGACATGCGTGTACATCTCCTGTAAAGAAAGGAGTAGCAATCCTAATGATAGCAGTAGAGTATTTCTCTAATGTGCCGCCAAATGTTACACATTTGACTACTTGTCCAGTGGCACGGGAAGGATCTACGAGTGACTGCCTAACACCAATTGTGGTGCATCCAGAATCAAATAGCACAGAGACTGGATTGTTATTCACTAAACCCTTATGTAAGACAAGAGAACCTCTTCCATCATGCGCGACTGATGCCGGAAGAGCAGGAAGAGGATGGCCACAGATTAAAGTAGACACTGTGGTTGGCTCAAATAACGTTTTGCATTGGGGGCACTGAGATGCTCTCCCAAAATCAAAAGCGGCACATGCCATATTACTAGCATCATTATTATCTTTACTCTGTTTATAGGCTTCATGGGACTCTTGTTGTGCAGAGTTTGCCTGAAAATGTGGTTTATGTCTTTTGTTTTGAGATCTACCTCGGTTATTATCACCTCTGTAGTTATTGTTACCTCTATTGTAACCCCTATTTGGGTTTGAGTCATAGTTCCCTTGGTTACCATTATCATATTGATTATAATGAGTATCTCTGTAATTATGATCTTGTTGACTCCAAGACGGATAACCCTGATAGTTTCTATAATTACTTCCTCTACGGAAATTCCTATAATTATGACCACCCCTGTGTCGAGAGCTATCAGCTCGTCTCCAGTTCTTTGAAGAAGAACCCTGAAATGATTGGTTACCTTGGTTTTGATAACTATTATGGTTACCTTTTTTATCAAATCTGTTTTGAGGTCCCTGAAATCTGTGTGAATAATTGGGATTGTATGGTGTTGCTGAAGCAACTGGCATACTCTCCTTAATCTTAGTGTTGCCAAAAGTCACGTCGGGGTGTGCAGTGACATATTGGGAACAATATTCTTCCATTTCTTTTAGAGATTTAGGTTTACGCTCATGTATAAATTCAAGGAAAGGTTTGTTCACACATGACATAATCTTATCTCTGAGCAACAAATCCATAAGTCCTTCATACGTTTTTTCTGTTTTGGAAAGCTCAATCCAACGATCAACTGTGAGAAGTGCCTTTGCAGTGAATTCTGAGAATTCTACACCCGTCTCAGGCACCATCGTCTTAAACAAAAGGCGATAGCCTTCCTCACTTAGCTGATATTTTTTATCAAAGCCGCCCTAATGACATCATAATTATCCTTATCTGCTTCTCCTACAAGGCATAATCTAGTCAAAGATTCACCTTTCAAGTTTTCTGCTAATTGATTAGCGTATTGTGATTTATCCACATTATGTGTACGACAAGAACGTTCAAATCTATCCAGCCAGAATGTAATATCGTCACTGGACTGATTGAACGGTGGAACCTTAACCTTGTAAGTAGAAGGTTTACCATTACCACTAGATGCCTGATTAACATTAATCATACTTGTCAATCTCAATTTCTCTAACTCAAATTCATGTTCTCTTATTGCTTTTTTCTCTTCAGCATCTAATCTTTTTTGTTCAGCATCCCTGTCTAATCTTTTTTGTTCAGCTTCCCTGTCTAATCTTTTTTGTTCAGCTTCCCTGTCTAATCTTTTTTGTTCCGCAGCAGCTTCTCTTTCTAATTTTTTTTTTCAGCTTCAAATCTCCTTTCCTCCACCTGCATCTGTAATTTCTTTTGTTCAGCAGCAGCCTCAGCTTCTCTTTCTAATCTTTTCTCTTCTGCCATAGCTCTTCTCTCTTCTGCAGCTAATGCTTTGTCATATTGAGCAACATCCCATTGTTCTAATTGTTGACCAGTCTTATCAAGGGCTTTCCCTTGTGTAATGAAGTATTCCAATGTAGACATGATGTCTAACAATAATACTAATCACCTGAAATAATAATAATACCACAAGTTCTTAATGACTTGATTAATCAGTATACTATCCCAATATCTGTGGGTCACAAGCCTTAATAAGGTCTTGTATAACAGTAATAATAATCAGGTACTGGTTTATACCATAATCCAAGTGCAGTGCACAGGCAATTGTGTCTTATGAAATATACCTATATAAAACATATGTCAACCAACAGAATACATAAAGTACAAATAGGACTGACAATACAAGAACGTTTGCAGAAATCAAAATAAATCAAATAGGGAAATCAATGAAAATAATCACTGAATCTGCAAAGAATAACAACACAAATGACGTCACAATATATGAATACAAATTGTGAATAGAACTGAAAGATAGAAAAGGTTAGACCAACAAATTACAAACAAATCAAAACAAAACTAAAGAACAAAGAAATATTACAAAAATAACAATAATTACAGACTTCACAGCTAACACAAAAGCAACAGTTGTCGCAGCAAATTTTCAATCAAGAAAATTGCACCTATAGAAAACGCCCACAACGGACCCTCTATGACGTGGGATATTCTGTTGTGAGGACGCCGCCCAACCTTAAACACAACCCGCTGACATAGAAACTAACATACTATACAAACAAATAACATGTAAACATAAATATATATAAATTATGTGTATGATAGTATGTGTTGCAAAATAGGCTCAGTTTTACAGTAATGGCAAAGTTATTTTTATGAAAATAAACAAACTGCCACTTTATTCAATTAAACATTCTGGCCTTAAATATTAAAGTTCATATATAGAAAACAAGAAGATCCATCGATGAAAATAGGACTTCTTAGTTCACTCATACTGTCTTCCTGTTAATATTGACAAGAATTGATCCAACTGTTCTGTGAAACTCTGTAATGTCTAATGTAAAAATGTCAACAACGCTGACCTACATACTGCATTCACTTGACAGGTCACGTGACGAAGTGTTGACAAATAGCAAACCAATACTGCAAGTGTGTCGTATCAGCCACAGGAAACGGTCTGGTATCGGTAATCTGTTGACTTCTGAACTTCTGCGAGGTCAAACCCAGAAAGCTGGTCCACCAGTTGATAAAGTCCTCCTTTATTCCAGTTAATGATATCCACCAAAAAATAGACATAAGTGGATGGAAGCAGACATCATCATCATCAGTTGATAAGATCTCTATGGTGTTGTTTGCTCCACTGTAGTGTATGGAATGTCAACTTGACCTACGCAGTGGTGTGTAGACATGGATTGAGTGTATAATGTGCGAATGTTAATAAGGGTTCGTGGTGTTGACAAATGTTCTTTTCTCACACTCATGTATGGCTGGAAGTCATCGACACCAACGACTGTGTACCTTTACTAAAGTTTAATTGGACGTACACACTCGACAGCACAGATAGTGACAAATCACAGGTTGGCATAATACATCATGGTACAGTTGATAAATGGTCTTGCAATGTTACATGGGCACTCATGTAGAATAATAGTATAAAGGACTGTCAGTAGCCAAGCCCTCAGTATCGCCCATACATATATATCATCTGACTTCACTGACTGAGCACGTCAGCTTATAAACAATATTTCAGATGGCTTCTAAACCTAATCTCGTTTAGCGACGATTCTCCAACATAATGTTCAGCACATATTTTTCCATATAATAATATTGAACCGCTAATAACGGGTTCTCATGTGTAGCAGTGATCTCTGGACTAAACAAGCGATAATACGGGCATCCCTTTTCTCTTCTTGAAAGTCACTACATGTTTGGTTCCAAGATGGCTTCACTCGTGAGCTGTCACTCACGTTTGGATACAGATAATGAATCTGTCCTAAAGTTAGTCATTCATAAAACATTTCATTGCTCTGTAGATTTGATCATGAACAATTGACTGCATTCTACAGGATATAGTGCTGCTAGGAATCGAAGTCGTTTTCATCGAGTCAAATATATTCTCTTAGACATTCAAATCGTACCTATCGAAAATGGTGGCTTCGAACGAGAGAGTTCACAAGAGTATCTTTTATTACCTTGGTATCAGAAATATGATTCTGCCATTCCTTGGCAATACGAATAAACACTGGGGTAAAGCATACACGATAGGTCTAGACGACTATCACTTTCCCCACAAATACTGAGATCACTTTTTCCCCGGCGACAAGCCGACATAGAAAACACAGTCCCCATCAGGACGAAGCCAAATCACACCACTCTCTAGCGACACATCCGCCGAATAGCCTTTGACCTCTCTAGAGACAACAGAACATATAGTTCGACTTAGATATGTAAAGATATACAGATATAAGACAGACTCGTCCTACTCAGACAAACAATACACATAAATTCAGGCCATAGATATTCTGAAGCAAGAACAATCTATTACTACCCAAACAACGAATAAATCGCAGTAAAATGGATTCATCCGCGGAGTTCGATCGAAGAGACGACACAACTTTCAAGGGAAGTAACTCAATAATGACTTTCCCTTAAGCACTAAAAAATTACCTATTTTGTTTACAAAATATTTGCGAACATAACAAGTATACTAATGTATAATATTGTAAGATATCAAAGACTGCACGTAACAATATATATGTGGTTTTTTTTTTTTTTTTTTTTTTGCATGGTTATTATTCCCATATTGTCAGAAATTTTCGTGATGAAAAATTCCCTTACAGGTGGATCGGGGTCCAATCTAGTGTTCTGTGTGATATCCTGATTTAACTTCAACAGATTCTTTTTCTTGGGAATATTGAAAGGGCAAGGTATATGATCGGAAAACCAAAACACGAGAGAGTATCTCAAAACAGCAATAGCAGAGGAGTTTCAATGAACTGGCAAAAGTTTTTGTTAAAGAGTTTGTCGACATTTTCCAAAAAAAGGTGGACATTATTTTGAATTATACATAACTTGGTAATTATCAAAAATAATTTTAGTGTTCTGTCATTATTATGGAGTATTTCATGTACACATATCATCACACATTAAAGCCACACGTTTTAAGCAAAAAGGTAAAAGACTTAAGGCTCACCAGGTATAACGTATACATGTCACTACTGTATTAAAACAGGGTGGCAAGAAAACCACCGACATTCATTCAAGGGGCTAGTAAACAATGCTTGGGACAAAAATTATACCGCATTTATATTATTGAAATACCAGAATAACATTAGAAATATACACACACGCACATAAACACACACACACATATATATATATATATATATATGTGTGTGTGTGTATCAGATAGTTAAATACAAACACACGAAGTATCTACATGAAAACAAACACAACTTCTAAAGATACAAGTTACAGCAACGAATGATCATAGAAAATATACACGCAAAAATAACAATGAAAAATAAATCAAACTACACATAATTATGTGGTACATAATTTTTGTATTTTAAACTAACAAAATATATAAGAACAGAAATTGCATTACTAAGACAATAGTAAGACATACTTGCACACGTAGCAAAGAAAAGTCGTATTTTAAAGCACAAACGTTGTGATATTTCAAGAATATGTTTACGCAACAAAAAGTGACTTACTTGGACCACTTGCTGTCACTGAAGACATCTTCTTACATGCGGATTCTGGAAGGCTCTGCAATGATGTTAACTGTTGCGAGGAATTTTCTGCCTTCTGGGAACATACGTTCTCAGCTGTCGAATCTGCTGGAGTTATAAGTGGTGGGGCTGTAAGTGGCGGCGGGGATAATCGCTTATTTGAGGATGCGGATTTCGCCATTTTGGGTATGGATAACGGCGGCAGTTTTGCTGCTGATGCTTCCGATCTTCTCAGATCTTCCGATAACTCCATATTCACAACTAAACTACAGTCATCTTCGTCAGAATCAGCCACTTCATCATCTAAAACGAAGTCCATCATCTCTTCCTCATTATTACATTGCGTCTTGTCACATTTATGTTTTTCAATAGAGGTTGTATTTTCGCTGGTACTGCAACTGTTGTCTCCCTTGGTTAGGCCAGATTTCAGTTCAGTTTTGACATCGCTAGAATCGTTGCCATGGTTAATGCCGTTTCTTTCATCAACGTTTTGGAATTTGCCATTTTGGGCAGGGGACTGTGACTGTCTTATGCTGCACTTCGGCTCTTCAACCTGCAAGACAGAATAAGACAAGGGCACAATATTACGTGGCGAAATAACTATGTGATCAAAAGACAATAAGATATTTTTTTAAAAATAACAATAAACTTAAAAAGAAAGAATGAATAAGCGACTTTCAACCAGTATTCCCCTTGTAGTTCCCGGTGATTTCCAAGGGGACTAACAGAACAGGACTATTGCTCCATTAGACATGTCGTAATAGGCGACTAACACCAGGCTGTGTATGGAACTGATGACCTAATTAAATCAAACAAACTGCTACAGAGTCCACCGCTACAAGACCACATAAATGACTTGGTGCAGACTTCCTGAAAGGGCATCAGCTGTACTAGTGCTCCCGTGCTCCATAAGAACCGATAATGGAAGATGGTGATGATGATGATAATTAAATCAGTATATCCATTAATAATTAAGATAATCAAATATTCCACATGACTTTTATATAACCAGACAAAGAATCCGACAGTTTAATGGAACAAATATCAAAATCTCTGGTCAAAATGTTCACAGTCTGAGGTGTATGCACAATTTCAACAGACCCGTACTGACATCGCCAACACTTGCCAGACGACACACAAGCAGAAGGGTTACTAAGATTTGCAGCAGAAGACATTATACACTTGACGATATTGCTATCATAAATCGGAGACCTCATATGCCAGAAAACGCAGCCTGACAGAAATCTAGTTGGATATTGAAAAAAACAAACCTGACCACAGTGTTTAAAATAAAACTCGGACAAAACAACGAATGTTCTTTTTGAAATGTTTCTTACAAAATCAGTAATGTTGATAGTGTCAGTTTTTGTGTTGATGGTGTCAGTTTTTGTGTTGATAGTGTCAGTTTTTGAGTTGATAGTGTCGGTTTTTGAGTTGATAGTGTCAGTTTTTGTGTTGATAGTGTCAGTTTTTGTGTTGATAGTGTCAGTTTTTGTTTTGGTAGTGTCAGTTTTTGAGTTGATAGTGTCAGTTTTTGTGTTGATAGTGTCAGTTTTTGTAATGATAGTGTCAGTTTTTGAGTTGATAGTGTCAGTTTTTGTAATGATAGTGTCAGTTTTTGAGTTGATAGTGTCAGTTTTTGAGTTGATAGTGTCAGTTTTTGAGTTGATAGTGTCAGTTTTTGTGTTGATGGTGTCAGTTTTTGTGTTGATAGTGTCAGTTTTTGAGTTGATAGTGTCGGTTTTTGAGTTGATAGTGTCAGTTTTTGTGTTGATAGTGTCAGTTTTTGTGTTGATAGTGTCAGTTTTTGTTTTGGTAGTGTCAGTTTTTGAGTTGATAGTGTCAGTTTTTGTGTTGATAGTGTCAGTTTTTGTAATGATAGTGTCAGTTTTTGAGTTGATAGTGTCAGTTTTTGTAATGATAGTGTCAGTTTTTGAGTTGATAGTGTCAGTTTTTGAGTTGATAGTGTCAGTTTTTGAGTTGATAGTGTCAGTTTTTGTGTTGATAGTGTCAGTTTTTGTGTTGATAGTGTCAGTTTTTGTGTTGATAGTGTCAGTTTTTGTTTTGGTAGTGTCAGTTTTTGTTTTGGTAGTGTCAGTTTTTGTAATGATAGTGTCAGTTTTTGAGTTGACAGTGTCAGTTTTTGTAATGATAGTGTCAGTTTTTGTGTTGATAGTGTCAGTTTTTGTGTTGATAGTGTCAGTTTTTGTGTTGATAGTTTCAGTTTTTGTTTTGGTAGTGTCAGTTTTTGAGTTGATAGTGTCAGTTTTTGAGTTGATAGTGTCAGTTTTTGTAATGATAGTGTCAGTTCTTGAGTTGATAGTGACAGTTTTTGTGTTGATAGCGTCAGTTTTTGAGTTGATAGTGTCAGTTTTTGTGTTGATAGTGTCAGTTTTTGTGTTGATAGTGTCAGTTTTTGTTTTGATAGTGTCAGTTTTTGAGTTGATAGTGTCAGTTTTTGAGTTGATAGTGTCAGTTTTTGAGTTGATAGTGTCAGCTTTTGTTTTGATAGTGTCAGTTTTTGAGTTGATAGTGTCAGTTTTTGAGTTGATAGTGTCCGTTTTTTTTAATGATAGTGTCAGTTTTTGAGTTGATAGTGTCAGTTTTTGTAATGATAGTGTCAGTTTTTGAGTTGATAGTGTCCGTTTTTGTAATGATAGTGTCAGTTTTTGAGTTGATAGTGTCAGTTTTTTTTATGATAGTGTCAGTTTTTTTTATGATAGTGTCAGTTTTTGAGTTGATAGTGTCAGTTTTTGTAATGATAGTGTCAGTTTTTGAGTTGATAGTGTCAGTTTTTGTAATGATAGTGTCAGTTTTTGAGTTGATAGTGTCAGTTTTTGTGTTGATAGTGCCAGTTTTTGTGTTGATAGTGTCAGTTTTTGTGTTGATAGCGTCAGTTTTTGAGTTGATAGTGTCAGTTTTTGTGTTGATAGTGTCAGTTTTTGTGTTGATAATGTCAGTTTTTGAGTTGATAGTGTCAGTTTTTGAGTTGATAGTGTCAGTTTTTGAGTTGATAGTGTCAGTTTTTGAGTTGATAGTGTCAGTTTTTGAGTTGAAATTGTTATTTTTGTGTCCACACTGTTATTTTTTGTGTTGAAATTGTTATTTCTTGTGTTGAAATTGTTAGTTTTTTTTTTTTTTTTAAATTGTTAGTTCTTATGTTGAAATTGTTAGTTTTGAGTTGAAATTGTTAGTTTTTGTGTTGAAATTGTTATTTGAGTTGAAATTGTTAGTTATGAGTTGAAATTGTTACTTTTTTAGTTGAAATTGTTATTTTTGAGTTGAAATTGTTAGTTTTTGTGTTGAAATTGTTATCTCTTATGTTGATACTGTTATTTTTGAGTTGAAATTATTAGTTTTTGTGTTGAAATTGTTATTTTTGTGTCGACATTGTTATTTTTTGAGTTGAAATTATTATTTCTTGTGTTGAAATTGTTATTTTTGAGTTGAAATTATTAGTTTTTGTGTTGAAATTGTTATTTCTTGTGTTGAATTTGTTATTTTTTGGTATTGAAATTGTTAATTTTGAGTTGAAATTGTTAGTTTTTATGATTAAATTGTTATTTTTGTTGAAATTGTTAGTTTTTGTGTTAAAATGTTTAGTTTTCGCGTTAAAATTGTTAGATTTTGTGTTAAAATTGTTAGTTTTTGCGCCGAAATTGTTATGTTTGAGTTAAAATTGTTCGTTTTTGTCCAAAATTGACAAGAAAAGAAATTGACAGATTGTGTTTTGTTGTAGTAAAATCGCTGTATTAAAGAATGATGAAACACCCTATGCAACAAATCCTTGTTACTGAACACACAAATAGGGGTTCTGAAGTGATACATCGGAACAATATTATTGTATTGATGTGAATCATGAACAATGAGCATAATGAAAACGCGATATGAAAATAATTGGAGGAAACAAAGATGCGGCTTTTCAAAAGAATGTGAAATATCTTATGGACATATATTGGACAAAAGTTAAGGGCCGCCATTCAGTTTAGACAAGGTTTATATAATTCTTCGTGAGCAGGGTCGATTTTCCAAATTTCCGGTAGCTTGAAATCTCTCAAGAAGTCTCTGAATGGTAGAGTGGGACACTGCTAAACGTCTTGCAACATGACGAACAGATTGACCATCCTGAATCCATGCCATTGCTCGACCACGGTCTACAGTGCTGAGACTTCTCCTTGGTGGCATGGCTAATGCAGTGATCATTTCGACCACTTGTCATACTGATTTATTGCATACCAACGGTGAACACTCTTTACCGATGATCATTTTCCACGTGCATTCAAATTCAACCCACTTTTTCACCTTTTGAACTAGTGGGGCGTGTTGCAAAAACCACGAGTTTTTGCAGCAACAATGGCAATTTTCACGTGCGGGTTAAAGTGACCCAGTTTTTGGACATTAAAAAAAATAATTAAACTAGTGCACACAGAAATGTATACACATTTCTCTGAGCTCAGTTTTAATGACATTTTCACTTGTCTTTACAGTTTGCCAATCAATTATATAAACCTTGTCTAAACTGAATGGTGGCGCTTAACTTTTGTCCAGTAGTATATATATATATATATATATATATATATATATATATATATATATATATATATATATATATATATATATATATATATATATATAATGAAATAACAAATATAGGGAGTTTTAACAGGAGCACTGGAAAAC
The DNA here is from genome assembly GCA_024509875.1 of Oreohelix idahoensis. Taxonomy (NCBI): domain Eukaryota; kingdom Metazoa; phylum Mollusca; class Gastropoda; order Stylommatophora; family Oreohelicidae; genus Oreohelix; species Oreohelix idahoensis. The sequence continues at coordinate 912,624 of JAMPIV010003699.1, forward strand.
ATCGTAACCATGGGAACAAAATAGTGGGAAAGAAATGTAGAGGAAAACGAGGCAGAAAATATGGGATAGCTTAACACTATGGCATGGGAAGAGATGAACAGCAGAACTGATGCAGTGTATCGATAATTACAGTTTGGTTTTAGACGGAACAGTGGAACAAGAGAGGCAATATTTTGCCTAAGAATATTAGCAGAAAAATATACAGAGGTCCAAAAAAGTATGTATATGTGCTTCATTGACTATAAGAAGGCTTTTGACAGAGTCCATCATGAGAAAATAATTGAATGCCTCGAAAACATAGGTATTGATGGAAAAGATATAAGAATACCCAGTAACCTTTATTGGGAGCAAACTGCCACAGTAAGATCTGGAAGGAATTATTCACCATACATAGACATAAAAAGAGGTGTCAGACAAGGTTGTGTGCTGTCCCCCTGCCTATTTAATTTATACACCGAAAAAATTTTCAAACAGATACAGGAAATACCAGGACTGAACATCAGTGGAAGGTCAATAAACAACCTTAGATATGCAGATGATACCGTGTTGTTAGCTGAAAGCGAACAGGAGTTACAAGAACTAGTGAAGCAAGTGAACAGTATAAGTCATGAATATGGACTCGGCATTAATATTGAGAAAACAAAAACTATGATAATTAGCAAAAGAGACGATAAACCCACATTAAAGATAAGCGTAAATGGGGAAATCCTGGAACATGTCAAGAGCTACGTATATCTCGGTCATATAATAACAGAAGATGGCAGATGTGAAACAGAAATCAAGAAGAGAATAGGAATGGCCAAAGCTACATTCAACAACATGAAACATATACTGACATCCAAACAGTTATCTCACAAATTAAAACTGAGAATCATAAAGTGTTATATATATTCTGCATTTCTGTATGGTGCAGAAACATGGACGATGAATAAGCAGTTGGAAGAAAGAATTGAGGCTCTTGAAATGTGGATATATAGAAGAATGGGGCGTATCTCATGGAAAGAGATGAAAACAAATAAGGAGGTCCTAGAAAATCTAGGTATGAAAAGAGAACTAATGAGGGAGGTCAAAGTTCGACAGCTAAAATACTTTGGCCACATAAAAAGGCATAACACCTTGCAGAAGACCATAACAGAAGGGAGAGTTGAAGGCAAACGTGCAAGGGGAAGACAGCGCTATAAGTGGGAAGACAACATCAAGAGATGGACAGGAAAGAGTCTATCAGAGTGCACCATCAAGACAAGAGACAGAAGACGTTGGAGATCCATTACAGCCAACCTTCGTTGTGGAGATGGCAACTGATGATGATGATGATGATCGATAATCGAGATCTGCAGAGAGGGGGCAATCGCCTACGCCTCGAGGCACGACAACTGACTTGAACTGAACACTGTAGTTGTTATAGTGAGGTACTTTTCCCCCACAGTGCGTTGTTATATGGTTGAGCCAGCAAGCAACAGGATGATGTCTCCCACTGAGATGCACCATGTCCTGACCAAAATGTGTTTTTATGTGTTTTTCGTTTTTTTTTAAACTACAATATAGTTTTTTTCTGTCTTTTCACTTCCAGTCATAATCTAATCATTTTAGAAACCATAACAATTCAGTATGAACACATAAAAACACATTTAGTACAAATCCACGTATACGTCAAGAGCAAGAAGCTTCGGTTTTAACTCTTTCTACGCCATGAGGCACAAGGTCCTACCACGATATAGTACATGATTCTCCAAAAGGCGTCATATGAGACGACTTAAATGATATTGTACATGGGACTGGCAGCCTCACGATGTAAAAGAAACAGCTACAGAAACTAGTGTTGATAGAGTATGTGAATGTTTAGTGCAGGCCTCCTGCTACAATAGGCCTACATGCTCCACAAGAAGCGATGGTTCTTCCAACGGTCCACCTAGTATGCCTGTTTGGTTATAGCCATTTACACACAGCCCAAGAGTTTCATCACAAGCCGAAACAGGAACAAGTGGGATGCAGCGCATCCGGGCCACTAGAAGAATCGCGAACATTATCAGCTCAGCAGAAGGGGACAAGGGGTATCCTTCAGTTTCCGCTAGGCTACAACCGATTGAAATACCATCTATTAAACATGCGAACGATAGAAACTACCGATGTGTGTAACTGACGCACTGATAAAATGACTGGTGAATATCTGCTGCAAAGGTGCCAGAAATATGAGAAAGAAAGAAAGGGCATATGGCCGTCGCCAGTACTATTCCTGGACAAACTCTATGGAGATACCAACAACATCAGGCTGACAACTGCTTGTTTAAAAACACCTTCAAGTTGACATCTGGAAGTGCACAAAGAGAAAGAAGATTGCCACGTGTTCACATTCTACAAGATATAAGACAAACTTATTGGCTGCGTATAAGACACCACATTTCAAAACAATCGTCAGCTAATTTACAACGATTTTATGCATATAATGAGGTAATTTCTCATGAATACATATATTTACTGCTCGTTTAAAAACATCTTTTTATTCAAGTAACATGACTGGTGGCGTAGGTGATGATGTCACTCCACAGCTCCTTGTCCCAAGTACTGTTTACCAATTATGCTGTTAAATTATTTTCATGCCACGATGTCAGACTGACCAGCATGTTCTCATTCTATATCTTTTTCCTTCAATCTTTCCTGTTGTCACAATTCTTCTTCTTCTTTGATCCTTAGCCGCCGACCGTCAAAGCAGTCAGTGGCCATCACGCCTAGTGGCGTGTTGTCACAATATTTCAGCTTTTTTCTTCTCATAACATGGCCGAAGAAGGTCGTCTGCTTCCTACTAATGTGACTAACAGATATATCACATTTAGTTTAAATTTTTTTTTTTTAAAGTATCCTTTTTGCTGCCAAAATGAAATCTAAAAACCGCTTGGAACACAAAGAGTTAAAAACAGATTTTAAAATCAAGAAAAGCTTGACCAACGTTGATAAACAGAAACATCCTTTTTGTCTATTAGATTTTCTGAGTTGCGATTCCGATGTTTTCTCGGAGAACGTTAAGATGAGTTTCTATTTTCTCTTTATTTCTGCGTTCTAAAAGAGCAGGCATATTGCAGTTCGGTAATTGGCCGGCGCGTCAGGGTTAAACAAGCTTCACAAAAAATATTGCTTCGATTTAAGAGAACAGGCATTGATATTAAAAATAAATGTATATTGTGTTTTTCTTTAACGGGATGAGAGAACCGAAAAATTGCTTTAAACGTCAAAAAAGAAAGACAGAAAATAGGTTGCCTCCAGCTTTGTGCAGTTCATTTTCATGTTGACTAGAATTTTTTTATTTTTTTTAGTTAGTCGAATGACTGGCTCGCTCAGAGCTGCTGTTAACGTTCCTTATAAAAATTGCTGAAGCACGCAATCTTGTCGAATAAAAAAATAAAAAAAAGATAACATAAATATCCAAATACCCACTCATGATTCATATTCAAAAGTCGACTAATCGCTTTCAAATATCAAATAGTCACTTAAAGCTGTCAGCTTCTGCATAGCTGGCTACCAGAAAATAAATCATTTTGAAATGAAATAAACGCCGTTTATCTTGAATACGACAACTGGATTCTGTAAAACATAACTCACAATTTGTCACTCAGCTCCACCAGGAGTATGGGCCTGTAACACAATAATGCCAAGCTTTCCTATCCTGTGATTTCATGCTTTCTTTACTTCTTTCAACTTTGTCTCTAGTCTCCTTCTCCGTGTGTTTCCGGTTACCCTCTATATCTCTTACCGCGGTTATTTCAGAACAAGAAATGCCTTGTTACTCTGTCAACAGGTTTCATCACTATGTGTCCTATACAACGCGAGCACCTTCTTCTTCCAAAGGCACTTGTTTGGTTCCTGCCATCAGTTCCAACACGACACTGATCTGCATGTAAAATGTTATACAAGTTCAGAAGAGGGATACAATTTAACCATGTTCGAACATGGCCCAATAAGGTGCACCTTTGACACATCATTGCCGTAACATCGTGCAGCGTCAAAAATTAGATATAGTGGAAGGCTGAATTTGTATATTTTTTTAGGCTGTGGGGGTTGAAGATTGGTAACCCTTGTATAACACAGAATGAACAGCCTCGAAAAAAGAATGGATATGAAGCGATAGTTTTACCTATACAATTTTGGGAAATGAGAATGTGAAAACTGGTATAGTATTGGCTCCTAAATACCATCGCAATAAGGAAGCTGAAATTTTTCGGTCATATAAAAAGACATAATAGTCTGGAAAAAACAGTGATGGAAGGCATGGTCCCTGGAAAAAGGGGAAGGGGTCGACCTAGACGACGGTGGACCCAGGACATCACAGAGAGTCTGAACTTGTCTTTGGCTGATGCAGGTCGACTTGCCCAGAATCGTGATGCGTTCAGAGCAGCTGTAATGGAGACAACGTTCTGGAAAGAATATGTCACATGATGATATATATATATATATATATATATATATATATATATATATATATATATATATATATATATATATATATATATATATATATATATATATATATATATATATATATATATATATATATATATATATATATATATATATGAGGAGACAGCTGTAAAACTGGTAAGGAAATAAATATATTATTTAAAACTATTTTATTTTCTAATTAATATATTTATTTGTGGAAACTGGCAGTGAAGAGAAGACAGAACCAGATGAAGAGATTACTAACGTGAGGAATCGGAATGCCGAAGAAGTAAACTAACGAATAGAAGACATTAATAAAAGAAAAATACGTTTTAAGCTGTACCCTTTTATTTTTAAATGTACTATAAATAGAAAGGTTCTGTGATCCTGTTCACAATGTTGTGTACGTCACCAAGTTCTGAGATCTTGTTCACAATTTTGTGTACGTCACCAAGTTCTGAGATCTTGTTCACAATTTTGAGTGCGTCACCAAGTTCTGAGATCTTGTTCACAATTTTGTGTATCACGTCACCATATTATGTGACCCCTTTCGCAGCTGTAGTGTTGTAAAAACTCAGCTTAAAGTTTTCTAAATATATAAATTTAAAAAAAAATAGAATGGTATGAAATCAGTTTTACAAGTTAACGGATCACAGGAAACACGGGACGTTTTGGGTTTTACCCTTCGTCAGCCACAGTTACAAACAGGTGACGAGGACAAGAATTACATATAGGTACTACAAAAACATACGATGATACACCAAATGAGTGATACAAGCAGATGGAAAATGTAAACAACAACGATGATGAGCGAAAAAAGAACAATACTAATGCAAGAAAATCATAAAACCTGAAAGAAATATCTAAACAAGAAAGTAAATAATCAACGAAACGTAAAAAGATAATGAACAAAACTATTAACACAAGAACAAAGTCACTTAGCTATATTCGTAGAATAATACACTAGGATGGCTTGTCCGATAGCGTCTAGGAAGTGACGTATAAGATAGCAACAAATAAAAAGGATACGAAAAGAAACAAAACAAAAACATAAAAAGATCGGAAAAACGACGGCGGAAGAAATAAAGAAGTATGAAAAAGAGACCAGAATTTAGGCAAAATGATGCAGGACATTAAGGCCCTTGAGAGATAGAATGCCCATTTGAAAAATGAGGCGAATCTCCAAGGATAAGCGAGTACGGTCATCACCCACGCAAGAAAGGAGGGCAGATACATTTATATTCGAATTACCTGAATGGTCAGGCCTATGGAAATGAAGAACCACCGGTGTAGGTTTGCCATGATAAATGTCATTTAAGTGCTCACGACACCTGTCTGCCAAACGTCTGCCCGTTTCGCCAATATAAGTAATGCAACACCTCTTGCAGATGATAGCATAAATCAGGTTTCTGGATTCGCACGTGACAGACTAATAACAAATTTGCCTTTTATTTAAAGTTTTCTATAGAAGGCCAGGGACAGGTCACTGGAGGTTCCATCAAATTTTGATAACTTCAAACGTACCACGATGGAGAGTCATGCAAAAAATGTCACCTTCCTATGTAAACTTAAAACTAGTCAACCAAGGGTTCAAAGATTTGAAACATGCAAACAACACTCATATAAAATTAACCAAAAGTGTTTTAAAAGGAGGACATACGGAACACATAAAACACCGTGATAACAGAGGAGGAAATAAAAGATGACGAAAACGAAGTACGAGGCATAAATACAAAAGCAGATGACGTGAAATAAAGATGGTAGACGACGCAGACGATACACTGAAAGATAATTTTTTTTTTTTTAAATACACATACACAATTCAGAACTTAAAATTGGGCTCTTGCATATACATTCCCACACACTGACTAACCCAATCAACTAAAACATGCTTGGAGCCTCACCTTCGTAGTTCTGTTTCCAACATATAAAACCTGGGGCATATCTCTGCCTGTTGCCAGCATTAACATTTCCCACATATTGATGTTGATCATTTATTGCAGCCTTCCGGCGTCCTCATATGCACCCAAGATGCGAATATAAATTTGGACGCCGCGGTGATGATTGATAAGACAAACCCAAAGCAAATAAGAAAGTCAAATGTCTAGGCTCCGATTTTGAGCCCACAATTGTCAAAATGTTTCGCGGTCAGAAAACTTCGGTAACACAGCCTTTTCTAAAACGTCGTTTCGTCTGCGTTACTGTTATAAATATATACCGGATTTATCATAAAGGGAATTAAGTTGCTGTATATACAGGGTGTTTCAAAATTATGTAAGCACACTTTAAAAAATGTATATTTCATGGGCAACATATACAATTTAAATTTTCGTGATCACATTTTAAAGTTAAGAGATCAACAATTTTTTCACAGTCAAGTAATTTTGTTTTATTTTTTAGATACACGAAAAATGACGGAGAATACTTAATTAAGTTTTGAAGAAAGAAAGAAAATTATGAAAGAATTGTAGATCAGTTGGCGAGAGATACTGCTCATATATTCATGCTTATGGTGAGTATTTTGAAAATTTAAACAAAATTTATGTTATTGTGAAAAAAAAATCTATCTCTTAGCTTTAAATGGGCCAAAAGGCTCTGAGCCCATGGCCGCTGGATCCATCAAAAACAACTTAGCTTTAAAATGGCGCAGGTGACCAGCTACAACTGTGGCTCTCTGCTCCACAAGAAACAACAGCACATGGCAGAAATGATGACGACGAACTATATAGATTAGACTCCTAGGCTTGCCAAATTCCTTAAAGATTCGGTTGCTAATCATTATCATATAGATTTAACTACAAGCATTTCACAGAGAACCAACTACTATATTTCACAGGAACGAATATCCTACATAACATTACTGTCAGCCGATAACTACAGGATGTCGTAAAACACTGACTATTATATGACTTCATATTTACCTATTTACTATATAACATCACTATAATCTGACAATTCAGAATTTCACAAAATGACGATAACTACATTATTTCACAGACCACCTAATTACTATATTTCACAGGAATTTAACCGTTACAAAATATCACGACATAGCATCATATGATCTGACAACTACTAAATTTAATAATACACCGACTATAACAGAATTTCACAGTGACCCATCGACTGCGCATGACAAATACTGAAATTCATAAAGCACCGCCTACTACATAATTTCACAGATTTCAAAGGACCCCATCTACTACGTAGCATCACTGCGATCTGACAAGTACTGAAATTAATAAAACACAGAATTTCATATAGACCGAACTACTATGCTTCGCAGCAATATAACTATTACAAAATGTCTTTAAGATCTGACTATAACTGCCTAACTATACTCAGATCTATTACATAACTTCACTAAGATCTGACTATTACATAATATCACAGAAACCAGTCTACTATATAATATCACAGGAACCAGTCTACTACATAATATCACAGTAACCAGTCTACTACATAATATCACAGGAACCAGTCTACTACATAATATCACAACGATCTGACAACTACTGAATTTCATAAACCACCGTCGCTTACATAACTTTATACTGATCCAACTACTATATGTCGCCGAGATGTAGCCATTACAATACCACTAAGATCTGACTATCAAGTAACTTCACTAAGATCTGACTATTACATAGCTTCAGTACGATTTGAAAATTACAAAATGTCACCAAGCTCTTACTATTATATAACTTCACTAAGATCTGACTATTGCATAACTTCACTAAGATCTGATTATTGCACAACTTCACTAAGATCTGATTATTGCATAACCTTCACTGAGATCTAACTATTGCATAACTTCACTAAGATCTGACTATTATATAATTTCACTAAGATCTGACAACTGTATAACTTCACTGAGATCTGACTACGGCATAACTTCACTGAGATCTGACTATTGCATAACTTCACTGAGATCTGACTATTATATAACTTCACTAAGATCTGATAATTGTATAACTTCACTGAGATTTTACTATTATATAACTTCACTAAGATCTGATTATTGCATAATTTCACTGAGATCTGATTATTGCATAACTTCACTGAGATCTGATTATTGCACAACTTCATTGAGAGTCTACTTCATAATATCACAACGATCTGACAACTACTGAATTTCATAAACTACCGACGCTTACATAATTTCATACTGATCCAACTACTATATGTCGCCGAGATGTAGCCATTACAATATTACTAAGATCTGACTATCAAGTAACTTCACTAAGATCTGACTATTACATAGCTTCAGTAAGATTTGAAAATTACAAAATGTCACCAAGCTCTTACTATTATATAACTTCACTAAGATCTGCCTATTGCATAACTTCACTAAGATATGATTATTGCATAACTTCACTAAGATCTGATTATTGCATAACCTTCACTGAGATCTGGCTATTGCATAACTTCACTGAGATCTGACTATTATATAACTTCACTAAGATCTGATTATTGCATAACTCCACTGAGATCTGACTATTATATAACTTCACTAAAGTCTGATTATTGCATAACTTCACTGAGATCTGACTATTGCATAACTTCACTGAGATCTGACAATTGCATAACTTCACTGACTACTGCGTAACTTCACTGAGATCTGACTATTACATAACTTCACTGAGATCTGACTATTGCATAACTTCAATGAGAGCTGACAATTGTATAACTTCACTGAGATCTGATTATTGCATAACTTCACTGAGATCTGACTATTATATAACTTCACTAAGACCTGATTATTGCATAACTTCACTGAGGTCTGACTATTGCATAACTTCACTGAGATCTGACTACTGCATAACTTCACTGAAATCGGATTATTGCATAACTTCACTGAGATCTGATTATTGCACAACTTCATTTAGAGTCTACTACATAATATCACAACGATCTGACAACTACTGAATTTCATAAACCACCGACGCTTACATAATTTCAAACTGATCCAACCACTATATGTCGCCGAGATGTAGCCATAACAATATCACTAAGATCTGACTATCAAGTAACTTCATTAAGATCTGACTATTACATAGCTTCAGTAAGATTTGAAAATTACAAAATGTCACCAATCTCTTACTATTAAATAACTTCACTAAGATCTGACTATTGCATAACTTCAATAAGATCTGATTATTGCATAACTTCCCTAAGATCTGATTATTGCATAACCTTCACTGAGATCTGACTATTGCATAACTTCACTGAGATCTGACTATTATATAACTTCACTAAGATCTGATTATTGCATAACTTCACTAAGATCTGATTATTGCATAACTCCACTGAGATCTGACTATTATATAACTTCACTAAGATCTGATTATTGCATAACTTCACTGAGATCTGACTATTGCATAACTTCACTGAGATCTGACAATTGCATAACTTCACTGAGATCTGACTACTGCATAACTTCACTGAGATCTGACTATTATATAACTTCACTAAGATCTGATTATTGCATAACTTCACTGAGGTCCGACTATTATACACCTTCACTAAGATCTGATTATTGCATAACTTCATTGAGATTTGACTATTGCATAACTTCACTAAGATCTGACAATTTAACTTCAATGAGATCTGATTATTGCATGACGTCACTGAGATCTGACTATTGCATAACTTCATTAAGATCTGACTACTGCATAACTTCTCTGCGATCTGAGAATTATTTACAGTAATTTCAAAAGAACCCAGCTCTTGACCGCTCAGAAATAATGTTTCATGCAGATATTACTACTTCGTTAGTTGTAAAATTATGAATAACACAAAATGTTATAAAGACTCGAGTACTACCAATTTCATACGCGTAGGGACTATTTCTACAGTGACAAACGGAGGCACGAGGGCTTTGCGTTTTAATGAACATTACAAGCCTTAGGTCTAAAAAAGTACCTATTAATTTTTTCCTTTTAAAAAAAAAAAAAAATTAGGGGATAAGGCGCGGTAGGAGAATGTATGCAAAACTGATGCAGCCTATTGTGCAATCTTCTCCAAATATTCTACTACCTCCTTTTTAAGAAAACCGCAAGTGCACCAGCCAACAATTATCTCCCCATAATTAATATAAATATTTAAAATTTCTCCCCCCAAAAATATATATATAAATGAAACAAACGTCTATAAACTGTAATAACAATTATGACACACTAGGAAGTTTACTCCCTTATAATATAACCTCCCTTCTTTACATTGTTTTTAATGTTCAGGTATGCATGTGTCGCTAAAGATGTAATATAAAAGAAAGATTCACTGTTCTAGCTAATCGCAATTAATGTGAATAACCTTTAGAATGTATGGTACTTTTTGTCAACCTCGTGTTTTTGGTTAATAATTTTAAGGCTAAACAATAGAACTGTACCGCTTGTGACAGCTCATCGAAGTCTATCTCATTCACAGTTTACTTAAAACTATTTTATTATATACGTTTTTTAATTGTCCCTCTTGAATACTTCAGATAATGTTTTATTTAAGCAAACCTGTACTACACGGATTGTGCCTTTCGTGAACTCCTTTTATGTTAGGGGCATAAATAGAGTTTAACTGTTCGTCTGTACTAACTAGGTATAAATGGTAAAAGGTAGTAAGGGACAATAGCTTTATTGTACGGCTGTGAAAACATGGATACAATTATCTGTGTTTGAGTAATGACAGCAGACGTGTATAAGAGGTTTTATAAAACTGGGATCAGCAGAAGAAAGAAACAATACATTAAATTAGAACAGATAACGGACAAACCGGCAAGCAGGTAGATGGACAAAGGATCAGGTGAATGGGTAGATACAAAGGGGGATGGATGAATGGGTTAATGAATGTTTTGAACGAAAAGACAGGGTAATGGATGGATGAAGATAGTAGATAGATTGGCGAGCTAATAGCCAAACAGATAAACAACCGACGGACACGCAGATATGTACAAATTACAAAAAGAACGCCGGGTAAATTTTTTTAATGGGAACTTCGCCGCGTTTTGACTAGGCGCAACTCGTTCAGCGTTGATACAATGTCGTCGGTTATATTAGGGTGCATGTCCAAATATGAAATACCACGTGGTCTCATATTGGGGCGAATTTATCCGGACGTCCGGGTGGATGTTCATCATCATTAACACAACCTGCAACTCCCCAAGTAGGACAGGCCTTCAACAAACAAAGTCTTCTCGTCACGTGCCATCATCTCCAGGTCTTTCGTTGTCTTCTTCATCATTGTCATGTCTGTCTCCGGATCAGAGACAGAGAGAGAGAGACAGACAGAGAGAGAGAGAGACAGACAGAGAGAAAAAAAGACAGAGAAAGAAAGAAAGTGAGACAGAGAGAGAAGAGAACAGAGACAGAACCAAAGACTTGTAACTCAAATAACCTTAGAGGCAAACAAAAAATTGTAAAACAAAATCAATCTTGCTCGTTGATGTTACAACATTTCCTTATTCTCTAGAATATTCTTCCAGAGCCCATCTCTGCAAAACACCCGTCATTTTCCCCCAAATGTGGTATAGAAAAAAAAAGCCAAAAAGTTCAGAATTGTTGCTAAAAAAGGCAGTGAAAAAAAACTCCGAAAACAACCGCGAACAAGTTGATATTCCGATTCATTTTTTAGTTTAGTTTTTTAAGGTTTAATTTAAATGGCCTCGCTTTGGAGCTGCCAACATAATAGTCTGCGCAGATACGTCTGCTGCCTGAGGATATTTGATAAATCCAGTGCCAATCGAAACTTTACACACTCGGGGTAAAAGCAGGATTTAATCCCTCGCTTCAAGATCAATGCAGTGGCAATGGCAAGGCAACGAGAGAATTGTGTAGGCAGTTTTAGGACAAGGTGAGCAGTCTTGAGGCCTCGTGTAGTTTTCCAGGGGGCTCTCTGGGGAGACACAGAGAAAATAGGACTACTGTTTCTTCTGGCTTGTCGTAAAAGGCGTCTAGTATTATGAGGATGCGCATTATCAATCGGATCTGTACATTTTTTTTCACGAAGAACTCTACATGTCATGTCTTAATATGTTTTCTTTATTAAGTTAATGATCGTCATGAGGATGTGCATCATCAATCGGATCTGTAAGTTTTGTTTTTTCCATGAAGAACTCTACGTGTCATGTCTTCACATGTTTTCTTTATTAAGTTAATGATCGTCACGGGGATGTGCAGGGGTTTGACAAAATCTTCATGTAACAAATTGCTACAGAAAACACCTCTGCAAGAGTACGTGGATGGTTTGGTGCAGATTTCCTGCAAGAGATCAGCTGCATTGTGAGATCCATGCTCCATAGGGGGTGAAAAGGGAGATGAATGAATGAAAGAATAGGTAATCTAGATCAGGAAATCATTTTGACAACTTCTTGGTCTTGGTACTACAACGCAATACTTTAACGCTAGCATGTCTTTATGAGAGAAATAGATATGGTTTTATTACAGTGATGAGAGCAGCATGAAGCAGATCGCTAACTGTATCAGAGAAATAGATGCGGCTATATGATAGCGATGAGAGAAGCCTGAGACAGACCGCCAACTTTATGAAACAGATAGATGCGGCTATATGATGGCGATGAGATCCATGCTGCATTGGAGGTGAAAAGGGAGATGAATGAATGAATGAATGAATGAATGAATGAATGAATGAATGAATGAATAGGTACTCTATAGATCAGGACATCATTTTTACAACTTGTTGGTCTTGGTACTACAACGCAATACTTTAACGCTAGCATGTCTTTCTTTTAACCCCGATCTGACCTAATCTTATCAATAAATGTTCGTTGATAATAAATGAGCTTTCGGCTGGCACAATGGTTAGATTTGGCATCTCGGGACAAAGTTACCAGGTTCAGGTAGCGTCAGATTTCAATCTACCCAGTTGTAAATGGATACATAACGCTGCTGCTGAGTTAGGGAAGATAAATACAGCTACGAAAAAAACTGGTCACACCACATCATCAAGCTGAACATAGTCTATAACTTCCAGTATCTGCTATGAGACTACATTAACCTTCTTTATTTCAAGAGTGCCCCGTTTGAACAGCCTCAAGGGATGCGTCACCATTGGCTATGCACCATCTTTTCAAACAGGCGGGTGCCCCATTTGAACAGCCTCAAGGGATGCGACACCACTGGCTATGTACCACCCTTTCAAACAGGCAAACCCTACCAGTCTACTGGGCATTATTAATGTTATTAACTGGGTGGGTGCCCCTTGTATTTCCCGGGGGTCCGTATAGAGACAAAAAAGAATAGGGCTACATCTCCCTCAGGACAATCCTACTAGTAGGAGGCCGTACATGAAACTGGCAGCCTCATCATGTCAAACACACTGCTACAGAAACCACTACTACTACAGCATGTGACTGCTTGGTGCAGGTTTCCTACAAGGTGACCAGCTACAATGGTGGCTGAATGCTTCATGAGGGATTAAAAGGAAAACGCTAATGATAATCGTTGATGGTTTCATTATATTTTACTCTCAAAGTAGATTTAGCGCTCAAGACGACAAACATATTCAGAGATATAAACTCTCTTGCGGCAATTACTGTACATTTGTCCTAATTCTCCATCCAAGCAGCGGTGGAACATGTTCTCTAAGAATGCCGACTCTATGAGAGAGGCAGCTTGACAGCATAGCTTCACTAACACCGTTGACCCGAAAAAAATGGTAAGGCGATGAGAGAAGCCTGAGACAGACCGCCAACCATATCAGAGAACTATATGTCATAATACGAGAGAGATGAGAGAAGCCTGAGACAGACCGCCAACTATATCAGAGAACTATATGTCATAATACGAGAGAGATGAGAGAAGCCTGAGACATACCGCCAACTATATCAGAGAACTATATGTCATAATACGAGAGAGATGAGAGAAGCCTGAGACAGACCGCCAACTATATCAGAGAACTATATGTCATAATACGAGAGAGATGAGAGAAGCCTGAGACAGACCGCCAACTATATCAGAGAACTATATGTCATAATACGAGAGCGATGAGAGAAGCCTGAGATAAATCACCAATTGGGAGCCGCGTTGGTGTAATGGTTACCACGTTTTCAATCGCGTCTTCCCCTTCCTTTTGCCCTAGCTTCTTCGACAGTGTCAACAACATGCTCCATTGACAGCTCGTATAATTCTTTTGTTTTTAATTTGTTATTACATTTTATGCATTAAACGTAATTCTCCCCTTTCTCTATTTCTTTATTCGCTTGTACCTGACTGTGACAAACTGACTGTTATTTTTATTTTCAACCCGCCCCGTTCTTTTTTATTATTATGGTTTTCTCTTCTATTTTGAGCAGGTTTTCTGATTTTTGATGTTTTCATTTCTTGTCATGGTTCTGGTAATTGCAGGAACACCACCACCATTGTTTTCAAAGAGTGTTCCCTGATAATAAGTGGTGTTAACAAAAACTTTCAAGTTTTCATGATTTGTACATCGGGTGAGGGCTCATGCACATAAATTTTTACACACTTTTTCTTTTGTCGAGCGCTACTAATTTCTTGAAAGAATAAAACCAAAGTATTTGTTTTATATAACACCCACGCCGCGCAAGTTGCACACCTTTATTACAAATAAGGGAGGGAAACCTGAGGCCTGTAAACAGTAAATTAATATGAAACAAATATAAAGGTATGTTATCAGGCACTCGCAGGAAATAAAGAAGTAGAACACCAGACAACAGAAAAACAACAGACATCATTTTTATGATGATGCGTAGATGGCAGAGCGGATAGTGTGATTCGCTTGCATGGCTAGGCGGGGTTGTCGCACGGAAGGTCCAGTGTTCAAATCCTGGGTAAGCCACTCATGTCTGTTGTTTTTCTGTTGTCTGGTGTTCTACTTCTTTATTTCCTGCGAGTGCCTGATAACATACCTTTATATTTGTTTCATATTAAGTTGCACACCTTGCATTGCGCACTTTTTTTCTGGCACGAGTTACTATTTTGAGTGAGACCAACCGACGTAACATACATCGGTAATTATGTTATAGCACGTTTCACTAGCTTTGCCCAACTTCAAAATGCTATATCTCAGCGAATATATAACGCATTTAAGTGAAATTTTGTGTGTGAATTTGAAATGGTATAGACCCTATGAATTAAATTTTTCATTAAAATGCGGCCATTGGTTTCAATTTTCGTCTCTTTGCGATATAATATAAAATCCTACTTGCCAACACACATCACACGCACACATATTGAAATGTCTACAGTAAATTATGCGACCTCATTTGCACATTTTTGGTTTATCAAGTATTTGGCATGATTTTTGAGTGAAATTGCGTGAAATCGCACTTCTTGAACATAAAACAGTTTATATCCGGTGCAACGCACACATTGTCAATCAGAGGTGTGTCTACAAAAATTATTGTGTGGTTAAGAAGGAAAAATGAGTCTGCGAGTACATTTTATGACATTACATCAAATCACAAATAGGATTTTTAAGTATTTCTGGAATGAAGCTACTCAAGGAAAACTATATCATTCTATTTCAAACCCACAAAAGAGGACTATTCACGCCTTGGGGATAAGCAAACGATCATTGCACCGCTGGATAGCGACATCTGAAATGTCTAATTCCAGTGTTTTACACACGAAAATTAGGCCAAGAGTGGTGGATAATTTTGACAGAGAATTGATGATCCGCAGAGAAATTTGCAATATGTTTCACAATAATGAGGCAGTGACTTTAAGGAAATTGAAAATTTGGTTAAGAAAGAATAATGACATTGATATTTCCAAATCTACGCTATGGAGGACTATTAGGAGTTTGGGATTCACTTTTAGAAAATATGCTGGTGGTAGAAACCTTATTTGTGAGAAGCCTCATATAGTTGCAATGAGAAGCAAATATTTACGCGAGGTCAGAGAAATGAGAAGAGATTGTTATGATTTTGTGTATTTAGATGAAACTTGGATCAATGCGCACCACAGTAATGAACGAGAATGGCAATCATCTGATGGAACAACTAAGAGACTAGTACCAAGCAGCAAAGGACAGCGCCTAATAATTGCACATGCAGGAAGCAGCCATCATGGGCTTCTAAATAATACTGAACTCATATGTGTTTCAAAATCCACAGATAATAGGGATTATCATACAGAGATGAATGGCAAGATATTTCAAGATTGGATTGTGAATCATGTACTTCCTTCATTGGATAGACCGTCGTGTTTGATAATGGACAATGCTTCATATCACAACGTTGTGGCACCAGAAGATAAAGTTCCTAATTCATCAAGTACTAAAGATGTAATAAAGATTTGGCTGACCAAAAACAACATTCCATTCAACGAAATGTCCCTGAAGCCTGAATTACTTGAAATTGTAAAAAATACACAGCATACAAAGATATTTCAGATAGACAAGGCAATCCATGAACATTGTCACAGATGTTTAAGATTGCCTCCTTACCATTCTCACTTAAACCCAATAGAATTAGTCTGGGCTAAAATTAAGGAACAGGTAGCAACAGAAAATAGGACGTTCAAATTAAAAGATGTTGAAATACTTACAAAAGCCGCCATCTCGAACATAGCCAGGGATTATTGGAAGAAATGTGAGAACCATGTGTTACAAGAGGAAGAGGAATATTGGACGAATGATGGTTTGTCCTTCATTCAGCCGAGATTGATTATCAATTTCTCAGAGACATCTGATTATGATTCGGATAAAGTTTAATTTCTTTAAAGATGACCTTACCGTTATTTACAAGCACAGTAGAGGAGCAACGTTCCATTATGATATTTATGAACCGCAAAGTGGTGATACCTATTGAAATAATCAGATCAATGAAGGTCCAGTTTGGTAGCGCATTAAATGTCAATGACAAACAATGTCACGAGTATCTCCCATGCAGATCATTTAAGAAATCATCTTCAACAGGTATTCATATGCAAACGTGATGGCCACATTATTGTAATAGTAGACACGCCTATGCCTATTCAATTCACAGAATCTGTGACTGAAGTGGTAAAATTTCTTTTTTCGATACACAATAATTAGTATGCCGACAAAGATCAAAGGATTTCATCCGTTTGTGGGAACTGGACAAGATGCACAGATATAAAGTATATATTTGTTGGGTCTAACCCAATATAACATCGTATGCAAAAAATGGCATTAATACGTTAGACGGTTAATCAGATAATTACATTTGAAGTTGGGCAAAGCTAGTGAAACGTGCTATAGTTTGAAATATATGATAAGCGGTTAAGCGCCCCACGCTTTTTGTCAATTTGATGTTACATTTTTTAAATGCAAGCTATAAACTCCGTGAAAAATTATTTGTGGCTTATTAGTGCATTAAAAGCCTGTGTTTTAAATATTTTTTAAATATTTTCTGTTAACCCCATCGGTTACACTTTTATTTAAAACTGAGCTACGAAAAGCTAGTCCAACTTGTAAAGGAAAGAAGTAATAACATATTACATCTTTTCTATTATGCTGCCAGCATTGCTATTTCCCTCATACTGAAACGTTAAGAGATATATATACATATATATATATATATATATGCGTTTTATCTAAGGGACGTAATTTTTATTACAAGGGGAGTAATATATGCGGGAAAGCTAGTCTTCACTTGAAAAACATTAAATAGTTTATTTATATAAAAAATTTTTGTAACTCTTTTGCAGCAAAGAAGTAAAATTACAATATATTTCAAATTCGGAAGAAAATATTTTTCTGCCGTTTGTCACAATTATAGAAATATGCAGTTATATTTTATATGGGATAAATAAATGCACGCAAGGCTCAATACACGTCAGCAAATATGTATAACACGAGTTTCTCTTAAATGGAAGATTCATCTTAGACCTAAGGGTCTTTTATATTTGGACATGCGCCTTAATATAACCGACTAGGTTGAACGGGACGGGCCTCGCCAAAACTTTGTTTAACAAACAACAACAAAAAATGGAAGATATGATCTGTACTTATGTTTTGTATTTTTGACCGGCACAAAGTGCTGCCTTGAGACGAAGTGTTTGACAAGTTCCCTTGTGAGCCTGAAAATGACCATAAGTCCCTACCAACTTTCTCCACTAAACATTATAACATGAGGTAACAAGAGGAGCTTTCATAGCAAAGAAACTTGAATGGGCATTAAAATACATCGAGTCTAAAGGACTTGTAGTAATTGTTTTGTTTTCTTTTCTCTGCAAATCGCTTACTTCGGAACTATTAGTTCGAATAGCAAGTAATGTCTCTTGGAATTGCTACATAATTTGTTCTTTTCAACACTCCGGTAAATAATAATCGATTAAAAAAAAATTTTTATTCGTTCAAAATGCTCGCTAATCTTTCCGATTCTGTGGTTGGTTGGCTGTTTGAAAGTCTTGAGTTATATTGTTTTTTTTTTGTTATAACGACATCATAAATAGTGATGATGATGTTGTTAGTTGTCGAAGCTGAATGTGGATGATGAAGTAAGATAGCTGCGGTAAATTTAGTGGCTGCTACGAAGTATATTGTTACTAGTTATGGTAGCAGTAATGGTAGTAGTTTACCACGTAACTGCATGATGCATTTTCACTCATCTCCTGTTTCTCTCCTCGTGGAGGAAGTGTAACGCCTCTATTGCAGATGGTCCACTTGCAGAAAGCCTGTACCAAAGCAAGCACGTGCTCTTGCAGCTGTGGTTTCTGTAATAATTTTATGAGAATTGTCGTAAAATTAACAGAGATACAACGTTAAAATACCTCCAAAGATAACATGTAAGGATAAAAACAAAATGCGTAGGCTGCTGATAGTACATGATCGCCCTGACCGCGGGTCATATGCTTTTATTTATACAGACGGATAGATAATAATGAAGACAATGACAAAAGACTGTTGTTCACATCAGCGAAAGACTGCATTGAATCAAACATGTCACTATTTGCACAAAAATCGCGACCTTGAAGACTCAAGTGTCCAAATCTAGTTAGAATGAAAGAGAAGGGGAATTGGTGGAAGCTGTGGCTAAAAATAACTTTACAGACAAAAATTGTAGAGGGGATGAATAGGTTGGTTCAAAAACCAAGTACGTTTTGTGAAAACGCAAGTAGAGACGGACAGACTAACAGATAAAAATCCATACTTGACTGAAGCATGACTGAAATGACTTTAGTGTAGGAAATTTGAATTTAAAAAAACCAAGGCATTGATTGGCCACAGACAATCATATTATCCGCGCTCAGACGAGCTTTTTTGCCATTCCTCAATAGTTGTCCAGTGATAGACACAGTAAATTTCAAGTGTGGTGATTTCCAAATGAAATAAATTGAAATAAGTTCAGGGACGCCATACTATAGCCAGCAGCTCAGCTGAGTTTTGCTAGCATTTCTGTGTTCTTTATTCATAATCTGGTAAGATTGAAATTATTTCTTTGTATATTTTGAATATTGTTTAATGTTTCGAGTGATTTGATACTGCCATATCGAAATCTAGCCTTACAAACAAGTAAGGATTTGCTCTAGACCCCCCCGCCCTAGTTCAGGGTCTAGGGACAAACAATATACATAAACTCCAGCAAGGGTTAGGAAGGACAGATCAAGTGTTGAGAACAATGAAACATATTACCTATCCTATTTTAGGGCAGGAAACTAATGAACCTATTTCAGAATCTGTAGTCTGGGAGGACTTATCCGATGTGAAACCAACATGGTAAAATGTGCTGTATGGTCAGAGAGATCTGACCCGTCTATATGTTGTTGTTGTGTAGTGTGTGTCCAGTCATGGTTAGAGAATGGAATTTGACACATAAATAATACTTTGATTGCAGAGCTGTGAGTTTCAGTTGGCACCCAAGCGGTGTCGAATGAGTTGGTGATTTTACACGAGTGGATCCGTGCAGTAACGTTGTGTCAGAGCATTTTCTTATTGCCCCCAAGCACGGAGAGGTGGGGCCACCATAAGTCTTATATTGCCCCCAAGCACGGAGAGGTGGGGCCACCAGATCTCAGCACCAGAGCTACCTATTCAAAGTTGAGTGAGCCTCTGGTCTGCTGGAAATTCACCAACTCCATTTAGTTACTAACAATCCCATAAAATTCCTGCCATTACTGGACAATGTGTAGTCACTATAGATCGGGAGTGATGAGGCCACCCCAACAGCACAACCATTAACTATCCTCCCAATTAGATGACTGCTATAAACATTAATAAAACTAAATAGTCTAGTAACATACATATGTACACCCTTGCATTTATTATGTAATATTCCATGCATTTCTTTCAAAATTTCTAAATCTTTCATAAGTTCTGGTCAAAATAAAACTTGGTCCAGAACGAAATAAATGTAAGAAAATTTCTATCAAAATTTTTACACACTTGAGTTAGTTCAGTGTATTATAACATTTGTTAATATTATTAGACTTCTTAAATATCTGTGTGTGTGTCTATAAACTATCACACCACATTACATATCATTACCCTAGACATTTAACGTAGCCACATTCATTAGAAAAAAAAAAAAAAAGATAAGTGTGAGGTCGTAGTGGTAGCGAGAAGGGCCTTCTGACAATTCACAGTTACATATTATCTCAGGAGCCTTCACAGCTGACCTCATGCATCACACGTAGTACTATCACCATCATATAATACCATCAAACCCACTACATATATTGGGGGCTCGTCCGGGATCATTAGCCCAACAGTAATATTAGGATCTCCTGGTGGGAGAAATAAAATTAGGGGAACAAAATTGTAAAATTCCCTTTAAAATTAAAAGTGTCCCTGCAGATAAAAGTTGGTGAATCTTCACAGCCAGTAATAAGTAATTAGTTAATTAATTAATTAGAATTATTTAGACTATAGTAATTAGAAGTAATTTAGTGGTTAGAGATTTATCTTGTATATTATTATATTGTCTAAAAAGTATGGCGGAGCTAGCAAAATTCCGATCAGCTGCTGTGCTGACCGCAAAGGAGATGGGAATGGATGGTCAGATTTTAATTCAATATGTAATGGCTGAATGTGATAAATATATTGAACGGGAAGAAAGGAGAGTAGAAAAAGAGGCTGAAAGAAAATTAGAGTCTGAAAGGTTGGCTGAAGAGAAGAGGTTAGAGGCTGAGACTAAGAGGCTGCAGATTGAGGCAGAAGAAAAACGACAGCAAAGGGAGGCAGAAGATAAAAAGGCCGAAAGGGATGCAGAAGAAAAAAGATTGACTGCCGAAAGGGAGGCAGAAGATAGAAGGTTGCAAAGGGAGCACGAATTACGACTAAGGGAGCTGGAATTACAAGACCAGGCTCCTGAAAATGGTGCCAGCCCTTTTGCCTCAGATGCTACGCCTAGTCTGGGAGCCTCAAACTCAGCTATGGGGTTTCATTTAGACCATTTTGTTGAAAAAGACGATGACATAGAGGGGTACCTAGGACGTTTTGAGTTATTAGCTACTACATATGGGTTAGAGAGAGAGAGGTGGAGTTTAAAGCTATCACAGGGACTGAGAGGTACTTCTTATGAAGTCTTTGCTAAAATGAACAGGGAAGACCAAGACAATTATGACATGTTAAAGCAGGCTTTGTTATTGAGGTACGAAAAAAATGGGGAATTTTATCGTAAGAAATTTAGAAATGCCAAACTGTTGTCTGGGGAGACATACCACCAATTCTCTGCCAGACTAGAAACCTATTTGGAGAAATGGACTGCTCTGGGGAAGACCCAAGATCTTAAAGAAATGATCATGATTGAGCAATTGAGAGAGTCCATGGCTCCAGACATGAGAAAATTTCTCATGGAACAAGGTGCAGAGAAATTGGGAGAGGTTTTAAATGTCGCTGAGAGGTATCAGGCAGCCCAGGCAGAGGTAAGTGGTGCTAAAAAGAAGCACATAGATAATTTTAAAGCTCCACAGCAATTTAATAAATTTGATAATAGAGAGCAGGGAAATAAAAGTAGGACAAACTTTGAGCGGCCAAGAAATGACTATCGCGACAGAAACTCACAGTTCAATGACCAAAAGTTCAATGAAAGAAAACCGTTGAACCAAGGAAAAAGATGGTGTAAATGGTGCAAGAAGGATAACCATAACACCGAATTTTGTAGAAGGAAACCTTCAAACATTGCTGCAATGAAGTCGGGGACGCAAAGATTAAAGGTTAATCCTAATGGACAACAGGAACCTTATCACCCCCCAGTTTGTGAGGATGTTATTTGTAATGGGGTCACCATAAGGTGCCTTTATGATACAGGTTTGGATTATGATTCAGTTGTGAAGTCTAGCCTAGTGGACCCAAGTCAGTATACCACAGAAACAGTGGAAATACAAGGGGGCGACCAAGGACATACCACTCATGACACTTCCCATCGCAAGGATAACGGTGAAAACTCGCTATGTGGAAGGAGAAATCAGAGCAGCAGTGATAGATGAACCAATCTACCCTCTGATATTAGGGTGTAGATACGTCTTCTTGGGGAATCCCGAGAGGCCTGTGATCATGGCGACAGTGCAGACCAGGTCACAGAAGAAGGAGGAAGAAGGTGAACCTATAAATGCTCATCCAGAGGAGATGAGGAAGGCGCAGGCTGAGGATAGGACACTCAAGCCATGTTTTAAAAAATTGCCCAAATGCCACACACCTCCGAGCAAGGGAGAATATTTCATGAAGAACAAACTATTATACAGGAAGGCCGGAACTGGAACAAATGGTCACAACCAGCTGGTTCTTCCCACTTCATATAGAGATAAAGTGATGGAACTCGGGCATGCGATTCCCTTCAGTGGTCACATGGGGATCAGCGCCACAGGACAGCGTATAGCTTGTCATTACTTCTGGCCAGGGATAACGGAGGATATAAAAAGATATGTCAACTCCTGCCCAGAATGTCAAAGGGTAGCTCCAAAGCACTGGACTGCTCCTGCAACTCTAGGGGAAATGCCCATAGTGGGAACACCTTTTGAGAGGGTTGCAGTGGATATTGTAGGACCTCTCACTCGGACCAAGAGGAGGAACAGTTACATCCTTACTCTGGTGGACACTTGTTCTATGTGGGGAGAGGCGGTAGCCCTGCCATCAATTGATTCAAAACATGTAGCAGAGGCACTACTTACAATATTTACCCGATTAGGATTCCCGCATCAAATCTTGACGGATAATGGATCTCAGTTCAAGGGGAAACTAACGGAAGAGGTTTTTAAACTATTTCAAGCCAGACACTTTCATTGTAGTCCGTACCATCCACAAGGGAACGGCCAGGTAGAGAGGTTCAACGGGACTCTCATTTCTATCCTGAGAAAGCTGGCACACGAAAAACCGGATCTGTGGGATCAATTCCTACCCGCCGCATTGTTTGCGTATCGGGAGGTACCACATAGTTCAACCGGGATGGCTCCCGCAACTCTGCTATTTGGGAGGCCAATAAAAGGTCCTTTAGAAGCTTTATTAAGGACGTGGACGGATGAGAAGGCGGAAGAACCTGTTACCTCATCTTATCAATACGTGAACGAACTGACCACTCGTTTGAAAGATGGATGGAAACTGGCAAATGATAATTTGAAACAAGCCAGGAAGAAACATGCAGCATATTTTAATAGGAAGGCAAAGGACAGGGAACTGGCAGTCGGAGAGAAGGTGCTGCTTCTACTACCCGGTAGCCAGAATAAATTACAAATTGGTTGGCAAGGTCCATATACGGTTCTAGAGAAGGTGTCTAGAACAAACTATAAAATTGACAAAAAGGGGAAGGAGAAAGTTTATCATGTAAACTTGTTAAAGAAGTATCTGGACAGACCACTCCAGGAAAGCACCCCCTTATTGACCTTGGCTATTGCAACTCAGATGCAAAAGGAACCACTCACCTCACATGAATACCCATTACATCCTTGTGAAACAACAGCACAGGTAAAAGTCAGTAAGCACCTGACTAAAAATCAGAGGGAGAGAGTTCAACAGGTTCTGGAGGAACATACAGATGTATTAACAGATAAACCAGGCCATACAAATTTGCTACAGTATGACATGAAACTGGTAGACTCAAACCCAATCTGTATGAGAGCCTATTCTATTCCGTTCGCGAAGGAGAAGGCATTGAAGGAAGAAATAGATTATTTGTTGAAGGAGGGGATTATTTCGCACAGTGAATCATCTTTTAGTTCTAGTGTCGTTTTGTTGAGAAAACCGTCTGGGGAACACAGACTGTGCATAGATTACAGGAAACTGAATGCTGTCACAGAAGGACAAGTGGATCCATTACCAGACACAAAACAGTTATTTGCCAGACTGAACAAGGCAAAATACTTTTCAAAGGTGGATCTTAGTAAAGGCTATTACCAGATCCCAGTGAAGCCTGAAGTGAGACCTTATTTGGCTTTTAGCACTTCGGATGGACATTATGAATTCAATATGCTACCATTCGGACTGAAAAATGCTCCGAGTGTGTTTTCAAGGATGATGCGCAAATTGTTGGATCCCCTGAATAACCCATGTATCACGAATTTCATGGATGATATTCTCGTCGCCACAGAGACATTTGAAGAACACATTGAAGCTCTAGAAATGTTATTTAATAGGCTTCGGGAGGCGAACTTAACTGCTAGGCCAACAAAATGTTG
Source organism: Oreohelix idahoensis (assembly GCA_024509875.1). NCBI lineage: Eukaryota > Metazoa > Mollusca > Gastropoda > Stylommatophora > Oreohelicidae > Oreohelix > Oreohelix idahoensis. The sequence goes on from JAMPIV010003699.1 coordinate 937,607, forward strand.
TATTGGATGCAAAGAGTTGGAATTCTTGGGGCACACTGTATATCAGGGTAATATGACCCCTGATCCTAAGAATTTGGAAAAACTGCAGAGAGCACCTAGGCCACAAACAAAAAAGGACGTGCGATCATTCGTGTCGTTATGCGGATTTTATCAGAAATACATCAAAAATTTTAACGCTATTTGTGCTCCTCTGACTGATCTGACTCGCAAGGGACTTCCAGATAAAATTATTTGGACTGCACAATGTGAACTAGCGTTCCAAGAGTTAAAGGAAAAACTCACTAGCAAGCCTATTCTCAAACTGCCTGATTTGACACAGGACTTTGTCTTAAGAACCGATGCAAGTAATGTAGGACTCGGAGGGGCTTTGTTGCAAAGATCATCTTCACCTGATGGGGAACTGAAACCAGTCGCTTATGCAAGCCGCAAATTGAATAAGGCGGAACAAGGATACTCCACAAGCGAAAAAGAATGTTTAGCGTTAATCTGGGCAATAAAGAAGTTTCAAATCTATCTGTATGGTAGGACTTTTGTGGTCGAGACGGACCATCAGCCTCTCGTATTCTTATCTCAGGCTAAGCATGAAAACGCAAGATTGCTGAGGTGGTCTTTATTGCTTCAACCTTATCAGTTTAGTATCCAATATATCCCAGGCAAATTGAATGTTGGTGCAGATTTCCTCAGTCGGCACCCCTGTGATCAAAATTAGAGTAGTGGCAGACGTGAGGAGTAATTTTACCTATGTGTATCGCTGGTTTTGGAACTTGCCGTAGGCATGTTTGCAAGTGGGGAGATGTGTCGTAAAATTAACAGAGATACAACGTTAAAATACCTCCAAAGATAACATGTAAGGATAAAAACAAAATGCGTAGGCTGCTGATAGTACATGATCGCCCTGACCGCGGGTCATCACCCTCCATAAAAATTGACTTGCTAGACGGGAAGTCAAAACGGTTACCATTTGAACGGGATGAGAACGGCGGATAAAAAGGAAAAAAATATGACTGAAAAATTGCGTGAGACTAGCAAGGCTAAGGAGACGCAATTGGGGGGGAAAGGAAAAATTCACGTCCCCAAATTGACACGAGGTACGGAAAGGGACGCTTATGCGATACCAAGCCCTTTATTTGAATTCAGCGGCAAAAGCATTACAACGCAGATGCTTGAAATATTACAAAATTTAAAAAGTAACTTTTTCTTAATATTAATGTTAGGAATATAAAAATTAGCTGGCCGGATGGCCCATTCTGAGCAGTGAAATAATATGCTTTTATTTATACAGACGGATAGATAATAATGAAGACAATGACAAAAGACTGTTGTTCACATCAGCGAAAGACTGCATTGAATCAAACATGTCACTATTTGCACAAAAATCGCGACCTTGAAGACTCAAGTGTCCAAATCTAGTTAGAATGAAAGAGAAGGGGAATTGGTGGAAGCTGTGGCTAAAAATAACTTTACAGACAAAAATTGTAGAGGGGATGAATAGGTTGGTTCAAAAACCAAGTACGTTTTGTGAAAACGCAAGTAGAGACGGACAGACTAACAGATAAAAATCCATACTTGACTGAAGCATGACTGAAATGACTTTAGTGTAGGAAATTTGAATTTAAAAAAAACCAAGGCATTGATTGGCCACAGACAATCATATTATCCGCGCTCAGACGAGCTTTTTTTGCCATTCCTCAATAGTTGTCCAGTGATAGACACAGTAAATTTCAAGTGTGGTGATTTCCAAATGAAATAAATTGAAATAAGTTCAGGGACGCCATACTATAGCCAGCAGCTCAGCTGAGTTTTGCTAGCATTTCTGTGTTCTTTATTCATAATCTGGTAAGATTGAAATTATTTCTTTGTATATTTTGAATACTGTTTAATGTTTCGAGTGATTTGATACTGCCATATCGAAATCTAGCCTTACAAACAAGTAAGGATTTGCTCTAGACCCCCCGCCCTAGTTCAGGGTCTAGGGACAAACAATATACATAAACTCCAGCAAGGGTTAGGAAGGACAGATCAAGTGTTGAGAACAATGAAACATATTACCTATCCTATTTTAGGGCAGGAAACTAATGAACCTATTTCAGAATCTGTAGTCTGGGAGGACTTATCCGATGTGAAACCAACATGGTAAAATGTGCTGTATGGTCAGAGAGATCTGACCCGTCTATATGTTGTTGTTGTGTAGTGTGTGTCCAGTCATGGTTAGAGAATGGAATTTGACACATAAATAATAATACTTTGATTGCAGAGCTGTGAGTTTCAGTTGGCACCCAAGCGGTGTCGAATGAGTTGGTGATTTTACACGAGTGGATCCGTGCAGTAACGTTGTGTCAGAGCATTTTCTTATTGCCCCCAAGCACGGAGAGGTGGGGCCACCATAAGTCTTATATTGCCCCCAAGCACGGAGAGGTGGGGCCACCAGATCTCAGCACCAGAGCTACCTATTCAAAGTTGAGTGAGCCTCTGGTCTGCTGGAAATTCACCAACTCCATTTAGTTACTAACAATCCCATAAAATTCCTGCCATTACTGGACAATGTGTAGTCACTATAGATCGGGAGTGATGAGGCCACCCCAACAGCACAACCATTAACTATCCTCCCAATTAGATGACTGCTATAAACATTAATAAAACTAAATAGTCTAGTAACATACATATGTACACCCTTGCATTTATTATGTAATATTCCATGCATTTCTTTCAAAATTTCTAAATCTTTCATAAGTTCTGGTCAAAATAAAACTTGGTCCAGAACGAAATAAATGTAAGAAAATTTCTATCAAAATTTTTACACACTTGAGTTAGTTCAGTGTATTATAACATTTGTTAATATTATTAGACTTCTTAAATATCTGTGTGTGTGTCTATAAACTATCACACCACATTACATATCATTACCCTAGACATTTAACGTAGCCACATTCATTAGAAAAAAAAAAGATAAGTGTGAGGTCGTAGTGGTAGCGAGAAGGGCCTTCTGACAATTCACAGTTACATATTATCTCAGGAGCCTTCACAGCTGACCTCATGCATCACACGTAGTACTATCACCATCATATAATACCATCAAACCCACTACAAGAATGCCAGCCCCACCCACAACGCCATATTTATGACCTCCTACAACATGCATGAGGAAGTAATAGTTCTTTTTATCTCTGTCTCCATGGAGACCCAAGGGAGCTACACGGGGCTCTACACATTGTAAAAAAATAATAATAAATTTAACATAAATATATCAATAATAAATAAAACATTATTATGATAATTTTAACATTAATTTATATAACTATAATAAATATAACATTAAATAAATTTAATCTAAAAAACTAACAAGAACAGCTGTATGCAAAAAGTAAAATAAAATTAAGTAACTGTAAATTAAAGAAAGAGCATCACAAAAAAAAGTAATCGTGCACAATATATAAATTAATTATATTTGCCAACATCTGAACAACAAGTAGTCATTAACTTTATTTACCAACATCCAACAACAAGTGGTCATCAACTTTATTTACCAATATCCAACAACAAGTAATCATTAACTTTATTTACCAATATCCAACAAGTAATCATTAACTTTATTTACCAATATCCAACAACATGTAGTCATTAACTTTATTTACCAATATCCCGACAACAAGTAGTCATTAACTTTACTTACCAATATCCGACAACACGTAGTCACCAACTTTATTTACCAATATCCAACAACAAGTAGTCATTAACTTTATTTACCAATATCCAACAACAAGTAGTCATCAACTTCAGTTACCAATATCCGACAACGAGTAGTCGAGTCATTAACTGTATTTATCAACATCTGAACAATACGTAGTCATTAACTTTATTTACCAATATCCCGACAACAAGTAGTCGGAAGTGGTTTACGCATAGAAAGTACTGAGTGAAGAAACCAGGTCAAGTCTTCAACCTCGAGGAAGATTGACAGACAACGTAAGGACAGATCACATGAACTGTGAATACAGAACTGAAAAAAAAAGATCATTAACAAGGAGGAATAAATAAAGCTTGCCCCCTGGAGTCCCCGGGGTCTCTGGGGTGACAGAGAAAGAATATGACTTCTGCATCCTCGCGCATGTCGTAAGAAGCCACTACAGTAACGCTGGGCATGTGACTGACAGCCGTATCCTGTAAATAAGCGTGCTACAGAAACCAAAGCTACAAGAACTTTGATGCAGGCTTCCTACAATGTGAACAGCTGTTGTGCTGGCTCAATGCTGTGTAAGTAGTAAAAAAGGAAATGAATGAATGAATGTTCCGGCGACGAAGTTCAGTGACTCGAAACGCTAGTCAAAATTGTCAGCTATTTTCTTATTAAAATTATAATACAAACAATTACATGAAACATCGCATTCCGCAAAAAAAAAAAAAAATAATGATACCTTTAAAATAATGTTTGTATTTGTTCTAAGTAACTTTCGCGTTCTGCCTAAATTTTACCGTAAGTGCTTGCGGCGATGGCTTCTGAACCCTTTTGTTTTACATGATGAGGTTACCAGCTCCAGGCACATACTCAGATTAGCCACCTCTTACGCATCGCCTTCTTTTTTTCCTTTTCGCTCCTTATGGAGCATACAGCCACTACTGCAGCTGGTCTCCTTGGAGGACGCCTGCCCCAAGCGTTTACATGCACTTTCAGTGGTAGTTTATGTAGCAATGTCTTTGACATGATGAGGTTGCTATCCTCGTGCACAACCTGACATTAGTCGCATGGTACGACTTGCTTGAGGGAAATGTAGTTCTATTCTTTCTTTACCTCATCGCGGAACCCCCGAGAACTGTATGGTGCTTACGACACGCCAGAGGAGGCAGACCCCAGCGACATACACAGGGGAGTGGTGTAAAACGCTGATATTACATGCCACGTATGTTCGAATGTATCAAACTGTTGTATCGTGGAATCGGCAGCTCAGGAGTTAATAGAAAACGCAACAAGTGGAGAACACATGCAGCGTGAATGAGGTTGATAACGAGTAGAAAGATTAGGGTTTCTTAACCCTTGTGTGTGCCATGTACCCCTTTAATCGTCCGATGAAGGCTATGAAGTGGCGAAGTGCCAAACTGGCAATAAACTAAGGCATTTTCTACTTCCAACAAACCCTTTGGTTGTCCGGTGAAAGCTATGGACCCATTTGATTGTCCAATGAAGGCAATGGTACCACTTTGATTGTCCAATGAAGGCAATGGTACCTCTTTGATTGTCAGTTGAAGGCTATGAAACTCCTTGACTGTCCTATGAAGGCGATGGACCCCTTTGATTGCCCGATGAAAACTTTAGGATCCCTTCTTGAGACAAAAATTTATATAAAAGTACAATTTAAAATTCTACATTTTCAATTGTAGTTTGTATACACGGACCCACTGGTATACATTCACTGACCCGTGGACAACAGGTTAAGAAACTCTGAGATAGAGGGTTGTCGTGAAACATTCTAAATCCACATATCTAAATTAAAAAGTAAATGTAAAGCCTAACGAATTAATTCAATACAAGGAAAGAAGAATGGTAAAAGAAGAACAGTGCGGTCACAATAGCGTACGCCTGTATTATAGAACGTCATGCTAGTTAAACAAGAAAAACCCCTTTTTCTACTTCGTCTGCATAATTGTAACGCTTTCACGTTTGCTAGTAAAGCCTACTGCATAAACTACACGCGTTTCAAAAAAATAAAACCGGTACTGTGTTTCTTAGAAAACCTTGAGATAGACACACTGCGTAATGACCTAGATATAATACTAGCATTAATGTCATTTATGCACTACGTAAACTAAAAGACAGACGGACTTAGAGAGAGAGAGAGATGTACGGAGGAACGCATTCAATACTACCACGTTCGTCTCGCGATGAAAAAGTGAACGCGAAAGGCATGAAGCACTAATTTTTTTCAAATAAACAGTAATTAAAAAAAAACACTACCAATACACGGTTAGGTTTTGAAAACATGTTTAATGCTTATTAGGAAACATGACACAATACTGTTTTACGTTTGAAATCCTGACTTTATACTGACAGAACAGTCGAAAAGGCAGAACAGGTGGCGGTTCTAAGACAGTAAATAAAAAAACAATTACACGACTATCCTAGATTAATACATATTTGTAACGAAGCCACCTGGCTCCATTAAACTTATATATTTGGGTGCCTTAGGACTTGCTGACAAAGAATATGTTAGGTGTTAAGCAAATAGTCCAATAAATAACAAATTATAGCCAAAATACTATACTGGTGTTGTCTGACAACACAGGATCATATTTGCTCATAATGGCGTGTTTGGACACTGCTTTAGAGGAAATGGGGCCACCACGTTACGTCCGATTTGATTGGCTAGAATTATATGTAAGGCGAAACATGATTAGTCGATGGCAAATACTATTTTTGGTTGTTAATGGCAACGATAGGAAGGGTACTTTTTTTCAAAAGCTTTTGTAAACATGGTCTCATTGGCTAGACCATTTGATATAGTCAATTAGGAGCGTCTGTTTAGTGCCAATTTTTGAAAATTCAATTTGTAAAAGCAAGTGCGTTGAGATCCAGCTCATATTTTTCTAATAAAAGCCTGGGACAGAGGCAGATCGGAATTGTGCCATAACTCATCGCCAGTCAACGTATTTGTTTAATATTTCCGTGAATTGTGGTAAGTTAGACATATTTGAAATCTTTTTGATGAAAATTGAATGTGAATTGATAAATTTATGTCTGTATGTGTGTGGTTCAGTAACAAACATGAGGCAAAGCCTAGATATTGCTCCCCCATGAACAAAACTTGTCAGAGAGGAGTATAACTGCATGGGATTGCCAAATAGTACTATGACACCTATCTTATTGAATAGAAGGAAATAATGCTGGAATTGCAGAGGCGTTGTAACCATTAGGGAGAGGAATACTGGTGAATGTTGTTACATGAGAAGCTAACAGTTGGCCTACCGCGCTGAACTCGGTGTTTGTTATGTATTGTGCTTCAGTGTGGAAATAGATTATAAATTAGTTCTGAAGTAGGAGGTACAACCTTCTTGTTTCAGGGACCGTGGTACTAACGTATTAAAGCAGCACATGGTCTGAGTTTTGCTGAATCCAGAGGCTGATAGCATACTCCTTGGTCAAGATATCGACCAGTGTGGTTTCTCAAGAAAACTGTGAAGCAAGCGAGCATAGGAGACTGTTTCCTGCCGCCCACACAGAAGTTAAGATTACGTTGGCCAGAGCAGCTCAATCTTGTGTATACCCCCCTCTAAAAGTGACTTTACCTAACATCAAGAGGGATATTTATTTGTTTCAAATAAAAAGAAACTGTGAACCCTTCCAATATTATTTCCACCAGAAACAAACACTTGAAGTCATGATGACAAACAACAACATAGCTTGAATAGCCAGTATTACCTCATAGTACTACATCACTCTTACACACATATTGTAATAATAATATATGTCAATACAAAGATCCTATCTATAAATTGTGTACATACAACTTGTGATTACATTTGATTGTGATTCCTGGTTCACTTTGCAGTTGAATCAGGATATCTATTATTGACAGGAATTAATACATATTTTTAAAAGTTACACTTGACTTATTAAGATAGTCTTATAGAGTGTTCTATGTATGTGAGAGTCACAGTGTTGTAAAGTATTGTGGATTAAATTAAATTGTTTATCTGTCTGTTGGTTGTTGTGAACATACACTTCATCACTATCATAACCCTAGACATTCAACGTAATCATCACAATATTCCAGAATAAGTCTGACTGAGGTATAAATGTGGTAGCAAAGTAAGGTCATCTGTAATACACCACACTTATTAGAAACAGATACCTTCACAGCTGATCTCAGTCAGGACACTAAGTCCCCTATAAATATTTATATCATCCCACTTTACCACGAGGGTCTGCTGAGTGTTCAGATAAAACAGCCTTCGGAACAGTTTGGGCAGACCGATAAAAGTATACAGACTGGATAGACGGATGTACATACAAACAAGCATGCAAACAGACAGACATATATGCAGACAAGTAGAAACAAATCCATGGACAGACATAGATGATGCTATCAGCATGCAGAGAAGTAGAAACAAATACATGGACAGACATAGATGATGGTAGGCATGCAGAGAAGTAGAAACAAATACATGGACAGACATCGATGATGGTAGGCATGCAGAGAAGTAGAAACAAATACATGGACAGACATAGATGATGGTAGGCATGCAGAGAGGTTTATGGCATTACTATTAGTTCTTGTTCTGGAATCCTCAAGGAAGATAAATATAGATTAGATGGATTAGATATCAACGTGAAGGGGATAAAGAAGCCATTGAAAAACCTTGAACGGATAGCACAGGCCAGGAAGGTGTGGGTGTATTTGTTGAAGACGTGTGCTCCAAGGGGAGCTAATAGCTTACTTACTTACTTAGTCGTTCCCCTTCTACCGTGATGTGTAAAGGTTTGGAAGAGAGAGCGCCAGACTATCCTATCGGCTGTCTTCCTCCTGGCCTGGTTCCATTCTAGTCCTCGGTCCTTCAAAGATTGTCTAATGTTGTCCTCCCAGCGGACTCTGGGTCGTCCTGGGGGTCTGAATCCTTGGCTCTTTGTTTCCCATGCTTGTCGTGGTAGCCGATCTTCTCCCATTCTGCAGACATGGCCAAACCATCTTAGTTGGGACTGTTCTACTTGGGTCTGCAGGGGGTGGGATTTTAGGCCTTGACGTATCGTCTGGTTGCGGACCATGTCTCTTCTTGTTACTTCAACCACCTTCCTCAGATACCTCATTTCTGAGGTTTGGATCTGGCTTTTGTGGGTTGTGGTCATTGCCCATGACTCGCATCCATATGTCAAGACTGGGACATAGGTGGAGCGGTATACAGCCATCTTCGTTTTCTTACCAACCTCTTTCTTGCTGAGGAATCCTCGGTTTATGGCCTGAAACAGTCTCCCAGCTGCTGCTTTTCGAGTGGCCAACTCTTCTCTGATGCCTCCCTTTCGGTCTATAATAGCTCCGAGGTATTTAAAATGGTCGACCTGCTCCAGGACCTGTTCTCCCAGCTTAATCTGGTGTACTCTTTCTTCTCGTGATATCACCATGGATTTTGTTTTAGAGCTGCTTATGACCATCCCTCTCTTCTCCAGCTCTTCCTTCCAGACTTGCAGGTTGGATTGGAGATGTGCCTCTGATTTAGCAATCAGGACAACATCATCAGCAAATGCTAGCTCTGAAATACAGACCTGTCTCATCTTCCAGTACCCCAATGAATACTTTCTTGTTCTCTACTTACATGCCTTGATGACATCGTCCATAAGGAGTATGAAAAGATAAGGTGACATGATATCGCCTTGTCTTACACCAGTGGTGGTCCTGAACTCTTCTGACTTATAGTTTGCTGTCCTCACATAATTTCTGCAAGACTTGTAGAAGCTCTGTATAACATGAATCAGAGGTGCTGGAATGTTATTCCTTGCCAAACAGTCCCAAAGTTTGCTCCAGGGGACCCTGTCAAACGCCTTTTCCAGATCTATGAAACAAAGATGGATCTCACTCTTATATTCAAGGGCCTTTTTACTCAGCTGCCTGAGTGTGAAGATTAGGTCTTGAGTACTTCGGTTTGCTCGGAATCCGCACTGGACTTCATCCAATTGTGGCTCAGCTAGGCATCGGGGTCTCTGCTCTAGGATTCTAGAGTAGATTTTACCAGGGACACTGAGAAGGTGTAGTGGGTTTGATGGTATTATATGATGGTGATAGTACTACGTGTGATGCATGAGGTCAGCTGTGAAGGCTCCTGAGATAATATGTAACTGTGAATTGTCAGAAGGCCCTTCTCGCTACCACTACGACCTCACACTTATCTTTTTTTTCTTCTAATGAATGTGGCTACGTTAAATGTCTAGGGTAATGATATGTAATGTGGTGTGATAGTTTATAGACACACACACAGATATTTAAGAAGTCTAATAATATTAACAAATGTTATAATACACTGAACTAACTCAAGTGTGTAAACATTTTGATAGAAATTTTCTTACATTTATTTCGTTCTGGACCAAGTTTTATTTTGACCAGAACTTATGAAAGATTTAGAAATTTTGAAAGAAATGCATGGAATATTACATAATAAATGCAAGGGTGTACATATGTATGTTACTAGACTATTTAGTTTTATTAATGTTTATAGCAGTCATCTAATTGGGAGGATAGTTAATGGTTGTGCTGTTGGGGTGGCCTCATCACTCCCGATCTATAGTGACTACACATTGTCCAGTAATGGCAGGAATTTTATGGGATTGTTAGTAACTAAATGGAGTTGGTAAATTTCCAGCAGACCAGAGGCTCACTCAACTTTGAATAGGTAGCTCTGGTGCTGAGATCTGGTGGCCCCACCTCTCCGTGCTTGGGGGAAATATAAGACTTATGGTGGCCCCACCTCTCCGTGCTTGGGGGCAATAAGAAAATGCTCTGACACAACGTTACTGCACGGATCCACTCGTGTAAAATCACCAACTCATTCGACACCGCTTGGGTGCCAACTGAAACTCACAGCTCTGCAATCAAAGTATTATTTATGTGTCAAATTCCATTCTCTAACCATGACTGGACACACACTACACAACAACAACATATGGACGGGTCAGATCTCTCTGACCATACAGCACATTTTACCATGTTGGTTTCACATCGGATAAGTCCTCCCAGACTACAGATTCTGAAATAGGTTCATTAGTTTCCTGCCCTAAAATAGGATAGGTAATATGTTTCATTGTTCTCAACACTTGATCTGTCCTTCCTAACCCTTGCTGGAGTTTATGTATATTGTTTGTCCCTAGACCCTGAACTAGGGCGGGGGGTCTAGAGCAAATCCTTACTTGTTTGTAAGGCTAGATTTCGATATGGCAGTATCAAATCACTCGAAACATTAAACAGTATTCAAAATATACAAAGAAATAATTTCAATCTTACCAGATTATGAATAAAGAACACAGAAATGCTAGCAAAACTCAGCTGAGCTGCTGGCTATAGTATGGCGTCCCTGAACTTATTTCAATTTATTTCATTTGGAAATCACCACACTTGAAATTTACTGTGTCTATCACTGGACAACTATTGAGGAATGGCAAAAAAGCTCGTCTGAGCGCGGATAATATGATTGTCTGTGGCCAATCAATGCCTTGGTTTTTTTAAATTCAAATTTCCTACACTAAAGTCATTTCAGTCATGCTTCAGTCAAGTATGGATTTTTATCTGTTAGTCTGTCCGTCTCTACTTGCGTTTTCACAAAACGTACTTGGTTTTTGAACCAACCTATTCATCCCCTCTACAATTTTTGTCTGTAAAGTTATTTTTAGCCACAGCTTCCACCAATTCTCCTTCTCTTTCATTCTAACTAGATTTGGACACTTGAGTCTTCAAGGTCGCGATTTTTGTGCAAATAGTGACATGTTTGATTCAATGCAGTCTTTCGCTGATGTGAACAACAGTCTTTTGTCATTGTCTTCATTATTATCTATCCGTCTGTATAAATAAAAGCATATTATTTCACTGCTCAGAATGGGCCATCCGGCCAGCTAATTTTTATATTCCTAACATTAATATTAAGAAAAAGTTACTTTTTAAATTTTGTAATATTTCAAGCATCTGCGTTGTAATGCTTTTGCCGCTGAATTCAAATAAAGGGCTTGGTATCGCATAAGCGTCCCTTTCCGTACCTCGTGTCAATTTGGGGACGTGAATTTTTCCTTCCCCCCCCCCCCCCCCAATTGCGTCTCCTTAGCCTTGCTAGTCTCACGCAATTTTTCAGTCATATTTTTTTCCTTTTGATCCGCCGTTCTCATCCCGTTCAAATGGTAACCGTTTTGACTTCCCGTCTAGCAAGTCAATTTTTATGGAGGGTGATGACCCGCGGTCAGGGCGATCATGTACTATCAGCAGCCTACGCATTTTGTTTTTATCCTTACATGTTATCTTTGGAGGTATTTTAACGTTGTATCTCTGTTAATTTTACGACACATCTCCCCACTTGAAAACATGCCTACGGCAAGTTCCAAAACCAGCGATACACATAGGTAAAATTACTCCTCACGTCTGCCACTACTCTAATTTTGATCACAGGGGTGCCGACTGAGGAAATCTGCACCAACATTCAATTTGCCTGGGATATATTGGATACTAAACTGATAAGGTTGAAGCAATAAAGACCACCTCAGCAATCTTGCGTTTTCATGCTTAGCCTGAGATAAGAATACGAGAGGCTGATGGTCCGTCTCGACCACAAAAGTCCTACCATACAGATAGATTTGAAACTTCTTTATTGCCCAGATTAACGCTAAACATTCTTTTTCGCTTGTGGAGTATCCTTGTTCCGCCTTATTCAATTTGCGGCTTGCATAAGCGACTGGTTTCAGTTCCCCATCAGGTGAAGATGATCTTTGCAACAAAGCCCCTCCGAGTCCTACATTACTTGCATCGGTTCTTAAGACAAAGTCCTGTGTCAAATCAGGCAGTTTGAGAATAGGCTTGCTAGTGAGTTTTTCCTTTAACTCTTGGAACGCTAGTTCACATTGTGCAGTCCAAATAATTTTATCTGGAAGTCCCTTGCGAGTCAGATCAGTCAGAGGAGCACAAATAGCGTTAAAATTTTTGATGTATTTCTGATAAAATCCGCATAACGACACGAATGATCGCACGTCCTTTTTTGTTTGTGGCCTAGGTGCTCTCTGCAGTTTTTCCAAATTCTTAGGATCAGGGGTCATATTACCCTGATATACAGTGTGCCCCAAGAATTCCAACTCTTTGCATCCAATACAACATTTTGTTGGCCTAGCAGTTAAGTTCGCCTCCCGAAGCCTATTAAATAACATTTCTAGAGCTTCAATGTGTTCTTCAAATGTCTCTGTGGCGACGAGAATATCATCCATGAAATTCGTGATACATGGGTTATTCAGGGGATCCAACAATTTGCGCATCATCCTTGAAAACACACTCGGAGCATTTTTCAGTCCGAATGGTAGCATATTGAATTCATAATGTCCATCCGAAGTGCTAAAAGCCAAATAAGGTCTCACTTCAGGCTTCACTGGGATCTGGTAATAGCCTTTACTAAAATCCACCTTTGAAAAGTATTTTGCCTTGTTCAGTCTGGCAAATAACTGTTTTGTGTCTGGTAATGGATCCACTTGTCCTTCTGTGACAGCATTCAGTTTCCTGTAATCTATGCACAGTCTGTGTTCCCCAGACGGTTTTCTCAACAAAACGACACTAGAACTAAAAGATGATTCACTGTGCGAAATAATCCCCTCCTTCAACAAATAATCTATTTCTTCCTTCAATGCCTTCTCCTTCGCGAACGGAATAGAATAGGCTCTCATACAGATTGGGTTTGAGTCTACCAGTTTCATGTCATACTGTAGCAAATTTGTATTGCCTGGTTTATCTGTTAATACATCTGTATGTTCCTCCAGAACCTGTTGAACTCTCTCCCTCTGATTTTTAGTCAGGTGCTTACTGACTTTTACCTGTGCTGCTGTTTCACAAGGATGTAATGGGTATTCATGTGAGGTGAGTGGTTCCTTTTGCATCTGAGTTGCAATAGCCAAGGTCAATAAGGGGGTGCTTTCCTGGAGTGGTCTGTCCAGATACTTCTTTAACAAGTTTACATGATAAACTTTCTCCTTCCCCTTTTTGTCAATTTTATAGTTTGTTCTAGACACCTTCTCTAGAACCATATATGGACCTTGCCAACCAATTTGTAATTTATTCTGGCTACCGGGTAGTAGAAGAAGCACCTTCTCTCCCACAGCTAGTTCTCGGTCCTTTGCCTTCCTATTAAAATATGCTGCATGTTTCTTCCTGGCTTGTTTCAAATTATCATTTGCCAGTTTCCATCCAGCTTTCAGACGAGTGGTCAGTTCGTTCACGTATTGATAAGATGAGGTAACAGGTTCTTCCGCCTTCTCATCCGTCCAGGTCCTTAATAAAGCTTCTAAAGGACCTTTTATTGGCCTCCCAAATAGCAGAGTTGCGGGAGCCATCCCGGTTGAACTATGTGGTACCTCCCGATACGCAAACAATGCGGCGGGCAGGAATTGATCCCACAGATCCGGTTTTTCGTGTGCCAGCTTTCTCAGGATAGAAATGAGAGTCCCGTTGAACCTCTCTACCTGGCCGTTCCCTTGTGGATGGTACGGACTACAATGAAAGTGTCTGGCTTGAAATAGTTTAAAAACCTCTTCCGTTAGTTTCCCCTTGAACTGAGATCCATTATCCGTCAAGATTTGATGCGGGAATCCTAATCGGGTAAATATTGTAAGTAGTGCCTCTGCTACATGTTTTGAATCAATTGATGGCAGGGCTACCGCCTCTCCCCACATAGAACAAGTGTCCACCAGAGTAAGGATGTAACTGTTCCTCCTCTTGGTCCGAGTGAGAGGTCCTACAATATCCACTGCAACCCTCTCAAAAGGTGTTCCCACTATGGGCATTTCCCCTAGAGTTGCAGGAGCAGTCCAGTGCTTTGGAGCTACCCTTTGACATTCTGGGCAGGATTTGACATATCTTTTTATATCCTCCGTTATCCCTGGCCAGAAGTAATGACAAGCTATACGCTGTCCTGTGGCGCTGATCCCCATGTGACCACTGAAGGGAATCGCATGCCCGAGTTCCATCACTTTATCTCTATATGAAGTGGGAAGAACCAGCTGGTTGTGACCATTTGTTCCAGTTCCGGCCTTCCTGTATAATAGTTTGTTCTTCATGAAATATTCCCCCTTGCTCGGAGGTGTGTGGCATTTGGGCAATTTTTTAAAACATGGCTTGAGTGTCCTATCCTCAGCCTGCGCCTTCCTCATCTCCTCTGGATGAGCATTTATAGGTTCACCTTCTTCCTCCTTCTTCTGTGACCTGGTCTGCACTGTCGCCATGATCACAGGCCTCTCGGGATTCCCCAAGAAGACGTATCTACACCCCAATATCAGAGGGTAGATTGGTTCATCTATCACTGCTGCTCTGATTTCTCCTTCCACATAGCGAGTTTTCACCGTTATCCTTGCGATGGGAAGTGTCATGAGTGGTATGTCCTTGGTCGCCCCTTGTATTTCCACTGTTTCTGTGGTATACTGACTTGGGTCCACTAGGCTAGACTTCACAACTGAATCATAATCCAAACCTGTATCATAAAGGCACCTTATGGTGACCCCATTACAAATAACATCCTCACAAACTGGGGGGTGATAAGGTTCCTGTTGTCCATTAGGATTAACCTTTAATCTTTGCGTCCCCGACTTCATTGCAGCAATGTTTGAAGGTTTCCTTCTACAAAATTCGGTGTTATGGTTATCCTTCTTGCACCATTTACACCATCTTTTTCCTTGGTTCAACGGTTTTCTTTCATTGAACTTTTGGTCATTGAACTGTGAGTTTCTGTCGCGATAGTCATTTCTTGGCCGCTCAAAGTTTGTCCTACTTTTATTTCCCTGCTCTCTATTATCAAATTTATTAAATTGCTGTGGAGCTTTAAAATTGTCTATGTGCTTCTTTTTAGCACCACTTACCTCTGCCTGGGCTGCCTGATACCTCTCAGCGACATTTAAAACCTCTCCCAATTTCTCTGCACCTTGTTCCATGAGAAATTTTCTCATGTCTGGAGCCATGGACTCTCTCAATTGCTCAATCATGATCATTTCTTTAAGATCTTGGGTCTTCCCCAGAGCAGTCCATTTCTCCAAATAGGTTTCTAGTCTGGCAGAGAATTGGTGGTATGTCTCCCCAGACAACAGTTTGGCATTTCTAAATTTCTTACGATAAAATTCCCCATTTTTTTCGTACCTCAATAACAAAGCCTGCTTTAACATGTCATAATTGTCTTGGTCTTCCCTGTTCATTTTAGCAAATACTTCATAAGAAGTACCTCTCAGTCCCTGTGATATGCTTTAAACTCCACCTCTCTCTCTCTCTAACCCATATGTAGTAGCTAATAACTCAAAACGTCCTAGGTACCCCTCTATGTCATCGTCTTTTTCAACAAAATGGTCTAAATGAAACCCCATAGCTGAGTTTGAGGCTCCCAGACTAGGCGTAGCATCTGAGGCAAAAGGGCTGGCACCATTTTCAGGAGCCTGGCCTTGTAATTCCAGCTCCCTTAGTCGTAATTCGTGCTCCCTTTGCAACCTTCTATCTTCTGCCTCCCTTTCGGCAGTCAATCTTTTTTCTTCTGCCTCCCTTTCGGCCTTTTTATCTTCTGCCTCCCTTTGCTGTCGTTTTTCTTCTGCCTCAATCTGCAGCCTCTTAGTCTCAGCCTCTAACCTCTTCTCTTCAGCCAACCTTTCAGACTCTAATTTTCTTTCAGCCTCTTTTTCTACTCTCCTTTCTTCCCGTTCAATATATTTATCACATTCAGCCGTTACATATTGAATTAAAATCGGACCATCCATTCCCATCTCCTTTGCGGTCAGCACAGCAGCTGATCGGAATTTTGCTAGCTCCGCCATACTTTTTAGACAATATAATAATATACAAGATAAATCTCTAACCACTAAATTACTTCTAATTACTATAGTCTAAATAATTCTAATTAATTAATTAACTAATTACTTATTACTGGCTGTGAAGATTCACCAACTTTTATCTGCAGGGACACTTTTAATTTTAAAGGGAATTTTACAATTTTGTTCCCATAATTTTATTTCTCCCACCAGGAGATCCTAATATTACTGTTGGGCTAATGATCCCGGACGAGCCCCCAATATATGTAGTGGGTTTGATGGTATTATATGATGGTGATAGTACTACGTGTGATGCATGAGGTCAGCTGTGAAGGCTCCTGAGATAATATGTAACTGTGAATTGTCAGAAGGCCCTTCTCGCTACCACTACGACCTCACACTTATCTTTTTTTTTTCTAATGAATGTGGCTACGTTAAATGTCTAGGGTAATGATATGTAATGTGGTGTGATAGTTTATAGACACACACACAGATATTTAAGAAGTCTAATAATATTAACAAATGTTATAATACACTGAACTAACTCAAGTGTGTAAACATTTTGATAGAAATTTTCTTACATTTATTTCGTTCTGGACCAAGTTTTATTTTGACCAGAACTTATGAAAGATTTAGAAATTTTGAAAGAAATGCATGGAATATTACATAATAAATGCAAGGGTGTACATATGTATGTTACTAGACTATTTAGTTTTATTAATGTTTATAGCAGTCATCTAATTGGGAGGATAGTTAATGGTTGTGCTGTTGGGGTGGCCTCATCACTCCCGATCTATAGTGACTACACATTGTCCAGTAATGGCAGGAATTTTATGGGATTGTTAGTAACTAAATGGAGTTGGTGAATTTCCAGCAGACCAGAGGCTCACTCAACTTTGAATAGGTAGCTCTGGTGCTGAGATCTGGTGGCCCCACCTCTCCGTGCTTGGGGCAATATAAGACTTATGGTGGCCCCACCTCTCCGTGCTTGGGGGCAATAAGAAAATGCTCTGACACAACGTTACTGCACGGATCCACTCGTGTAAAATCACCAACTCATTCGACACCGCTTGGGTGCCAACTGAAACTCACAGCTCTGCAATCAAAGTATTATTTATGTGTCAAATTCCATTCTCTAACCATGACTGGACACACACTACACAACAACAACATATAGACGGGTCAGATCTCTCTGACCATACAGCACATTTTACCATGTTGGTTTCACATCGGATAAGTCCTCCCAGACTACAGATTCTGAAATAGGTTCATTAGTTTCCTGCCCTAAAATAGGATAGGTAATATGTTTCATTGTTCTCAACACTTGATCTGTCCTTCCTAACCCTTGCTGGAGTTTATGTATATTGTTTGTCCCTAGACCCTGAACTAGGGCGGGGGGTCTAGAGCAAATCCTTACTTGTTTGTAAGGCTAGATTTCGATATGGCAGTATCAAATCACTCGAAACATTAAACAATATTCAAAATATACAAAGAAATAATTTCAATCTTACCAGATTATGAATAAAGAACACAGAAATGCTAGCAAAACTCAGCTGAGCTGCTGGCTATAGTATGGCGTCCCTGAACTTATTTCAATTTATTTCATTTGGAAATCACCACACTTGAAATTTACTGTGTCTATCACTGGACAACTATTGAGGAATGGCAAAAAAGCTCGTCTGAGCGCGGATAATATGATTGTCTGTGGCCAATCAATGCCTTGGTTTTTTTAAATTCAAATTTCCTACACTAAAGTCATTTCAGTCATGCTTCAGTCAAGTATGGATTTTTATCTGTTAGTCTGTCCGTCTCTACTTGCGTTTTCACAAAACGTACTTGGTTTTTGAACCAACCTATTCATCCCCTCTACAATTTTTGTCTGTAAAGTTATTTTTAGCCACAGCTTCCACCAATTCCCCTTCTCTTTCATTCTAACTAGATTTGGACACTTGAGTCTTCAAGGTCGCGATTTTTGTGCAAATAGTGACATGTTTGATTCAATGCAGTCTTTCGCTGATGTGAACAACAGTCTTTTGTCATTGTCTTCATTATTATCTATCCGTCTGTATAAATAAAAGCATATTATTTCACTGCTCAGAATGGGCCATCCGGCCAGCTAATTTTTATATTCCTACCATTAATATTAAGAAAAAGTTACTTTTTAAATTTTGTAATATTTCAAGCATCTGCGTTGTAATGCTTTTGCCGCTGAATTCAAATAAAGGGCTTGGTATCGCATAAGCGTCCCTTTCCGTACCTCGTGTCAATTTGGGGACGTGAATTTTTCCTTCCCCCCCCCCCCCCCAATTGCGTCTCCTTAGCCTTGCTAGTCTCACGCAATTTTTCAGTCATATTTTTTTCCTTTTGATCCGCCGTTCTCATCCCGTTCAAATGGTAACCGTTTTGACTTCCCGTCTAGCAAGTCAATTTTTATGGACGGTTAAGGACCCGCGGTCAGGGCGATCATGTACTATCAGCAGCCTACGCATTTTGTTTTTATCCTTACATGTTATCTTTGGAGGTATTTTAACGTTGTATCTCTGTTAATTTTACGACAGAAGGGATATGCCTCTGTGGTTTCCACATTGTCGATTATCACCGTTTTTGAAAATCGGTGTTATGATGGCAATCTCCCAATCCTTTGGTATGGCCTTGTTGCACCACACTGCCTGTAGGACCCTTAGGAGTAATAGGTCGCCTGATGCTCCCATGTACTTAACCATTTCTGGTGTTATACCATCATGCCCTGCTGCTTTGCCCATCTTGATTTTCTCCAGTGCTGCCTTCAGTTCTTCCATCTTTATGTCATCTTCACCACCATTGGTTTTCTCTTCTGTGCTAGTGGTTATCATTTCTGATGCTTGACCTTGCTCACCATCAAGGAGTTCTGAGAAATATTCTTTCCGTCTTTCCATTACTTCCTTTGGGGCAGTAAGCAATTTGCCTTGCTTGTCCTTTATAAATTTGAGAGGGCGTTGTTTTTCTTTCCTCGTGTTCTTTAGGGTCTTATAGAACAATTTCTGGTTTTCTTGCGCATCTTTTTCTAGCTTTTCTCCAAATTGTTCCCAGGACTTTTGTTTTGCTGCTAGCACTTTGTTCTTTGCTTCTGTTCTGAGTGTCACATATTCTCTATATTTCTCCTGCTGTGTTTTTAGCTCCTAAGTATTGTTTCCATGCCATTTTCTTCTCTCTTATTTTCTCTTTGACTTCCTCTGTCCACCAAGGTGTCCTCTTTCTCTTGTTCCCAAGTCGGACTTCACCACATGCTTCTGCAGCAGCTGTCTTTATGATGTCCTTGGATTTAAGCCAGAGGGTTTCCAAGTCATCAGGTTGTTATTCTGTGCTTCTCACCGCTGTAGCTATAAGCCCCTGATATCTGGTCTTAATTTCTGGCTCTCTCAGCTTGTAGGTCTTAATGCTCATTTCGGGGAGCTGATAGCAATAAATTAATGCATGCAGACAGATAAACATTTCCTTACGTTAGACTGACATACTTATTAGATTGCAGCGTTCAGGCAAAATAGTGTATCAGGTATCTTTTAGGGAAGAACAGTGTATTGTGTATCTTTTGATAGAGAATTGCTGATTCTAACGGAAAAAACAATAGATGGAACAAAATATGACATCAAATAAACCAAAGGCAGGTGAATGTTTACATCGCTCAATATCTATCACTACTTAAAACAAAAACAAAATATTAATTTATCGAAATCAAGAGAAACAATCCCAACTGGCATAATATATGTACACACCCATTATAAATAAAACAAATATTTTGGCGCGCATCAAACAAAAGGAATCAACTAGCAGTTCAAAGGTAACGGTAGTCCATGTAAACAATACTGCCGTAGGAAAGTAAGTGTTTGAGACTTGTCCTATACTAGGTGCCTTTTATTTGAGGTGGGTTGACCCGTTCCCTCTCTCGCCGCCTCTACATTCCCTAATTCATCAGCGGAGTCAGGTACATAACGGGCTGATCACCCGTTTGCCAGTCACTTCGATTACGGAAACAACAGCAAATGGATTGATTTGCCGTTGCCCTAAAGACGCCAATAGGCGTGATGGGAAATAATGGCAAAGAAAACCTATCTGCTGTTGCCCTAAGACGCCACTAGGCGTAATGGCCACTGACTGCTTTGACGGTCGGTGGCTAAGGACGGAAGAAGAAGAAGAAGTCAGGTACATATTTGTACAGCTGGGTAGATTACAGCATGACAAGACCTGGTTTTGAACCGGGTCCCTTTGCCTTCAGAAACAAGCGCTCTTCCCACCCTGCCACTCGCCAGCAGCAAATCCTACTGCCCTTCGCAAACACCACCCAGTAACAGTGTAACAGAACTACAACTGCTGCTACTACTATTCGGTCTCATACTTTTAGAATCCTAGTTGGGCATAGAGCTACAACTGTCGCTCCCCACAACTGTTATAGTATACTACTTGATACAAATTACTATATCTACGATTCGTGCCATAAATAACCTACCATGAACGATAACAAAATTGGCATGCTGCGCATCAATATAACCGACCGGCATTTATCTAAACCAGTCTTTCTCAACATTTTTACCCTGGCGCTTATAATTTTTCAGGTCTCATGGAACCCCTGCATAAAAAGTATTATATCTTTAGCTCACTGTTATTTTAATTAATGTTATTTATAACATGACAATTTATTGACAATGTTGTATAGTAAAGTTACTAAAAAGCAATATGAATATAAAATATAGCCTAAGACACAGTTTTATACAAAAAAATATAAAAAGCCCCCGTTTATTGTTCTTCAGTCATGATCTCTCGCGGAACGCCTATCGACCTCTCGCGGAAACCCGGCTGCGACACACTGATCTACACTGAAAGGTAAGCGCCTTGTCAAAACTACTAGACAAATTTAAAATAAATAAATAAAATCAAAGGATAAGGCTTGGAAGCATTGGCTATTTTAGGTTGTGCAAGGCTCTAGGCAAGTATGAATTAGCGAGGCCCCTTTTAAATAAATTCACGTTGTATCGACAAGCAAATATTTGTGCGTGAGGCCCCTAGTTAAAAGCTTAGGCTTGTTAATGCCTAAAACCGTCACTGCTTACAACTGAAGAAAGAAAAACAAAATATTCAATAAATCGAAGGCTATCCCGTGAAGTACATAGGCAGTTGAACGATGGCGTCTAAAGATGACCTTTTCTGCTGTTGATCGGAGATGGGCTTCTAATGAATGTTTGTAAACCAAGCAAAAGGTAGCTCAATACTATGACTGTGACAATGATTCACAAACTATCCACGGCTTCTACAATAACTCTACTTCTTTAATTAACTCTTTGACTCCGGAACAACGCTCAGAGCGTTGGTCAGATTTGACAGTAAATAAATATTAGACAAACATAAAGGTATTTTTTCAGGCACTCGTAAGAAATAAAGAAGTAGAAAACTAGACAACGGAAAAACAACAGACGTGAGTGGTTTACCCAGGACTCGAACCCAGGACCTTCCATGCGACAATCCCGCCTAGCTATACAAGCGAGTCACACTATCCTCCCTGCCATCTTGGCATCACCAAAAAATGATGCTTCGATGACAGGTCATTAGCGCGACCAGCAACACATAACACCGGAAATTTACCATGGGCAGTCCAGCCTATTAATGACGCAATCACTTCTGTTGTTCCCCTATCATACAGTATAGGTCAAACTACACAAGACAAAGACCTTAATACTGTGTCTCTGAGCGTTGTGTTCAGTCTATCGTGAATTAAAATTACTGAACAAGGTTGAAAATAATTGCGGAGTCACAGAGTTAGGCTAATTGCCATGTGATCTCCACAATCTATCAATGCTGGAGTTAAATGTTTTTTGTTTTTTTTTCCTATGACAGCCTAGTGTCTTCTGTCTTTAGCATCCTCAGTCCATTTTTTGTTGACGATGTACATTGTCACGATTCTATATATCCTCTCTCTTAATGCTACGGTTGAGTGAACAAAAATAGGTGATGCGTCTTACTGGAAAAAAAGAGCATTGCACAAGTTGTGGCCAAAAGGTATTCGTCAGCGACAAACGAAAACAGAAGAGGAAGAAAGCGAGAACCAAGTTAAATATATTTCTAAAAATTAATAATAAAATGTAGGATCCGAAACTGAAGTCGCTGGCGAACCTTCTGTGAGAATTTGAATCAAATAATGCATGAATGACGTGAGTTCGCTCTGCCTCGTGCATGTTATAAGCTCAAATAATTAGAATATTATTTTAATCATTACGGCTTCAAGTGTCTGGAATTAAAAATAACACACACAAATATACAAAATGGAAAATGTAACAACCACGAACATTATTTATTGTATACGCAGCGCCAAAGCTAGGAAATTTGAAGACAGTAGCTTAGTTCCCAGTCCAAAATAGTAGGTGTTTTACCGTAATCCATTAACCCCCCTAGTCTGAACATCCTGCTCTTGGCTCCACATAAAGAGAACCCAGAGTAGGTCGCCGTATGCTTAGCCGGGGAGTGAAGAAATGGGGGCGTCAACGTCACAATAGCACAGTCTTGTGGATTAAGTCGGTCTAAGTCAATATTCCGAGGTGCGGAACAGCCCTGTTTTGAAGAAAGAATGATAGGCTTGGCGACGGAAGTTAGCATTACCGTGGCAAAAGCACAGACACATAGATAAATATGAATTAGAGAGACAGAAAGTCTGATAGGATAACGGAAAAATGAACAGGCAGAAGTAGACAGACACAAATAAATATCTTCCTGTTCTTCAAGTACCATGTCTGATGGCGTAGGAGATCATGTCTCTCCACAACGATGTGTCGACCGAAAGGTGCAGATATCACAGCTACGGCGTAAACAGACACAACGCAACCACCGTCCTTTTCAGGGCGAACGAGGAAGAAGAAGTCTCCAGTACTATTTATCAATTAAGCTGCTGACTTCTTCATGCCACGATGTCAAACTGTCCTGTATGTTCTCTCTTTACCGTTCTCTATCTAGTTTCCCTTCAATATTTCCTGTTGTTACGATATACCTCAACCTTCTTCTCAAAACATGCCCCAAAAAAGTGGATTGTTTTCTTCTAATATGAGAAATAAGCTTCTTTTGCGAACTGGCCTCTTTCAGGACATCCTGATTACTCCTGTTTGCTGTCCATGGTATTTTTAACTTTCGCCTGTACAACCACATACCTGTGGCCTCTAGTGTTTTTCTTGTTTACTAATTGTCCGTGTTAGGATGAGTTCAATATACTATTGAAGAACTCTTCCATTGACAAAGAACTGTTGCATGAAATACTTTTCATTTGATAGAATGCTGGTTTTTGCCTGGGCTGTTCTGCTGTCACTTTTGAGATGCATCTTCTGTTCCATGTTAATAACGTGCCTAGATATTTGAATCTATTGACTTGTTAAAACTGTTCCATTTACTTCACAAATACATTAATTGTAAAATTTCTTCTTTTTTTTCTCGTACTCCCGCTATTACTCGAGGTGAAATCTCCTGTTAATATATCTAACCTGAGACTGATTTTACGTAAGTATTCCTTTTTTCCCTCTACACACAGGTGTCCTCTCGCCATTCAGGCAGATACTCGCCGATTTCGGAGGTACCCATTAGAGCTGGGTCGGCTCAGGAGCCGTTCAGGTTATTCCAGTCCCTGGTCGACGACACTTCTTCAAATGTCTTCGCCAGGGCACGAACCTGGATCACCCGATCGCAAGCGCAGTGTGGTAATCATTACACCAGCGCGGCTCCCCTTCTTTTAATCCGCTAGACAGCGGATTATAAATTTTTTTCTTCCTTTCATCGAACTCAAAACCGGTTATGAAACATCGCGTAAAATTCTGTTATTAATTCTAGTGATATTCAACTCAAATGGCAATGCAGTTTTATTGTGACTCTGAAACATGCTGAACAACTAAAACAACAACCTATCATAAATGGATGCTTGCGGTGATTAGAATGATTGAAAGGGTATGACAGGGTCACCGATGTGGAACTGATGACAAGAACCAGATAAACGCCACTAAAACAAGAAGATTAGAAGGAGATGCTGGCGATGAATAGAACATACCTTCTGAGAGCACTACAAGGCAATGCCTGGATTGAAATCAACAGGGTAAGAGGCGTAAACAGAAACAGAAAACTATATGCAGACATGAACTAGTGATATGACTAAAGATTGAAGGTATAAGGAAGGTATAGAACGATGTTGAGCGGACGGTACAGGACAGGCTGATCTTAAATGTATTTAATAAATGTATTTAATGGTCCACGGGAAGTTGAAGAGTACTGATGATGATGCTGATGAATTCTTGCGCCTCTTGTATCTAGGTATATCCCAGATTGATACACGTGATTATGAATTCTTGCGCCTTTTGTATCTAGGGATATCCCAGATAGATACACATGATAATGAATTCTTGTGCCTTTTGTATCTAGGGATATCCCATATAGATACACATGATTATGAATTCTTGCGCCTTTTGTATCTAGGGATATCCCAGATCGATACACATGATGATGAATTCTTGCGCTTTTTGTATCTAGGGATATCCCATATAGATACACATGATAATGAATTCTTGTGCCTTTTGTATCTAGGGATATCCCATATAGATACACATGATTATGAATTCTTGCGCCTTTTGTATCTAGGGATATCCCAGATCGATACACATGATGATGAATTCTTGCGCTTTTTGTATCTAGGGATATCCCATATAGATATACATGATTATGAATTCTTGCGCCTTTTGTATCTAGGGATATCCCAGATAGATACACATGATGATGAATTCTTGTGCCTTTTGTATCTAGGGATATCCCAGATAGATACACATGATGATGAATTCTTGCGCCTTTTGTATCTAGGGATATCCCAGATAGATACACATGATTATGAATTTTTTCACCTTTTGTATCTAGGGATATCTTAGATACACATGATGATGAATT
Source organism: Oreohelix idahoensis (assembly GCA_024509875.1). Classification (NCBI taxonomy): domain Eukaryota; kingdom Metazoa; phylum Mollusca; class Gastropoda; order Stylommatophora; family Oreohelicidae; genus Oreohelix; species Oreohelix idahoensis. The sequence goes on from JAMPIV010003699.1 coordinate 963,033, forward strand.
CTTGCGCTGTTTATATTCAGGAATACCCTAGATACACATGATAATGAAAAAAACTGAGCTAGAAATAATGAAGCTTAAAACAGATCAACAAGACAAGACATATCTATCTGTTACGGCAGACGTACTTTACGGACAAAGGTCTACATCGAGACAGGAAATGCAGTCTTTATACTCACTACTGAGAAAGAAAAGAACAGAAATAAGCGGAGAGTCAAGAGTCTACACAGAGCTAGATAAACAGCGCTTTAAGAAAAAATCCACTTGAAGGAGCATGATCGACAAGCTCCAAATCAAAGAAGTTAATAAGGTCGATAGTAAATGAATGGGCTAGCAAAACTAGAAATAGTCATCTCAAAACAGATCAAGAAAGAGAGGTGTATCTGGACATGTTTGTGTTTGTTGCGACCCATTAAGACCTCAGTGCAGAGAGACCTGATCAGAGGCGGAATGGATTTAACAATAGCTTGGTTTGCTACCCGGACACCTTCATAAGGGTTGTCGCTGAACAGAGTGGAGCCTACATGAGAACAACCTCCAGCATGCGAATGGAGGTAGAGGCAGTTACTACAGCACTGAGGTGGTTGTCCGAAACTCCATCAAGCAGGGCTGTTATATTGTCAGACTTTCAAGCCATGCTTCGGAAAGTTCAGAACGGATGGATGCGGCAGGACTGGAAAACATAAATAGAATCCTCAAGTCTTCAAGAACTGGTGTGGATCTGCTGTCCTGGTCATGCAGGGGTACGTGGCAATGAGAGAGCTGATAGACTGGCCTCGAGATCACCCATAGTGGGGACACTGGACATGGATAAGGGAGAGATACTAAGGGCAATTAATGATCGCCTGCTAGATAATTACACTGCAATGGATGAATCAACAAGGCTGAGGCTGTTGGAGTTTGGCATCAAGCGTGAGACTAGCAGAAGTGGACGTGAGAGAGGATACACCCGTCGTATATACAACCAGCGTGCTACAGGTACAATTAGCATTCATACTCTTCGACATTTGCTGAGGGAGACTGAGCACCTATGGGTTTGCCCGGAGTGCAGTGAGGTCGATTCTGATTAACAATAACAAAAACACCTCCACAAGGTCTCGGATCCCAGTGTTGCAGCCCCTTTGAACTCCCCACTTCCTAACAAATGACAATGAAGAAGACGTGAAAGAAGGAATCTAAACAGAAACGTTCAGCCTTTAGTCGAAGAAGACAGCTTCTGTCATCCACATAGATCACAAAACTACCAAAGTCAGAGGAGCAGTGAAGTCCGCGTATTTACCAGCAGATACATGTACTACTAAAATTTACGATCCCCTAGAAACAACTTGTGGTGAATTAGTTGTTCTTATTGGTTTCAATATTATATTAATGGTATCTGGTGTGAGGTCAGCTATGCAAGTCCCTGAGGTTTATTAAATATAAATACGTTTACAGGGTACTTGTCTGCTTCCACCATGACCTCACCCGATTATATCTTCCCCTACTGAAGTGTATTGGTGTGTGTATGTTGTCTAGCAAGTGTCTAGGGTATATGCAATGTGATGAAAAGTATGAACAAGACAACAACTACACCTATTACTAATAAACAATGATTAAACAAGTCACTGGGTAAAGTTTGGAAGGTAACTTATTTTTTTATAATTTATTTTCCTGTATCTAGTTATGCTTCTGACACAGGAATAATCAACTCAACATGATAATGAAATTATTTACAACCAATTATTTTACAACTGTCCTTGAGTCGATGTTATCCCACAATTACTTATATGTTTCAAGCTGGGAAAATGTCAAGTATTTCTTGCTCCTAGAAAAGGGTACAAGTTTATTGAACGTTTTTGTTCCTCACTGTCCGATACCCTATCTTATGTGAAAACTGAGAGAGTGGAGTGTTTGTGATATCAATTTCCCAGACAAGTCTTATCTGAGGTCTCTGGAACCAGGCTGGTTGAAGTATGTATAAAACGCCAGTCTCCACTGCCAAGACCCGCTTCTGCTTCTATAGGTGAATCACTGTGTAGGCACTCAGTTGTTAGGCCTCACTGCATACTTTAAGGACAGGTGTTAGGTCACCTGGGCTCACTTTCACTCGTAGATGAAACTCTGGAACAATACAAATGTGTCCCACTCAGCATCTAATAATCTCTCTCTTTCATTATTCTAACATGGCAATATCATCAGACATCAGTATGGTAACTAAACAATTAGTTAACGTTCTCAATTTGGTTGGTACCCCCTTCTGGATAAATAACTTTCAAACCACCGTTTGACATTTTCCTTGATAAAGGAAACATTTTACATTAATACTATCAAGTCATGTACAATCACGGTGACTTGCTGAAGAAGACGGCCAGTGATCTTCCTGGTCTTATGTCATAACACAACATTTTCTTTTCATCATAAATATTTAATTTTCTTTTCTCCCCATATGGCCGAAAGCCTGGCTGGCTTTTCTATACCAGGTTAATACAGTTCCTAACAACGCTGTGAAACAACACAGAGTTTAATGTTAGCTTCCCTCCAGATAAATGTTTCCCCTTTAAGGTTCATACAAATTCAATAATGCATACATAATAATGATAAAAATGACAATATAAATGTTAATATAAAGGTTTCAATATTTACCGCATCAAAGAAACTTTATACACTAGGTTGTTGAATAGGGCGATACAGATAGCTGCTATGCAGAATTAGCAACCAAGACAGTACTCTTGCCTTGTCTCTAACAACAACGTCTTTAGTGTAAGAAATTTTTCATCTAGTGGCCCCCTATACCCAATACTAATTGGTTTTATACAACCCTTAGTCTATTACACTACAGCCAACCAGAGGCGGTTAGTGAATAGCGTTCCTTTTCAAATAAAACTGACCTTAAATATTCAAATTAAGGACTCCTTCCCCTTTACCCCACCTACGGGCAAAACTGAGCAAGTCCATCTGTCTATCTGTCTTCTGTCCAACTTCTTTATTTCTTAATAGTTTTAAATTCTTATACATACTTATTAATCCTGCTGTTATCTATTCACAGTCAGTACATATTTATTCTTTTATGTCTTTCTAAGGCCTGGTATCGTTTTTATTTCCTACAATCGCTTCAATTAAAACATTTTCTCTCCTAATCCCTTTCGTACGGCATTTTCAAAAAAAAATTAGGACGTTAACCTTAATTTTTTTTCTTTTATTTTAAACTACCTTACCGGACGTTAACCTTACGGCGCCACTCACATTGCGTGTGTGTATATATATCGTCTGCTAAAACCAGCGTGTGAATATATGTCCAGAACGCGGGCGGGTCGAGAAAAATTCAAACTGGTATCGCATTTCTGGCACAAGAAAATATTTAAATCTCAAAGCCAACGCTAGCAAAAGTGTATAATGTTAAACCGCGGCAAATCGTTTAGGCCCTTACTTCGGTATGCAAATTGAACGTGCTGTGGAATTAAGCGTTTGTTCCCACAGATTTCACTACATACCTCCCTTCCTAAAACATGCATTCACTGCGAGTTATTATCTGTGAGACAATTAGCGTAAACAAACTACTATTCCCTAGGTTTTTTCTGATTTGCCTCACAAGGATGTCTACTCAGGAAATCCGCTCCCACGTTTTCCGAACCGGGTATATATTCGATGGAAAATGTATAAGGTTGGATCAATAAAGACCACCTTAATAAACGTGCATTTTCATGCTTGGCCTGAGATAAGAACACTAAAGGCTGGTGATCTGTTTGCACCACAAATGACCTACCATACAGATAAATTTGGAACTTTTTTATGGCCCAGATCAATGCTAAACACTCTTTTTCACTTGTTGAGTAATTTTTTTCTGCTTTGTTTAACTTGCGGCTAGCGTAAGCAACTGGGTTCAGTTCTCCATCCTGTGAGGTGGACCTCTGTAACAAAGTGGCCCCTAATCCTATGTTACTCGCATCCGTTCTCACCACAAATTCCTGACTTAGATCAGGCAATTTCAATATCGGCTTGCTAGTGAGTTTATCTTTTAACTCTTGGTATGCCAATTCACACTGCGCTGACCAAATGATTTTTTCAGGTTGACCTTTTCTAGTTAAGTCTGTCAGCGGTGCACAAATAGAGTTAAAGTTCTTTATGTATTTTTGATAAAATCCACATAAAGATACAAAAGACCTCACATCTTTTTTTGTTTGTGGCCTCGGTGCTTTTTGTAATTTCTCCAGGTTCTTGGGGTCAGGGGTCATGTTTCCCTGATACACTGTGTGTCCCAAGAATTCGAGTTCCTTACACCCCACACTACATTTGGTTGGTCTAGCCGTCAAATTTGCTTCTCTGAGCCTATCAAATAGCATATTCAGAGAGTTTATGTGTTCTTCGAATGTCTCAGTAGCAATAAGAATGTCGTCCATGAAATTGGTTATACATGGGTTATTCAGGGGATCCAATAACTTGCGCATCATTCTGGAAAACACACTCGGGGCGTTTTTCAAGCCAAATGGTAACATGTTGAATTCATAATGGCCTTCCGAGGTGCTAAATGCCAGATAAGGTCGAACCTCAGGCTTCACTGGAATTTGGTAATAGCCTTTGCTCAGATCCACCTTAGAAAAATATTTTGCCTTATTCAGCCTGGCAAACAGCTGATTGGTATCCGGCAATGGATCCACCTGATTTTCTGTGACAGCATTCAGTTTTCTGAAATCTATACACAGACGGTGTTCTCCAGAAGGTTTCCTTAGTAAAACCACACTGGAACTGTAAGGAGATTCACTGTGAGAAATGATTCCTTCCTTCAACAGATACTCAATTTCCTCCTTCAAAGCTTTCTCCTTAGCGAAAGGAATGGAATAGGCCTTCATACAGATGGGTGTTGGGTCTATTACTTTCATGTCATACTCTAATAGATTGGTATGCCCCGGCTTATCCGTTAGCACGTCTGTATGTTCAACCAGAACCTTTTGAACCTGCTCCCTCTGGGCTTTAGTCAGGTGCTTACTGATCTTCACCTGTGCCTGTGTTTCCTCTGTTTTTAAGGGATACTCGTGAGAGGCGAGTGGTTCCTTTTTCATTCCTGTGGCTATCGACAAGGTCATGAGATGTGTCTCATCCTGGATCTCTCTTTCCAGGTATTGCTTTAGGAGATTCACGTGATAAATTTTCTCCTTACCTTTTTTGTCGATTTTATAATTAGTTCTAGATATCCTTTCTAGAACAGTGTATGGCCCTTGCCATCCAATTTGTAACTTGTTACTGCTGCCGGGTAGAAGAAGGAGCACCTTCTCTCCCACATTAAGCTCTCTATCCTTAGCTTTCTTGTTAAAGTAAGCAGCATGTTTCTTCCTGGCTTGTCTGAGATTGTCATTTGCCAGTTTCCATCCAGTTTTAAGACGAGTGGTCAGTTCGTTCACATAGTTATAAGATGAGGTAACAGTTTCTTCTGCCTTCTCATCAGTCCATGTCCTTAACAAGGCTTCTAATGGACCTTTTATTGGCCTCCCAAATAACAGGGTTGCGGGTGCCATCCCGGTTGAATTATGTGGAACTTCCCGATACGCAAACAACGCAGCGGGCAAAAATTGGTCCCATGTATCAGGTTTCTCATGTGCCAGCTTTCTCAGGATAGAAATGAGAGTCCCATTGAACCTCTCCACCTGGCCGTTCCCTTGGGGATGGTACGGGCTACAATGAAAGTGCTTGGCCTGGAAGAGCCTGAAAACTTCTTCCGTTAGTTTCCCCTTGAACTGCGAGCCGTTATCAGTCAAGATTTGGTGTGGGAAACCTAACCTTGTGAATATGGTGAGTAATGCCTCTGCCACATGCTTGGAATCTATAGATGACAGGGCTACAGCCTCTCCCCACATCGAACAAGTGTCCACCAGAGTGAGAATATAACTGTTCCTCCTCTTGGTTCGAGTGAGAGGTCCCACAATATCCACTGCAACCCTCTCAAAAGGGGTTCCCACTATGGGCATCTCCCCTAGAGTTGCAGGAGCAGTCCAATGCTTTGGAGCTACCCTTTGACACTCTGGACAGGATTTCACATATCTTTTTATATCTTCAGTTATCCCTGGCCAGAAGTAATGACAAGCTATACGCTGTCCTGTTGCACTGATCCCCATATGACCACTGAAAGGAATCGTGTGCCCTAGTTCCAACACTTTATTCCTATATGAAGTAGGAAGAACTAGCTGGCCATGACCATTGGATCCAGTTCCGGCCTTCCTATACAACAGTTTATTCTTCATATAGTAGTCTCCTTTCGTAGGAGGTGTATGGCACTTAGGTAATTTCTTAAAACACGGGTTGAGTGACCTATCTTCCGCCTGTGCCTTCCTCATCTCCTCTGGATGAGTATTTATGGGTTCATCCTCCTCCTTTCGTGACTGTGACCTGGTCTGCACTGTTGCCATGATCACAGGTTTCCTGGGATTCCCCAAGAATACATAACGACACCCCAATATCAGAGGATAGATGGGTTCGTTTATCACGGCTGCCTTGATTACTCCTTCCACATAGCGAGTTTTTACACAGATTCTAGCAATGGGAAGTGTCATGGTTGCTACGTCCTTGGTTGCGGCTTGGATCTCCACTGTTTCTGTGGTGTATTGATCTGCTCGCACCAGGTGAGAGCTCACGACTGAGTCATAATCTAAACCTGTATCGTAAAGGCACCTAATGATGACACCATTACATACAACATCCTCACACACTGGGGGGTGGTAAGGTTCCTGCTGTCCAACAGGTTTAACCTTTTGTCCCTTTCTCCCCATTTTCATTGCAGCAAAGTTAGGAGGTTTTCGAGTACACATTGTGGTGTCATGATTATTTTTCTTGCACCACTTACACCATTTATTTCCCTGAGGAAAATGTTTCTTATCATTCAATTGCGAGTTTCTATCTCGTTGGTCAAACTTGGCTTTATCATAATAGGCTTTACCCTTGTTAAATTTATCTCTGTGCTCAAATTTAGGTTGATTTTGGTTTTGTGGAGCTTTATTATGGTCTATAGGCTTCTTCTTTAAACTTGCTATCTCAGACTGGGCTGCCTGATATCTCTCAGCCACATTTAAGATCTCCCCCAGCCTCTCAGCACCCTGTTCCGTGAGAAATTTTCTCAGGTCTGGAGCCATGGACTCTCTTAACTGCTCAGTCATAATCATTTCCTTTAAATCTTGGGTTTTCCCCAGATCAGTCCATTTCTCCAGGTATGTCTCCAGGCGAGCAGAGAACTGGTGGTAAGTCTCTCCAGTCAACAGTTTGGCATCCCTAAATTTCTTTCTGTAAAATTCACTGTTTTTTCTCATATCTAACTAGAAGAGCTTGCTTAAGAATGTCGTAGTCATCCTGATCATCCTTGCTCAGTTTGGCGAAGACCTCATAAGAGGTTCCCCTAAGCCCCTGAGATACCTTCATACTCCATCTCTCTTTCTCTAGCCCATACATAGTAGCTAATGCCTCAAATCTAGAGAGGAATGATTCAATATCATCCTCTTTTTCTACAAAGGGGTCCAAATGAAACCCCATGGCTGATGTTGAGGCAACTTGGCTTGCAGCAGAGTCGGAGGTGGATGAGCTACTTCCATTATCAGGAGCATGGCCTTGTAACTCCAACTCCCTTAGTCGCAACTCATGTTCCCTTTGTAACCGTTTCTCTTCTTTCTCAGCCTCCATCAGTAATCTCTTCTCCTCCTTGGCAGCCTCCAACCTCTTTTCTTCTTTCCTGGCCTCAGCCTCAAGCTTCTTCTCCTCCAACTGCAGCCTCTTGATCTCAGCCTCCCTATCAGCCTCTAATTTCTTAAGCTCCCTGGCATCCTCTAACATAATTCTCTTCTCCTCAGCTAATCTCTTATCTTCCCTTTCCATATACTTATCGCACTCTGATGTCACATACTGAATCAGAGCTTGCCCATCTAAATTCATTTCCTTTGCAGTCTGCACAGCAGCAGATCTGTATTTGGCCATATCCGCCATGTTATAGTTAACAATATGAAATACTATCCACTACCTTAACTAATTAATCAACTCTAAACACAAGACAAAGGGCAATGATATCTCAAACCACTCTCAGATTATTTTTACTATTATATTTTACAAATACTGGGACTAGTGACTCACTTAAAGTAGGGTACTAAGAACCTTTAAATCCCGGACGAGCCCCCAATTAATGTGGTGAATTAGTTGTTCTTATTGGTTTCAATATTATATTAATGGTATCTGGTGTGAGGTCAGCTATGCAAGTCCCTGAGGTTTATTAAATATAAATACGTTTACAGGGTACTTGTCTGCTTCCACCATGACCTCACCCGATTATATCTTCCCCTACTGAAGTGTATTGGTGTGTGTATGTTGTCTAGCAAGTGTCTAGGGTATATGCAATGTGATGAAAAGTATGAACAAGACAACAACTACACCTATTACTAATAAACAATGATTAAACAAGTCACTGGGTAAAGTTTGGAAGGTAACTTATTTTTTTATAATTTATTTTCCTGTATCTAGTTATGCTTCTGACACAGGAATAATCAACTCAACATGATAATGAAATTATTTACAACCAATTATTTTACAACTGTCCTTGAGTCGATGTTATCCCACAATTACTTATATGTTTCAAGCTGGGAAAATGTCAAGTATTTCTTGCTCCTAGAAAAGGGTACAAGTTTATTGAACGTTTTTGTTCCTCACTGTCCGATACCCTATCTTATGTGAAAACTGAGAGAGTGGAGTGTTTGTGATATCAATTTCCCAGACAAGTCTTATCTGAGGTCTCTGGAACCAGGCTGGTTGAAGTATGTATAAAACGCCAGTCTCCACTGCCAAGACCCGCTTCTGCTTCTATAGGTGAATCACTGTGTAGGCACTCAGTTGTTAGGCCTCACTGCATACTTTAAGGACAGGTGTTAGGTCACCTGGGCTCACTTTCACTCGTAGATGAAACTCTGGAACAATACAAATGTGTCCCACTCAGCATCTAATAATCTCTCTCTTTCATTATTCTAACATGGCAATATCATCAGACATCAGTATGGTAACTAAACAATTAGTTAACGTTCTCAATTTGGTTGGTACCCCCTTCTGGATAAATAACTTTCAAACCACCGTTTGACATTTTCCTTGATAAAGGAAACATTTTACATTAATACTATCAAGTCATGTACAATCACGGTGACTTGCTGAAGAAGACGGCCAGTGATCTTCCTGGTCTTATGTCATAACACAACATTTTTCTTTTCATCATAAATATTTAATTTTCTTTTCTCCCCATATGGCCGAAAGCCTGGCTGGCTTTTCTATACCAGGTTAATACAGTTCCTAACAACGCTGTGAAACAACACAGAGTTTAATGTTAGCTTCCCTCCAGATAAATGTTTCCCCTTTAAGGTTCATACAAATTCAATAATGCATACATAATAATGATAAAAATGACAATATAAATGTTAATATAAAGGTTTCAATATTTACCGCATCAAAGAAACTTTATACACTAGGTTGTTGAATAGGGCGATACAGATAGCTGCTATGCAGAATTAGCAACCAAGACAGTACTCTTGCCTTGTCTCTAACAACAACGTCTTTAGTGTAAGAAATTTTTCATCTAGTGGCCCCCTATACCCAATACTAATTGGTTTTATACAACCCTTAGTCTATTACACTACAGCCAACCAGAGGCGGTTAGTGAATAGCGTTCCTTTTCAAATAAAACTGACCTTAAATATTCAAATTAAGGACTCCTTCCCCTTTACCCCACCTACGGGCAAAACTGAGCAAGTCCATCTGTCTATCTGTCTTCTGTCCAACTTCTTTATTTCTTAATAGTTTTAAATTCTTATACATACTTATTAATCCTGCTGTTATCTATTCACAGTCAGTACATATTTATTCTTTTATGTCTTTCTAAGGCCTGGTATCGTTTTTATTTCCTACAATCGCTTCAATTAAAACATTTTCTCTCCTAATCCCTTTCGTACGGCATTTTCCAAAAAAAATTAGGACGTTAACCTTACTTTTTTTCCTTTTATTTTAAACTACCTTACCGGACGTTAACCTTACGGCGCCACTCACATTGCGTGTGTGTATATATATCGTCTGCTAAAACCAGCGTGTGAATATATGTCCAGAACGCGGGCGGGTCGAGAAAAATTCAAACTGGTATCGCATTTCTGGCACAAGAAAATATTTAAATCTCAAAGCCAACGCTAGCAAAAGTGTATAATGTTAAACCGCGGCAAATCGTTTAGGCCCTTACTTCGGTATGCAAATTGAACGTGCTGTGGAATTAAGCGTTTGTTCCCACAGATTTCACTACACAACTCCTGCTCCAAGTCGACAAGGCGTGGTATCAAATGATTACAGCCAATCAACGTAACAAAGTACGAGAGTTATCCTAGCTTTCAACCGTTACTTTTCAGATGCGCAAGCAGCGTAGGCCTTCAAGAAACTCCAAGTCCTTCTGTCTGATGCCACCAGCTCAAGGTCTATCCACCCTTTCCTTGTCCCTCTCCTTTCTGCCCTAAGATAGCAAGAGTTATCCTAGCTTTGCCGCAACATATTGTTTTATAATAGATGTTAGGTCCCTTGTTTGTCCATGTTTAGGATGCATCCATCATCATGTATTTCCCTCTATTACTCCTTATGGAGCAGGGAAACGCACCAGTCATATTCTTTCTTTGTCTCTTGAGAGACCTCCGGAAACTACTAGGGGCAAAGATTCACCCACCTCTGTGTGTGTGTGTGTGTGTGTGTGTGTGTGTGTGTGTGTGTGTGTGTGTGTGTGTGTGTGTGTGTGTGTGTGTGTGTGTGTGTGTGTGTGTGTGTGTGTGTGTGTGTGTGTGTGTGTGTGTGTGTGTGTGTGTGTGTGTGTGTGTGTGTGTGTGTGTGTGTGTGTGTGTGTGTGTGTGTGTGTGTGTGTGTGTGTGTGTGTGTGTGTGTGTGTGTGTGTGTGTGTGTGTGTGTGTGTGTGTGTGTGTGTGTGTGTGTGTGTGTGTGTGTGTGTGTGTGTGTGTGTGTGTGTGTGTGTGTGTGTGTGTGTGTGTGTGTGTGTGTGTGTGTGTGTGTGTGTGTGTGTGTGTGTGTGTGTGTGTGTGTGTGTGTGTTTTTCGTATCTTTTTTTTTAATTCACGACAGTATAAACCACTATTAACATCCAACAACAAATATGTGTATGTAAGAAACAAATAAACGATTAAATAAAGACTCTCTCTCTCTCTCTCTCTCTCTCTCTCTCAACAGGTCTGCAGATTAAAGATACGATAGTATGACAAACGGCGTTGGATGGCTCAGATTTGATGTACAGATTAAGTCTCTTGAAGGCTAAACAAGAATAAAAGCCAGATAGAATAATCCTTTTACGTAATGGTTTCAATCTGTGACAGTGCAGATAAGTTGACGCGGTTGTGGTCCTTAGGGGTAACGGGGTCAGCATCTGTCGGTGAAGATACTCAGTGTTTGTGTAGGCGGTGCATTTGGCACAAATTAAAGATTTCGAGGTGTTATTAGAAGAATAGCGTCCGATTGATAGAGTGTTTAGAGCGCTGGTCTCTTACGGTAAAGATGCCGGGTTCGATTCAGTCTACCCAGATGTAAATGGATACCTGACTTTGCACTTGAGTTAGGGAAGGAAAAGGCAGCGAGGAAGGGAACTGGGCACCCCCACCTCTCGACGCTGGACCTAATATAGTCTCTAACACTTCACTCCCCTACGACATTGTCTGCTCTGGGACTACCTTTACCTTATTAGAAGAGTCATCATCACCACCGTTCAACCTCCCAAGGACCATAGGTCCTCAACAAACTTAAACCAAGTCTCCCTGTCACGTGCCATCAGGTCAAGGTCTGTCCGTGTCTCCTTCATCCCCATCTTGTCTGTCTCCAGTTCTCTTCTCCATGTGTCTCCTTCTTCGTCTCCCTCTACTTCCCTTCCCCTGAGGATTCCAGAACAAGGGCTGCCTTGTGTCAGCAGGTTTCCTTAGCGTATATAGCGTCTTCTTCTCATCTCTTGTTCCACCGGCAGGTATCTGGTTCTTGTCATCAGTTACACATTAGCCATCTTGTCATACCAATACAATCTGTATATTCTATGCAAGCATAAATTTATGAAAGTCTGTTGCTTTTTGGTTGCTGTTTTTGTTTTTTTAATTAAGAGAATGTTAACGCCATAATCATCATCATCATTTCCCATTTCCCATCATATGAAGCACGGATTTCCTGATGTGGCTGGTCTCTTTGTAGAAAGTCTGCATCAAAGCATCCACATTCTGTGGTAATGATGGTTTCTGTTGCAATTTGTTTGACATAATGACGTTGCCAGGCACATACACCACCTCGTGTTAGTCACCTCTTATGCAGTAGGAGTCCAATTTTGTCTGTTCGGAGACAGTGACCGAGATCTTCTTCTTCCATCCTTAGCCACCGACCGTCAAAGCAACCAGTGGCCATTACGCCTAGTGGCGTCTTAGGGCAACAGCAGATTGGTTTTCTTTGCCATTGTTTCCCATCATGCCTAATGGCGTCTTTAGGGCAACGGCAAATCAATCCATTTGCTATTGTTTCCGTAATCGAAGTGACTGACCGAGATCTACCTGGGACAATAATACCATGAACAGCTCAACACAGCCATGACGATGACCTGAAAGATGTCATTGTACAAATGAAGCTTATTATTTATTGTAGAGGGACGCTGTACGCTTTCGTTGAGCATATTGTGAGATACGAACGAACGAACGAACGAACGAACGAACTTTATTTTCAAAGGGTTAAGAATTGGGCACGCAGGCCCGTCTGACATTCTGCCCTTCCTCTCTCTCTCATCATGTATACTAATATCCTTTCATCCTCACATTTACTTTAAGCATTATTAAGGCATTTATCATTATAAAAGTAATATTACATTTGCAATAATCATCATAATTAAAGTGTTTAAAAAAAATAAAATAAAATAAAATAAAAAATCGAATTCTTCGTACTGTAAATTAGTGATTTGAGACATATTCAGAGGTATGTTATGAGAACTTGTAAAATGTTCATACGGTGTTCAACTGAATGACTCAGTGACTTTTTTTTTTTTTTTTTTTTTTAGGTTCATCAAGATGAGGTGGGTAGACAGTTACTTTCCATTTTCTTTTCCATTTCCTTTGCGTCCCAAACTCAAGACCAGAATCAGACTAGGTAGATAGTTAGATAGACATATACGAAAGCAATTGATTTGCCAAGGGTTGAAAATCGGACACAGTCCCCTCTTGCATTCTTCCATCCTCTTGCTCATCTTTTATTACTGTTACTCAACATTCTCCAGCGTACTGAAAGTATTAAGAGATAAGGAAAAGTAGACTACTGCGACAACAGAGAAAAATTGAAGGAAAAGTTGATAGAGGACGACAACAAGAGACGATACTGGACAGTCTGACATCGTGGCTAGGAAAGAAGTTAGTGGCGTCACTAGGGGAGTGCGGACCGCACCGGGTGACATCATCAGAGGGCGTGACACCAAAATGACTGTCTATAAAAATATTGTGCAGTATTTCAGCAGAAATTTATTATGTTTTATAAAAATCTCCCTGTAGTTAGTTATAACCACAAAAACATTTTTCGTAAGCCCAGCTTACATGTACTGTATCAATTTACCTACGTTTTTACTTCGAATTCTATTGTTTTCTTACCGAATTTTCACTTTAACCACATGACACTATGTAAATGTAAATACATTTAGGCTGTGCGTAAGATATTAGAATTTAAAGGTGTAATTTTAATTTTGCTAGTTGTTTATGTCACTACTATTGCCATTACATTCAGCGATATACGGGAATTACGATTTACGAGTAACATTAGTACAAAAACATTACTAAGGGTTCTGTATGGTCTGGCGCGGGAGGAGGTCCATGGGGGTGACACCATGATTTACCGCACTGGGTGACACCAACCCTAGTGACGCCACTGAAAGAAGTTAACAACTGATAAACAGCGCTGAGGATAGGAAGTTGTGAGCAAACACCATCACCTATGTCATAAGGTATTTAATGAAGAAGAAGGTTGCTACACACTACAAACAGTAGGCCGCAAGGATGACGTCTGCAGATTGCATGAAAGGGGTTTCAACAAAATGGTCATTATACAATAAAAGAATATTAACGGCTGCTGAATGACAATATGAGGTAATTCAATTACAAAACAGCTAAAAATTACGGCTTAAGGACACAACCTCTGCTGACCAGGTTTTAGCCACACTTCGTGCTAAATCACACAGGGTGTGTGTTTCGGAAACAGTCAAATTAATGATCGTTTGACTTTCCTTATTTTCTCACAAACGCTTGGTTCCTTCCTTACCGAAATGTTAACGTTTACGGAAACACCGGATATGACTGTTATGTTATACAAAGCATATATATATCACGGCTGTTTGTGCCCTATACCAGAGCGCTCTTTTAGTTTCGGTGACCGGAATTCTGACACCGGGTATAAAATTTTGTGTGCACCGTAAAAGACTATTTAAGTTTTTGGCGGGGAAAATCAGCTGATGTGTGAGTAAAATCAGTAAAATATAAATCATTACACACTCGTTCTGGATAAACACAGCGCTAAAATTCTTTTGTGTACTATAACTTTGTTCTGTGTTCTATTTTTGATTGCATTTTTATTTGTTTGAAATTAGTTTTGACGGAGTTACAGACTTTTGAAAACAGCGTCATCATTTAAGGAAATTCATAAAATAAGTAATCTTTTTATTAATTTAATATCTAAAAATCGGCCCATTCGTTTGAGTTTATAATTATAAAGACTTCTCGAAGGGAAGCGAAAGATTATTTCCACATACTTTTTTTTTTGGTTTCATATCTTGAGAATGTGTGGTAGTCAGTTTTGTGAGTGTGGCATTACAAGAACAAGCATACTGTCACCAGATTTTATAGCATTTAAATCCCTTTAAACGCATTCCTGACACCCACAAATCTTAAATAAGGTAGTAAAAAAATAACTTTTTGTAAAGCACCATCTGTTTTTGCATTTTCATTCATTTATAATGATATTTAGCTACGTATATAAGCGTCAGAAAACATGTAAAGCTATAGATAGATTACTTCCACATAATTTGATCTATCTTTCAAGTCTTGTTAATCTTCTATTTATAATATGAATTTTTTTTTTAATTGTGTGTGAGATAAGGACTGTTCCATTGGTGTTCTTTGGTAGACAATCCTGTGCACACGACGGCTGCCAGCGAATTCTAAGTAACTGTTTGTATATCTTCTTTCATTCAAAGTTACAATGCAGGTAGTAAATTTAGAGAAACCAAATTCTAAATCTAATACCATCCTTTTATCAATGGCTAGAGTCAGAGATACATATGATAATTTAGAAATATTTATGAATGGCATGAAAGCTCAGATAGAGTCACTAAAATATTTAGAGTGGGATGGTAAACAAGTTGTTGTTTTCTTATTCGGGGATTATTTCCTTGTTTTGCTGGAGACACCACAGACATGGGTATATTCCTTGAGCTCCAGACAAACCAAACATTTTCATCAAAGACATCCAGAGAGCATACAACTTGCAAACCAAGAAGTTTGGCCATGTTGATAAGAGATTACAATAGATATATGAAATATGGGAAAGGGAATAAAAGGCAAGTGGCACATTACCATAATTGTTTACACAAACCAACGTTAGAGATTGAAATTGAAAATGTAGCTCCTCCTTACCTTCATATTTTATTAGGCATTGTTTTGAAACACCACAGACTTCTAGAACAGGTAGCTGATACAATAGACGCAAAGATATTTGAGAATTCGCAAGAGATACATGCAAACATTAGTACTTTTAAGAACTTGAAGAGATTTAGTAGGAACTGGAAATAGGCAGAAGAATTAGGAGCTAAAATTGAATTTTTCAGGTAGGTATTGAACTTTGTGAGGATAAGGAGGACACAGATAATTTTAAAGTTAGACTTGAAAATGCACAAGATGCGCTGGCCTAACTTCAGTTTCAAGATCTGTGTACTAGGTCTGGTCCAGTTTGCTCACACATGGACAAGGTACTAGCCAAACACAAAATCATACAACAGGCTTATAATAGCAGAGCATATATAGGGAATCACTGCCACAGATATCTCACACAAAAAGTTTATAAAGATCTTACAAGAGCAATCATTACACAAACACTGAAAATTACAGACAAACAAGATATAACTAACATTGCTTTTATTGCCCAAGAACAATTCAACTCACTGAAAGAAGCATTTGAGAAAGTACACAACAAAATATCACACAGTAAACCAATTAGTAAAGAATCAATAACAGCATCGATAGAGACTTATATGTCTTTGTTCAGAAAGCTATTCCCTAGTAAGACAATTCATAAACAGCACATATTAGAAAAACATTGCGCAGACTGGATCAGAACTCATGATGTATGATTGAGATAATTGTTAGCTCTCATGTTCTGGGGACAATTGGGTGTGTTATTTTAAGGTTATAAATGTGGACATGCAATTTAAACTTTCAATAATTAATGTTTGACGCATGAAACCAAAACAAAACTTTGATATCCATTTTCTGCAGGTTTTCTACTTTTGATTTCTGTAATTTGTTATGCATGTTTGTCGTGAGAAATTCTAATCCACATATATAAATTAAAAGTAAATGTAAAGCCTAACAAATTTTTTTTTTAAATTCTATAAAAGGAAGAAGAATGGTAAAGAACAGTGCTGTCACAATGACAGTACTCGAAATCCCCTTTGTTTTATGCTTCGTCTGCAAATTGTAACGTTTCCACGTTAAATATAAGCCACTGCATAAATACAAGCGTTTCCACAACACATTAAAACGGGTATTGCATTTCTAAGAAAAACATTGAGAGGCACACTGCGTAATGACCTAAATTAATCCTAACATTAATTATACTACGTTACCAAAACGAACGAACAGATGGACTCAGATAGAAAGAAGGGAGGGCTGAAGGCAGCAACACAAGCAACACTAAACACGCGTCTCGCTATATTAATGCCACCCTAACACGCGTGTAAGGCCACATGCACTAACTTTATTTCAGACGGACAGTGATAAAAACACTACCCTTCCCAGAGTTAGGTTTTAAAACCTGAAAAACGCTTATTGGGGAAACCTGACATTCTACTGTTTTATGTCCGAAATCCTGACATTAGTCTGACAGTACAGCAGGACAGGTGGCGGTTCTAACATAAAAAATAAAAAACAACTACACGACTATCCTAGAAAATACATATTTTGAACGTAGCTACTTAGCTCCATTAAACTTATATATTTGGATTCCTTAAGACTTGCTAACAAAGAATATGTTAAGTGTTACGCAAATAGTCCAGGAATTAATAAATTATAGGCAAAAGAAAATAGTGAGGGTGTCAAAACATCAGAATCGCTCAGTGAAAGAATTTTAAACCACCATTGTACGGAAATAGGCCACAAGTTACATTTGAATTGATTGGATGGAATGATATGTAAGGCTAAACATGATTAGTCGGACTATAAATGCTATCTTTTGTTGTCAAGGGAGACGGAAGTAAGAGTACATTTTTTTCAAACGATTGGGTAGAGATGGCCTGATTGGTTAGGTCGGTTAATATAGTTAATTGATAGCGTTAGTTCGAGACCACTAGTTCAAATAAGCTTGATAAAGCAACAGTGCGTTGAAGCCAGCTCATATTTTTGCTAAATAAAAGCCTGGAACATAAGCAGATGGGAATTTGTGCCAGTATTTGTGCCAGAATTCATTGCTAGTCAACGTATCTGTGTTTATTTCCATGAATTGTGGGACTGTGGTCCTAGTATTGAAGCCGCACCTGGTCTGAGCGTTTGCTGAATCCAGAGGCTGACAGCATACTCTTGGGTCCCTAAAGTAACCAGTGAGGTGTCTTCAGAAACAGCGAATAGTCGAGCAGAGGAGTCCTTGCCTGCCGCCATCACGAAAGTTAAGCCCACTGTGGCCAAAAGAGCTCAACACTATGTACCCCTCGTAAATGACACTAACTTAATTAAAGAGGGGCAATTAATTGTTTTAATGTTCGGAACTGAGACCATCTCCAATACTAGTTCCAACATACACAAGCACATGCAGTCATGATGTCTAATAAGAATCTATCTTGAAGAACAAAACCAGTATTACCTCATATTACCACATCACAACTCACACACATAGAATACTAATATTGTATGTCAATGCAAAGACCACATTTATATATGTGTACATAATATTTGAAATTACATGTTATTATATTGCCTGGTTCACTGTGTAGTTGAATCAGGATCACTATTGTAGAGAAAATCAATACATATGTACATATCTGAAATTTATCATTGAATCTTTTAAGATAGTCTTCTAGAGTGTTGACTGTTTGTGAGTGTCACAGTATTGTCAAGTGTGGTGGAATAATTAAATTGTTTATCTGTTGTTGTTGTGGTGACTTACACTTCATCATTTGCATAACCCTAGACATATAACGTTGCCAACACAATATTCCAGAATAATTCTGACTGAGATATAAATATGTGGCAGTAAGTAAGGTTATCTGTAAAACACTACACATATTAGATACAGATACCTTCACAGCTGATCTCAGTCAGTACACTAAGTCCCTATAAATATTTATATCATCCCACTTTACCACAATGTTGATTGTGACCGATTTAGTGAAAATTGAATTATAAACAAACCATAACAAAATGTAAAAAAAAAAACGTAAATTTTACACTATTTCAGACTATTATATCTTCTGTTCTAATTGTGATAAAATGTTTGTTCTTGTTCTAAAATTTACTCTAACATTTCTAGTCTAGCTTTACGCAAAATTAAAGCCGGTATTTATAATAATAAAGTAGCATAAAAGCAATTCAAACATGTTTTGGGGACAATTGGGTGTGTTATTTTAAGGTAATAAATGTGGACTTGCAATTTAAACTTTCAATAATTAATGTTTGACGCATGAAACCAAAACAAATCTTTGATATCCATTTTCTGCAGGTTTTCTACTTTTGATTTCTGTAATTTGTTATGCATGTTGATTGTGACCGATTTAGTGAAAATTGAATTATAAACAAACCATAACAAAATATAAAAAAAACGTAAATTTTACACTATTTCAGACTATTATATCTTCTGTTCTAATTGTGATAAAATGTTTGTTCTTGTTCTAAAAATTACTCTAACATTTCTAGTCTAGCTTTACGCAAAATTAAAGCCGGTATTTATAATAAAAAAGTAGCCTAAAAGCATTAATTAAGCCCTATCAAAAGTAAACATCGCCACATGTTTTTCCCATTAGGAAGCTGACCACGTGACCTCTGTCAAGTGGGCTATAAATAGCGCGGTCGGGGAAAAAGGGGAAATAACTAAAAGATCGCTCGCAAACAGCCGTGTATACCAGAGCGCTCTTTTAGTTTCGGTGACAGGAATTCTGACACCGGGTATAAAATTTTGTGTGCACCGTAAAAGACTATTTAAGTTTTTGGCGGGGAAAATCAGCTGATGTGTGAGTAAAATCAGTAAAATATAAATCATTACACACTCGTTCTGGATAAACACAGCGCTAAAATTCTTTTGTGTACTATAACTTTGTTCTGTGTTCTATTTTTGATTGCATTTTTATTTGTTTGAAATTAGTTTTGACGGAGTTACAGACTTTTGAAAACAGCGTCATCATTTAAGGAAATTCATAAAATAAGTAATCTTTTTATTAATTTAATATCTAAAAATCGGTCCATTCGTTTGAGTTTATAATTATAAAGACTTCTCGAAAAGAAGCTAAAGATTATTTCCACATACTTTTTTTTTTTTGGTTTCATATCTTGAGAATGTGTGGTAGTCAGTTTTGTGAGTGTGGCATTACAAGAACAAGCATATTGTCACCAGATTTTATAGCATTTAAATCCCTTTAAACGCATTCCTGATACCCACAAATCTTAAATAAGGTAGTAAAAAAAATAACTTTTTGTAAAGCACCATCTGTTTTTGCATTTTCATTCATTTATAATGATATTTAGCTAGGTATATAAGCGTCAGAAAACATGTAAAGCTATAGATAGATTACTTCCACATAATTTGATCTATCTTTCAAGTCTTGTTAATCTTCTATTTATAATATGAATTTTTTTTTTAATTGTGTGTGAGATAAGGACTGTTCCATTGGTGTTCTTTGGTAGACAATCCTGTGCACACGACGGCTGCCAGCGAATTCTAAGTAACTGTTTGTATATCTTCTTTCATTCAAAGTTACAATGCAGGTAGTAAATTTAGAGAAACCAAATTCTAAATCTAATACCATCCTTTTATCAATGGCTAGAGTCAGAGATACATATGATAATTTAGAAATATTTATGAATGGCATGAAAGCTCAGATAGAGTCACTAAAATATTTAGAGTGGGATGGTAAACAAGTTGTTGTTTTCTTATTCGGGGATTATTTCCTTGTTTTGCTGGAGACACCACAGACATGGGTATATTCCTTGAGCTCCAGACAAACCAAACATTTTCATCAAAGACATCCAGAGAGCATACAACTTGCAAACCAAGAAGTTTGGCCATGTTGATAAGAGATTACAATAGATATATGAAATATGGGAAAGGAAATAAAAGGCAAGTGGCACATTACCATAATTGTTTACACAAACCAATGTTAGAGATTGAAATTGAAAATGTAGCTCCTCCTTACCTTCATATTTTATTAGGCATTGTTTTGAAACACCACAGACTTCTAGAACAGGTAGCTGATACAATAGACGCAAAGATATTTGAGAATTCGCAAGAGATACATGCAAACATTAGTACTTTTAAGAACTTGAAGAGATTTAGTAGGCACTGGAAATAGGCAGAAGAATTAGGATCTAAAATTGAATTTTTCAGGTAGGTATTGAACTTTGTGAGGATAAGGAGGAGACAGATAATTTTAAAGTTAGACTTGAAAATGCACAAGATGCGCTGGCCAAACTTCAGTTTCAAGATCTGTGTACTAGGTCTGGTCCAGTTTGCTCACACATGGACAAGGTACTAGCCAAACACAAAATCATACAACAGGCTTATAATAGCAGAGCATTTATAGGGAATCACTGCCACAGATATCTCACACAAAAAGTTTATAAAGATCTTACAAGAGCAATCATTACACAAACACTGAAAATTACAGACAAACAAGATATAACTAACATAGCTTTTATTGCCCAAGAACAATTCAACTCACTGAAAGAAGCATTTGAGAAAGTACACAACAAAATATCACACAGTAAACCAATTAGTAAAGAATCAATAACAGCATCGATAGAGACTTATATGTCTTTGTTCAGAAAGCTATTCCCTAGTAAGACAGTTCATAAACAGCACATATTAGAAAAACATTGCGCAGACTGGATCAGAACTCATGATGTATGATTGAGATAATTGTTAGCTCTCGTGTTCTGGGGACAATTGGGTGTGTTATTTTAAGGTTATAAATGTGGACATGCAATTTAAACTTTCAATAATTAATGTTTGACGCATGAAACCAAAACAAAACTTTGATATCCATTTTCTGCAGGTTTTCTACTTTTGAATTCTATAATTTGTTATGCATGTTGATTGTGACCGTTTTAGTGTAAATTGAATTAGAAACAAACCATAACAAAATGTAAAAAAAAAACCGTAAATTTTACAGTATTTCAGACTATTATATCTTCTGTTCTAATTGTGATAAAATGTTTGTTCTTGTTCTAAAATTTACTCTAACATTTCTAGTCTAGCTTTACGCAAAATTAAAGCCGGTATTTATAATAATAAAGTAGCATAAAAGCAATTCAAACATGTTTTGGGGACAATTGGGTGTGTTATTTTAAGGTTATAAATGTGGACTTGCAATTTAAACTTTCAATAATTAATGTTTGACGCATGAAACCAAAACAAATCTTTGATATCCATTTTCTGCAGGTTTTCTACTTTTGATTTCTGTAATTCGTTATGCATGTTGATTGTGACCGATTTAGTGAAAATTGCATTATAAACAAACCATAACAAAATATATAAAAAACGTAAATTTTACACTATTTCAGACTATTATATCTTCTGTTCTAATTGTGACAAAATGTTTGTTCTTGTTCTAAAATTTACTCTAACATTTCTAGTCTAGCTTTACGCAAAATTAAAGTCGGTATTTATAATAAAAAAGTAGCCTAAAAGCATTAATTAAGCCCTATCAAAAGTAAACATCGCCACATGTTTTTCCCATTAGGAAGCTGACCACGTGACCTCTGTCAAGTGGGCTATAAATAGCGCGGTCGGGGAAAAAGGGGAAATAACTAAAAGATCGCTCGCAAACAGCCGTGATATATATATATATATATATATATATATATATATATATATATATATATATATATATATATATATATATATATATATATATATATATATATATATTGTTGCGCACATATGTGACGCACAGATTACAAATTTATGATATGACTAGTTGATATGAAAAAGAGATTACTTTTGTTACAGTCAAAGTTATATCACCCATGATTTGATTTATACTTTTAATTATATGAGTGATCTCTCTTGAATATATATTGATTTGATGTATGAATACGAGATTCATGCATTTCGCATTTTGTGATAGCCAGAAAATAGATTGGTCTTGGTCAATATGTTTATGGTCTGAATTTATATGTATTACTTGTCTAGTGCAAGTAGATTCGGTCTTATATTGTATATCTTTGTATGTTTAGGTCGGACTATATTCTTTGTGCTGAACTCTGGGGCAGGTATTCGTTTTTCGAGGCATGCGTAGTGAGTCTCGACGAAGCCGCCTAATAATGGCTGTGTGTGTTTTTGGGCTGGTCCTGGAAAATGGTTGAAAGTGATCTGTGAATGATCTTTCAGAAGGAGATTGTGTCTCTGCGAGATTCTATTGTCAGAGATTCTCCTCATGTACTTTATTGTGTTTAATTCGGACTCCAGGTAATACCAGACCCTTTAATGATCTCCATTTCGTTAGATCTAGATGAACATCGGGTTATCGAGCATCTAGAATCGTTTGTATATCGACGAAGATGACAGGTTATCTTACAGCTCTTGTGACTTACATGAAGCAACCCTATTGATATAGAAATGTATGGAAACTCTATGAGAATATTTAATCCATATTACGAATTAACTTCGGCCCATCATTTATCCTTCTTCTGAGTGAGTGAGCGAAACTCAAGAAGGTGGCCATTTTGGATTACTGTCATTACAATGGATCACTGTCAAGAGAACGGAATATTTATCCTACTATCGGACAATGGTACGGAGATCTTGCTATGATGGAAAACCCACTATCGTGGTTTAACATTATTGTATAAACATCTGATATATACAGCTTAAGAACTTAACCAAGAAAAAGGGTTCGGCCAATGAACTCTTATCCATGTCTACATATTCACCTCCACTGATGCGTTCAGTCAGTGGAAGTATAAAGCGATAATACACCACAACATTGAGGGTTCTACTCATATCGTCTATTGTATTTATGCTATACGAAATGATGTTTGATGTTGCCACCTACTATTCAAATACCATGATTTACTGTGTCAACATGTACCTATGACTTTATCCGTTCTGTCCAAGTGTGTGCGTCCTAATAAACAGTACAAACGACCACAGCAGTCTGTATCGGTGACTTATAGCTATGAGTGAATGAGTGCCTTATACTGGTCAACATACGAACATTCCACCATTCGCACAACTAACACGTCACACTCTCACTCCATATCTGCATAACCCTGCGTCGGTTGAGTTGACCTTTGCTCCACCTACAGCACCCATCATATTCATCACTGGTGTGCGTAAGGAGAAGATACAGAAGAAGTCATCACAATCTTTACAGAGTACACATATTTTACAGAGGTATCAATCTTTACAGCACTGACTGGGCAGGCATTTTACAGTAGAGGCAGAAACTTTACAGTGGTGACGGACCATCTTTTACTGTGGTAGGCCAGTTCCCTGGGTCCAGCCTTCGCAGTCTTAATCTTGAGAAGTCACCTAGTGTTACAAGAACGTTTATTTTGGCAAAATGCGACACACATCAACACCAGTAGGACAACTATACAGTCGATGTCAGCTTGACCTGTTCTGACAAGTGTATACAGAATCTGGGTCAGTACTTGTTGACATTTTCCGCAGTACAGACAGTGTTAGTAAGAAGTGATTGTCTATCCTGCTAAAGAAGAATTGCAGTGTTGTTAGACAGAGAAGTGCATATATTTCATCGTTGGATCTTCATATGTTACATTTGTTGAACATTGTAATAAGGTAGTTCAATAATTTAAAAACTTATTAAAAGTGGCAAATTATTCTGATTAAAAAAAAAACCGAGCCTTCTTTGCAACACACTTCTTCTTCAACACATTTCACTGATGATATATATATATTATATGCTATATGTATTTATGTTACATGTTACTTGTTTGTGTATTAAATTAGTTTATATTTCTGCGGGCCTGGATGGGTGGTGACTAGTATAAGGTATACCGAGTAACATTGGTCTTATACTAGTGTTCTATAGGGAGCAATTTTCTTGATTGAAAATTTGCTTGCAACATCTGTTGCTATTCTTGTTAGTTGTGATGAGGTGTTCGTTTCTTCGTTGTTTTTGTTAATAATTTTGTGTTCCTTAGTTTTGTTTGATCTGTTGGTATTTGTAGATCTCCCCTTTTCTGTCATTTATTTTTATACACCATTTTATGTTTACACACTGTGGCGTTATTTGTTTTGTTATTACCTTGCAGTTATCATCACATACTTTGTGACATTATTTTTGGTTAAGCTTTTTCATTTATTTGATTTCTGCAATTGTTTTCATATTGTCTTTTATGCTTGTCCTTTGTTAATGTCTTTGGTTGACATATGATATAAGGTATATTTGAGTACACGTATGTTATAGTATAGACCAGTACTTTATTATTATTATTGTTGTACAAGGAAATATACAAGACCTTTGTAAGGCTTGTTTCCCACAGAGATTGGGATAGTGAGCTAATTAATCAAGTTCATTGAGAACTTGTTCCTATTTACTTGGAAATAGATTACATTTTTGTGTCAACTGATTGCTATCATTATTAGACATCATGTCTACATTGGAATACTTTATTGCACAAGGGAAATTCCTTGATAAGTCTGGTAAGGAGTTAGAGGAGTATGCTACCACTCAATATGATAATGCACAAAAAGCTGAAGCTGAACAAAAAAGATTGGAAATTGAGAAACTGAAAACTGAGACTGCCCAAAAGAACTTGCAGATGCAGGTGGAGGAAAGAAGATTCCAGATGGAAGAAAAAAGATTAGACAGAGAAGCTGAACAAAAGAGATTAGAAGCTGAAGCTGAACAAAAGAGATTGGACAGGGAAGCTGAAGCTGAACAAAAGAGATTAGACAGAGAAGCTGAACAAAAGAGATTAGAAGCTGAACAAAAGAGATTAGAAGCTGAACAAAAGAGATTAGAAGCTGAAGCTGAACAAAAGAGATTGGATAGGGAAGCTGAAGCTGAACAAAAGAGATTAGACAAAGAAGCTGCTGCTGAGGAGAGAAAAGCAATAAGAGAACATGAACATCAGAAAGAACTTTTAGCATTTGAGTTAGAAAAAATGAAATTGACAAATATGAGTAATGTTAATCAATCATCTGGTGGTAATGGTAAACCCTTTACTTACAAGGTCAAGGTACCAGCGTTCAACTCTGCCAGTGATGACATAACATTCTGGCTTAATAGATTTGAACGTGCTTGTCGAGCTCATAATGTGGATAAATCACAATATGCTAATTAGTTGTCTGAGAATCTAAAAGGTGATTCTCTGACGAGTTTATGTTTGGTTGAAGAGGCTGACAAGGATAATTATGAAGTTATCAGGGCAGCCTTGATAAGGAAATATCAACTGTCTGAGGAAGGTTATCGTATTTTGTTTAAGACAATGGTACCTGAGACAGGGGTAGAATTCTCAGAATTCATTGCAAAAGCACGTCTTACATTTCAACGATGGATTGAATTATCCAAAATAGAGAAAACATATGACGCTCTTATGGATTTGTTGCTCAGAGACAAAATCATGTCCTCTGTGAACAAACAATTCCTTGAATTTTTACACGAGCGTAAACCTCAAACACTAAAACAAATGCAAGAATTTTGTGACCAATACGTCACGGCACATCCTGACGTAACTCTTAGCAACACTAAGATTAGAGAGGGTATGCCAGTTGCGTCAGCAACACAATACAATAATAATTACTCACACAAGTTCCAAGGAGCTCAAAATAAATTTGACAAAAAGGTTAATTGGAATAAGTATCAAAACCAAGATAACCACTCAAATCAGGGTTCTTCTTCGAAGAACTGGAATCGGGCTGACAGTCCTCGATTCAGGGGTGACCATAATTATAGACATTTCCGCAAAGGAAGTCACTATAGGAACTACCCAAGTTTTCCTTCATGGAAACAACAAAACCAACATTACAGAGACACTCATTATAATGAGCATGATGATTATGATCATGAACATTATGATTCAAACCCAAATAGGGGTTATAACAGAGGAGACAATAATAACTATAGAGGTTATAATAATCGAGGTAGATCACAATACAAAAGAGGTAAATCACATTACCAGGCTAACTCTGCACAGCAAGAGTTCCATGAAGCCGGTAATCAGGCTAATGATAAGAAAGACTCTAATAATGTGGGATGTTCTGCTTTCGATTTTGGTAGAGCATCTCAATGTTCCCAATGCAAAACATTATTCGATCCAACCACAGTTTCTACTTTAAGCTGTGGTCATCCTCTCCCCGCTCTTCCTGCGCCAGTCGCGCATGATGGAAGAGGTGCTCTTATCTTGAATAGAGGTCTAGTAGATGGTGCTCCGGTCTCAATTCTTTTCGATTCGGGGTGCACCACCATTGGAGTGAGGCAGTCACTCATAGATCCTTCTCGAGCCACTGGCAAAGTAATCAAATGCGTAACATTTGGTGGCACATTGGAGAAGTACTCTACTGCCATTGTCAACATTGCTACTCCCTTCTTTACAGGAGATGTGCACGCATGTCTTCTCCCGAATTCGATCGCTGATCTTATAATCGGTCGCATTCATGGAGTGAAAGAATGCACTCCGCAACAAATTGCTGATTGGGAAAATAGGAATATACAAACTGCTAATGCTGTAGTCACTAGGGCTCAAGCTCTTAACGTGCCTCAATCTTCGCCTTCTGAAGATAACGATACACAGAACCAAGGTGATCCCTTGGAAATTTCTCGTGACTCATTCATAAAGAAACAGGAAGATGATCCTACTTTAAAAAAATTCTTCACGCTAGCGACAACAGGTGATCCAAATAAAGATACGAATTGTAAATCTTGGATTACGATGAAGAATGGCGTACTTGTACATATGGTACAAGACTCCGCTAAGTCCAGTCATTCTCAAATTCTTGTGCCCAAAAATATGAGAGTTAAAATTTTACAGCACGCTCATGATTCTCAGTGTGCTGGGCATATGGGTTTTTCCCGTACTAAATCTAGAGTTCTTGCATCTTTCTTTTGGCCTTTTGTGAATAAGGACATACGAATCTATTGTCGATCTTGTAAGGTATGTCAATAAGTTAAATCCAAAGGTCCACGTCATGCTGCACCTATTCAGGCTGCAGATATTCCAATTCGACCATTTCAAAAAATGGCGATAGACATCATCGGTCCATTTAAGACAAAGTCTGCTAGAGGACACCAATTTATCCTGACGTGTGTCGATATGTGCACACGTTGGCCAGAGGCTATTCCTCTGAAGAGCATAACTACTGCCGATATTGCAGATGCTCTTTGGCTCATATTTTCTCGACTGGGATTCCCAGGAGAAATATTATCAGACCATGGTACCCAACTCATATCGGATACCATGTCTCAAGTGATGTCGACTCTTAAGACAGAGAGATCTCTGAGTAGTATTTATCATCCTATGTCTAATGGGATGGTAGAACGTCTGAATAGAACGCTGAAAAACTTGTTAGGTAAGATAACTGAAGACCATCCTCAGGATTGGGACAGGGTTTTACCCGCGGCTCTCTTTGCATACAGAGAGGTCGCCAACGAACATACAGGATTTTCTCCCTTTGAACTTGTTTTTGGTGCGAAACCGCGAGGTCCTATGTCCTTACTTCATGACCTTATAACTGCTGATAATATTGTCGATGACACAAAATCCTCTTACGAATATGTCATTGCACTTAGACACAAGATTATCGAAGCATGCAAATTGGCAACTGCTTCTTCTGAATTTGCGAAACAGAAGGCAAGGCAATTTGCCAATAAGAAGAGATGCTTGTGACAACTTTGTCCAGGTGACAAAGGATTTGTCTTGCTACCTTGTAGGGAAAACAGACTTCTTATTTCTTGGAAAGGTCCGTACGAGGTAATATCAAAAGTTTCCGATGTTGACTATATCGTCGATATTGACGGGAAGCATAAAACCTTCCACATCAACATGCTTACGGAATTCCATGAACGTCCGGATTATTTGCAACCTGTTTTCCAGGCAACGGACGATTCTCCAGTCCCACATGGACATTACTCATCACTGTCAGTAATACAGGATGAGGAAACGAGTTTCTCGGATGTGAATCTCCCTTTTCCGATGATTCCACTTCATTCTAATGAATCATGGAAAGACGTTACGATTTCTCCCGAGTTATCTCTAGGAGAACAGAGACAAGTTTCTACTATGTTAATACAATTTCAGGATGTCCTTACTGACATTCCTGGTCGAACTAATGTCATTGAACATGACATTATTCTTACTGACCATAATCCTATAAGAGTCAGACCGTATCCTATCCCGATACATTTTCAAGCACAGGTTGAGAAAGAGTTAGATGAGATGATAGATTTGGAAATAATTGAACCATCCACATCAGCATATTCTTCGCCGATGGTTATTGTACGAAAAAAAGATAACATACGTCTTTGCGTTGATTATCGCAAATTGAACCAAGTGACGAAATTTGATGCTGAACCTATGCCTTTACTAGAAGAGCTACTTACTAGACTATCGAATTCTCATTTCTTCACTAAACTTGATTTGTCTAAGGGATATTGGCAAGTTCCTCTATCCGAACACGCCAAATCGTTTACTGCTTTTTCGACACCAAGGGGTCTGTTCCAATGGAATTTCATGCCTTTCGGCTTTTGAACGCCCCTGCAACATTCGTACGCATGATGCGTCGGATCTTATCTCATCGTACAGATGTCATTGCATATCTTGATGACATCTGTCTTTTCAGTGATACTTGGGAAGATCACTATAACGGGTTAAATGAACTATTGTCTACCTTGCGTGAGCATAACCTGACAGCAAAACCATCTAAAGCCTGTATTGGTTTTAGCGAAATATCATTCTTGGGTCATCGTGTTGGTCATGGTTTCTTAAAAACAGAGGACCATAATACAAGTAAAATACTTAACATTTCTATTCCTAAGACTAAAAAGCAAGTGTGAAGTCTCTTAAGTCTCATACAATTTTATGGACGATTCATTCCGAATCTGTCTTCGATCATGGCACCTCTTTCTTCCTTGCTAAAGAAAGGGTCTCCTAATATAGTCCATTGGACTCAAGAATGTCAATCCTCTTTGGATAAGATTAAAACTATGTTTTCTACTTCACCTATTTTAGTGTTATCTACTAAAGATAAGACATTTATTCTTCGTAGTGATGCTTCATCCACAGGGATTGCAGCAGCACTAATGCAAGAGTACTCCGGAACTCTGCATCTTGTGATGTATATTTCTCGGAAACTAAATGCCACAGAGAAGAATTACTCGGTCCTAGACCGTGAATTATTGGCTATGGTTTGGTCAATCCTGAAACTTCAAAGATTTCTTCTTGGCGCGCATTTCATTGTGGAAACTGACCAGAAAGCTCTTACGGCTATTCAGAGTAAAAATCTGAAGAGCGCAAGATCAACGCGATACGCGATTGCTCTTCAGCCTTTTCATTTTTCGGTGCGAGCTATCCGTGGTTCAGAAAATGTGATGGCAGATATCTTATCTAGATGCCCACATGATTCCACCTAATCGTTAGATCCTGAGATTTCTACAGGTCTAACTCTACTACACTTTTTTTTCTATACTAAAATATGTACACATATGTAATATATCATATATTGATTGTATCACTACTTAGCGGGTCATTGATGTATATTCACCGCTAGTCTTTCGATGTTTTTCGTCTTGGATAATCATGATGTTAAGATACCTAAGATGAAATTTTTGGATAAACTATTGTAGAAATTGTGGCATTGCCAGTATTGTAGTAGGCGTTGGTGACACCTCTCTGGAAATATTTATACTTAGAGAAATACTTTCTCTAAGATCCTGAGATATATTCTCACTTGTCGTACCATATGACGACATAGCCTTACATTAGGTGTTACATTTGTTTGGAATGCTTATCATCTGCGCATTGTTATTCGTGCGTTGTGAGCCTGTTGTATGTTGCTCCTAGATGTATTTCCAAAAAAAAGTACCATTTTTTTTCCCGGGGGGTGTGGTAACCTGTTGCGCACATATGTGACGCACAGATTACAAATTTATGATATGACTAGTTGATATGAAAAAGAGATTACTTTTGTTACAGTCAAAGTTATATCACCCATGATTTGATTTATACTTTTAATTATATGAGTGATCTCTCTTGAATATATATTGATTTGATGTATGAATACGAGATTCATGCATTTCGCGATAGCCAGAAAATAGATTGGTCTTGGTCAATATGTTTATGGCCTGAATTTATATGTATTACTTGTCTAGTGCAAGTAGATTCGGTCTTATATTGTATATCTTTGTATGTTTAGGTCGGACTATATTCTTTGTGCTGAACTCTGGGGCAGGTATTCGTTTTTCGAGGCATGCGTAGTGAGTCTCGACGAAGCCGCCTAATAATGGCTGTGTGCGTTTTTTTGGGCTGGTCCTGTAAAATGGTTGAAAGTGATCTGTGAATGATCTTTCAGAAGGAGATTGTGTCTCTGCGAGATTCTATTGTCAGAGATTCTCCTCATGTACTTTATTGTGTTTAATTCGGACTCCAGGTAATACCAGACCCTTTAATGATCTCCATTTCGTTAGATCTAGATGAACATCGGGTTATCGAGCATCTAGAATCGTTTGTATATCGACGAAGATGACAGGTTATCTTACAGCTCTTGTGACTTACATGAAGCAACCCTATTGATATAGAAATGTATGGAAACTCTATGAGAATATTTAATCCATATTACGAATTAACTTCGGCCCATCATTTATCCTTCTTCTGAGTGAGTGAGCGAAACTCAAGAAGGTGGCCATTTTGGATTACTGTCATTACAATGGATCACTGTCAAGAGAACGGAATATTTATCCTACTATCGGACAATGGTACGGAGATCTTGCTATGATGGAAAACCCACTATCGTGGTTTAACATTATTGTATAAACATCTGATATATACAGCTTAAGAACTTAACCAAGAAAAAGGGTTCGGCCAGTGAACTCTTATCCATGTCTACATATTCACCTCCACTGATGCGTTCAGTCAGTGGAAGTATAAAGCGATAATACACCACAACATTGAGGGTTCTACTCATATCGTCTATTGTATTTATGCTATACGAAATGATGTTTGATGTTGCCACCTACTATTCAAATACCATGATTTACTGTGTCAACATGTACCTATGACTTTATCCGTTCTGTCCAAGTGTGTGCGTCCTAATAAACAGTACAAACGACCACAGCAGTCTGTATCGGTGACTTATAGCTATGAGTGAATGAGTGCCTTATACTGGTCAACATACGAACATTCCACCATTCGCACAACTAACACGTCACACTCTCACTCCATATCTGCATAACCCTGCGTCGGTTGAGTTGACCTTTGCTCCACCTACAGCACCCATCATATTCATCACTGGTGTGCGTAAGGAGAAGATACAGAAGAAGTCATCACAATCTTTACAGAGTACACATATTTTACAGAGGTATCAATCTTTACAGCACTGACTGGGCAGGCATTTTACAGTAGAGGCAGAAACTTTACAGTGGTGACGGACCATCTTTTACAGTGGTAGGCCAGTTCCCTGGGTCCAGCCTTCGCAGTCTTAATCTTGAGAAGTCACCTAGTGTTACAAGAACGTTTATTTTGGCAAAATGCGACACACATCAACACCAGTAGGACAACTATACAGTCGATGTCAGCTTGACCTGTTCTGACAAGTGTATACAGAATCTGGGTCAGTACTTGTTGACATTTTCCGCAGTACAGACAGTGTTAGTAAGAAGTGATTGTCTATCCTGCTAAAGAAGAATTGCAGTGTTGTTAGACAGAGAAGTGCATATATTTCATCGTTGGATCTTCATATGTTACATTTGTTGAACATTGTAATAAGGTAGTTCAATAATTTAAAAACTTATTAAAAGTGGCAAATTATTTTGATTAAAAAAAAACCGAGCCTTCTTTGCAACACACTTCTTCTTCAACACATTTCACTGATGATATATATATTGTATGCTATATGTATTTATGTTACATGTTACTTGTTTGTGTATTAAATTAGTTTATATTTCTGCGGGCCTGGATGGGTGGTGACTAGTATAAGGTATACCGAGTAACATTGGTCTTATACTAGTGTTCTATAGGGAGCAATTTTCTTGATTGAAAATTTGCTTGCAACATATGTTGCTATTCTTGTTAGTTGTGATGAGGTGTTCGTTTCTTCGTTGTTTTTGTTAATAATTTTGTGTTCCTTAGTTTTGTTTGATCTGTTGGTATTTGTAGATCTCCCCTTTTCTGTCATTTATTTTTATACACCATTTTATGTTTATACACTGTGGCGTTATTTGTTTTGTTATTACCTTGCAGTTATCATCACATACTTTGTGACATTATTTTTGGTTAAGCTTTTTCATTTATTTGATTTCTGCAATTGTTTTCATATTGTCTTTTATGCTTGTCCTTTGTTAATGTCTTTGGTTGACATATGATATAAGGTATATTTGAGTACACGTATGTTATAGTATAGACCAGTACTTTATTATTATTATTGTTGTACAAGGAAATATACAAGACCTTTGTAAGGCTTGTTTCCCACAGAGATTGGGATAGTGAGCTAATTAATCAAGTTCATTGAGAACTTGTTCCTATTTACTTGGAAATAGATTACATTTTTGTGTCAACTGATTGCTATCATTATTAGACATCATGTCTACATTGGAATACTTTATTGCACAAGGGAAATCCCTTGATAAGTCTGGTAAGGAGTTAGAGGAGTATGCTACCACTCAATATGATAATGCACAAAAAGCTGAAGCTGAACAAAAAAGATTGGAAATTGAGAAACTGAAAACTGAGACTGCCCAAAAGAACTTGCAGATGCAGGTGGAGGAAAGAAGATTCCAGATGGAAGAAAAAAGATTAGACAGAGAAGCTGAACAAAAGAGATTAGAAGCTGAAGCTGAACAAAAGAGATTGGATAGGGAAGCTGAAGCTGAACAAAAGAGATTAGACAGAGAAGCTGAACAAAAGAGATTAGAAGCTGAACAAAAGAGATTAGAAGCTGAAGCTGAACAAAAGAGATTAGACAGAGAAGCTGAACAAAAGAGATTGGATAGGGAAGCTGAAGCTGAACAAAAGAGATTAGACAAAGAAGCTGCTGCTGAGGAGAGAAAAGCAATAAGAGAACATGAACATCAGAAAGAACTTTTAGCATTTGAGTTAGAAAAAATGAAATTGACAAATATGAGTAATGTTAATCAATCATCTGGTGGTAATGGTAAACCCTTTACTTACAAGGTCAAGGTACCAGCGTTCAACTCTGCCAGTGATGACATAACATTCTGGCTTAATAGATTTGAACGTGCTTGTCGAGCTCATAATGTGGATAAATCACAATATGCTAATTAGTTGTCTGAGAATCTAAAAGGTGATTCTCTGACGAGTTTATGTTTGGTTGAAGAGGCTGACAAGGATAATTATGAAGTTATCAGGGCAGCCTTGATAAGGAAATATCAACTGTCTGAGGAAGGTTATCGTATTTTGTTTAAGACAATGGTACCTGAGACAGGGGTAGAATTCTCAGAATTCATTGCAAAAGCACGTCTTACATTTCAACGATGGATTGAATTATCCAAAATAGAGAAAACATATGACGCTCTTATGGATTTGTTGCTCAGAGACAAGATCATGTCCTCTGTGAACAAACAATTCCTTGAATTTTTACACGAGCGTAAACCTCAAACACTAAAACAAATGCAAGAATTTTGTGACCAATACGTCACGGCACATCCTGACGTAACTCTTAGCAACACTAAGATTAGAGAGGGTATGCCAGTTGCGTCAGCAACACAATACAATAATAATTACTCACACAAGTTCCAAGGAGCTCAAAATAAATTTGACAAAAAGGTTAATTGGAATAAGTATCAAAACCAAGATAACCACTCAAATCAGGGTTCTTCTTCGAAGAACTGGAATCGGGCTGACAGTCCTCGATTCAGGGGTGACCATAATTATAGACATTTCCGCAAAGGAAGTCACTATAGGAACTACCCAAGTTTTCCTTCATGGAAACAACAAAACCAACATTACAGAGACACTCATTATAATGAGCATGATGATTATGATCATGAACATTATGATTCAAACCCAAATAGGGGTTATAACAGAGGAGACAATAATAACTATAGAGGTTATAATAATCGAGGTAGATCACAATACAAAAGAGGTAAATCACATTACCAGGCTAACTCTGCACAGCAAGAGTTCCATGAAGCCGGTAATCAGGCTAATGATAAGAAAGACTCTAATAATGTGGGATGTTCTGCTTTCGATTTTGGTAGAGCATCTCAATGTTCCCAATGCAAAACATTATTCGATCCAACCACGGTTTCTACTTTAAGCTGTGGTCATCCTCTCCCCGCTCTTCCTGCGCCAGTCGCGCATGATGGAAGAGGTGCTCTTATCTTGAATAGAGGTCTAGTAGATGGTGCTCCGGTCTCAATTCTTTTCGATTCGGGGTGCACCACCATTGGAGTGAGGCAGTCACTCATAGATCCTTCTCGAGCCACTGGCAAAGTAATCAAATGCGTAACATTTGGTGGCACATTGGAGAAGTACTCTACTGCCATTGTCAACATTGCTACTCCCTTCTTTACAGGAGATGTGCACGCATGTCTTCTCCCGAATCCGATCGCTGATCTTATAATCGGTCGCATTCATGGAGTGAAAGAATGCACTCCGCAACAAATTGCTGATTGGGAAAATAGGAATATACAAACTGCTAATGCTGTAGTCACTAGGGCTCAAGCTCTTAACGTGCCTCAATCTTCGCCTTCTGAAGATAACGATACACAGAACCAAGGTGATCCCTTGGAAATTTCTCGTGACTCATTCATAAAGAAACAGGAAGATGATCCTACTTTAAAAAAATTCTTCACGCTAGCGACAACAGGTGATCCAAATAAAGATACGAATCGTAAATCTTGGATTACGATGAAGAATGGCGTACTTGTACGTATGGTACAAGACTCCGCTAAGTCCAGTCATTCTCAAATTCTTGTGCCCAAAAATATGAGAGTTAAAATTTTACAGCACGCTCATGATTCTCAGTGTGCTGGGCATATGGGTTTTTCCCGTACTAAATCTAGAGTTCTTGCATCTTTCTTTTGGCCTTTTGTGAATAAGGACATACGAATCTATTGTCGACCTTGTAAGGTATGTCAATAAGTTAAATCCAAAGGTCCACGTCATGCCGCACCTATTCAGGCTGCAGATATTCCAATTCGACCATTTCAAAAAATGGCGATAGACATCATCGGTCCATTTAAGACAAAGTCTGCTAGAGGACACCAATTTATCCTGACGTGTGTCGATATGTGCACACGTTGGCCAGAGGCTATTCCTCTGAAGAGCATAACTACTGCCGATATTGCAGATGCTCTTTGGCTCATATTTTCTCGTCTGGGATTCCCAGGAGAAATATTATCAGACCATGGTACCCAACTCATATCGGATACCATGTCGCAAGTGATGTCGACTCTTAAGATAGAGATATCTCTGAGTAGTATTTATCATCCTATGTCTAATGGGATGGTAGAACGTCTGAACAGAACGCTGAAAAACTTGTTAGGTAAGATAACTGAAGACCATCCTCAGGATTGGGACAGGGTTTTACCCGCGGCTCTCTTTGCATACAGAGAGGTCGCCAACGAACATACAGGATTTTCTCCCTTTGAACTTGTTTTTGGTGCGAAACCGCGAGGTCCTATGTCCTTACTTCATGACCTTATAACTGCTGATAATATTGTCGATGACACAAAATCCTCTTACGAATATGTCATTGCACTTAGACACAAGATTATCGAAGCATGCAAATTGGCAACTGCTTCTTCTGAATTTGCGAAACAGAAGGCAAGGCAATTTGCCAATAAGAAGAGATGCTTGTGACAACTTTGTCCAGGTGACAAAGGATTTGTCTTGCTACCTTGTAGGGAAAACAGACTTCTTATTTCTTGGAAAGGTCCGTACGAGGTAATATCAAAAGTTTCCGATGTTGACTATATCGTCGATATTGACGGGAAGCATAAAACCTTCCACATCAACATGCTTACGGAATTCCATGAACGTCCGGATTATTTGCAACCTGTTTTCCAGGCAACGGACGATTCTCCAGTCCCACATGGACATTACTCATCACTGTCAGTAATACAGGATGAGGAAACGAGTTTCTTGGATGTGAATCCCCCTTTTCCGATGATTCCACTTCATTCTAATGAATCATGGAAAGACGTTACGATTTCTCCCGAGTTATCTCTAGGAGAACAGAGACAAGTTTCTACTATGTTACAACAATTTCAGGATGTCCCTACTGACATTCCTGGTCGAACTAATGTCATTGAACATGACATTATTCTTACTGACCATAATCCTATAAGAGTCAGACCGTATCCTATCCCGATACATTTTCAAGCACAGGTTGAGAAAGAGTTAGATGAGATGATAGATTTGGAAATAATTGAACCATCCACATCAGCATATTCTTCGCCGATGGTTATTGTACGAAAAAAAGATAACATACGTCTTTGCGTTGATTATCGCAAATTGAACCAAGTGACGAAATTTGATGCTGAACCTATGCCTTTACTAGAAGAGCTACTTACTAGACTATCGAATTCTCATTTCTTCACTAAACTTGATTTGTCTAAGGGATATTGGCAAGTTCCTCTATCCGAACACGCCAAATCGTTTACTGCTTTTTCGACACCAAGGGGTCTGTTCCAATGGAATTTCATGCCTTTCGGCTTTTGAACGCCCCTGCAACATTCGTACGCATGATGCGTCGGATCTTATCTCATCGTACAGATGTCATTGCATATCTTGATGACATCTGTCTTTTCAGTGATACTTGGGAAGATCACTATAACGGGTTAAATGAACTATTGTCTACCTTGCGTGAGCATAACCTGACAGCAAAACCATCTAAAGCCTGTATTGGTTTTAGCGAAATATCATTCTTGGGTCATCGTGTTGGTCATGGTTTCTTAAAAACAGAGGACCATAATACAAGTAAAATACTTAACATTTCTATTCCTAAGACTAAAAAGCAAGTGTGAAGTCTCTTAAGTCTCATACAATTTTATGGACGATTCATTCCGAATCTGTCTTCGATCATGGCACCTCTTTCTTCCTTGCTAAAGAAAGGGTCTCCTAATATAGTCCATTGGACTCAAGAATGTCAATCCTCTTTGGATAAGATTAAAACTATGTTTTCTACTTCACCTATTTTAGTGTTATCTACTAAAGATAAGACATTTATTCTTCGTAGTGACGCTTCATCCACAGGGATTGGAGCAGCACTAATGCAAGAGTACTCCGGAACTCTGCATCTTGTGATGTATATTTCTCGGAAACTAAATGCCACAGAGAAGAATTACTCGGTCCTAGACCGTGAATTATTGGCTATGGTTTGGTCAATCCTGAAACTTCAAAGATTTCTTCTTGGCGCGCATTTCATTGTGGAAACTGACCAGAAAGCTCTTACGGCTATTCAGAGTAAAAATCTGAAGAGCGCAAGATCAACGCGATACGCGATTGCTCTTCAGCCTTTTCATTTTTCGGTGCGAGCTATCCGTGGTTCAGAAAATGTGATGGCAGATATCTTATCTAGATGCCCACATGATTCCACCTAATCGTTAGATCCTGAGATTTCTACAGGTCTAACTCTACTACACTTTTTTTTTCTATACTAAAATATGTACACATATGTAATATATCATATATTGATTGTATCACTACTTAGCGGGTCATTGATGTATATTCACCGCTAGTCTTTCGATGTTTTTCGTCTTGGATAATCATGATGTTAAGATACCTAAGATGAAATTTTTGGATAAACTATTGTAGAAATTGTGGCATTGCCAGTATTGTAGTAGGCGTTGGTGACACCTCTCTGGAAATATTTATACTTAGAGAAATACTTTCTCTAAGATCCTGAGATATATTCTCACTTGTCGTACCATATGACGACATAGCCTTACATTAGGTGTTACATTTGTTTGGAATGCTTATCATCTGCGCATTGTTATTCGTGCGTTGTGAGCCTGTTGTATGTTGCTCCTAGATGTATTTCCAAAAAAAAGTACCATTTTTTTCCCGGGGGGTGTGGTAATCTGTTGCGCACATATGTGACGCACAGATTACAAATTTATGATATGACTAGTTGATATGAAAAAGAGATTACTTTTGTTACAGTCAAAGTTATATCACCCATGATTAGATTTATACTTTTAATTATATGAGTGATCTCTCTTGAATATATATTGATTTGATGTATGAATACGAGATTCATGCATTTCGCGATAGCCAGAAAATAGATTGGTCTTGGTCAATATGTTTATGGCCTGAATTTATATGTATTACTTGTCTAGTGCAAGTAGATTCGGTCTTATATTGTATATCTTTGTATGTTTAGGTCGGACTATATTCTTTGTGCTGAACTCTGGGGCAGGTATTCGTTTTTCGAGGCATGCGTAGTGAGTCTCGACGAAGCCGCCTAATAATGGCTGTGTGTGTTTTTGGGCTGGTCCTGGAAAATGGTTGAAAGTGATCTGTGAATGATCTTTCAGAAGGAGATTGTGTCTCTGCGAGATTCTATTGTCAGAGATTCTCCTCATGTACTTTATTGTGTTTAATTCGGACTCCAGGTAATACCAGACCCTTTAATGATCTCCATTTCGTTAGATCTAGATGAACATCGGGTTATCGAGCATCTAGAATCGTTTGTATATCGACGAAGATGACAGGTTATCTTACAGCTCTTGTGACTTACATGAAGCAACCCTACTGATATAGAAGTGTATGGAAACTCTATGAGAATATTTAATCCATATTACGAATTAACTTCGGCCCATCATTTATCCTTCTTCTGAGTGAGTGAGCGAAACTAGAGAAGGTGGCCATTTTGGATTACTGTCATTACAATGGATCACTGTCAAGAGAACGGAATATTTATCCTACTATCGGACAGTGGTACGGAGATCTTGCTATGATGGAAAACCCACTATCGTGGTTTAACATTATTGTATAAACATCTGATATATACAGCTTAAGAACTTAACCAAGAAAAAGGGTTCGGCCAGTGAACTCTTATCCATGTCTACATATTCACCTCCACTGATGCGTTCAGTCAGTGGAAGTATAAGGCGATAATACACCACAACATTGAGGGTTCTACTCATATCGTCTATTGTATTTATGCTATACGAAATGATGTTTGATGTTGCCACCTACTATTCAAATACCATGATTTACTGTGTCAACATGTACCTATGACTTTATCCGTTCTGTCCAAGTGTGTGCGTCCTAATAAACAGTACAAACGACCACAGCAGTCTGTATCGGTGACTTATAGCTATGAGTGAATGAGTGCCTTATACTGGTCAACATACGAACATTCCACCATTCGCACAACTAACACGTCACACTCTCACTCCATATCTGCATAACCCTGCATCGGTTGAGTTGACCTTTGCTCCACCTGCAGCACCCATCATATTCATCACTGGTGTGCGTAAGGAGAAGATACAGAAGAAGTCATCACAATCTTTACAGAGTACACATATTTTACAGAGGTATCAATCTTTACAGCACTGACTGGGCAGGCATTTTACAGTAGAGGCAGAAACTTTACAGTGGTGACGGACCATCTTTTACACACATATATATATATATATATATATATATATATATATATATATATATATATATATATATATATATATATATATATATATATATATATATATATATGTATGTATGTATGTATGTATGTATGTATGTACGTGTGTACGTGTGTATGTGTGTATGTGTATGTGTATATGTATATGTATATGTATATGTATATATATATATATATATATATATATATATATATATATATATATATATATATATATATATATATATATATATATATATATATATATATATATATGTGTCACGTGACCGATAATGTATTTTACCATCTTGTCCATAATTTGATTACTCCTTTAAATGTTCTGTTTTTTCCTGGACATTTTGTATTTTCTTTTTCTTTCATTTTCTACCTTCGTGGCCAAACTTTCTCACCCTCTCAAACCCCACCCGAGGTTTGGTTACGTTCCGGCCTGTAGCGGTCAGCGAACGATAGTGTTACGTCAACACGCACCTGGTCCGGCCGAACAGGGGAATTTCTCTGGTCGCTTTAAAGCCTTTGATCACGAGCGAAAGGGTCCCTGTGTTTGGCTTCCAGAACGCTGCTTCGGATCATAATATTATGCATCCTGGAAACAGGGGGAGACAAACCCGCGGTCAGTCTTTGGGTTTTTGCCCTTAGACAAGATAGAGCATAATGTTATGCATTTCTCTACCTGGGGAACTTTCGCACGATTTCTTTTGTCTTACTCTAGATTACGTCTTTCGCCGAACTTCTGTAGAAATATGCAGGCCAGGTGTCCGGGGGGAGCGTCCCTTGTGATCTATAAGAGTAGACTGGTTTTAATAGACAAGACATTCGTAAATTTTCCTGGCCCGTAGATGACCATCATGAGATAAGGCAAACTTTAACACAGTACTAGAATGTGTTTGCCTATGTTCTAGTCATTTTCGGGGTGAGTTGGCATATCTTATAATTATAATATTAGATTCATGTTAGCTTTTATATATATCTGTTAGGGAAGTGAATTTATTTCTGAGGACTTCTCCTAGTAATTTATTCAGTGATAAGGTAGCGCTGTCTACGGCCTATTAAGTGGTGCTTAAACTGTTACGGTTTATCATGGGTTAAATGTTAAACTTACAATAACAGATATCAGGCGTAGAATCAGTCCACGAATGCTTACCATTGGGTTAAGAGTCAGCAAAATTAACTGTCATTTCTGTAAGATAATGTCAGGTGTGGATTGTTCACTTTAAAACTGAATAGTGAGATGCAGGTAATAACTCTGGATTATAGGAGATAGTCACTTATTCCTTTTGATAGATATTTCTAGTGGCAAGGGAGGATCATTTTATGCTTACTTGTGTGGCTAGGCACTAGTCTATAACTTTCACTGAAAGCAGTCACCAGGCATAGATATAATTATATCTTATGATTTAGCCACAACTGTATTATTATAGCAAGAACATTGCATTTTCTTTGTACTCATTTTGTGGGATATTAATATTTTGTTTCCCCAAAAGGGACATATGATTTATTTGTGTAATGTCAAATGCTGTAATCTGTTTATGTAAATTCATTTAATGTTGTAAGATGAATAAGCATATTCTTTTAACTGTAACTACAGGTTAGGTTTCCTGTATGTTGAGATTGGGAGAAGAGGAGTAGATTTTTGATGTCAGGACATTTACTGACAGGTACCTGGGGGTGCAAAAGATATTAAGCCTATGCGGGCGCGCGTTGATAATTGATATTTTTAAGAAACAGGAGACATGGTTAAAGACAGCCCTAAACTATCATAGCAATAACTACAATAAATTTAATCCCATAGTGGAGCGAAACTTTCTGTATAAAGTTAGTGTGATTTATTATTTGCTTGAAGTAAAAGGGTGTCTCTTTTGGGTCTCAGTTTCAGGGAGACCAAATCGCTAGAGCAGACTTCAGTCAGGCGAAGAAAGTCATATACTCTTCGATCTAGAGGGTTTCTGTATACATCTAGTAACGAATCATCAACCCCGTTCCTGAATCAAAACCCCTTTTGGTCAACGCCAAGTTAAGCTCACGCAGTGCAACGGAGCCAACGCAAAATCTGGAATCGCCAAACGCAGTAGTTCTCTACTCGCCTATCGGATTACCAGCCAGAGCATTGCGGCTTCCAGAATATCAAACCCGCTCAGCATGCCTATAGCAGAATTCCATATCACCCGCCTTTTTTGTGCCTAAACGGGGCACTCAGCAAACCACAGCCAAACCAGTTTAAACAGGATTTACAGCCAAGCGGAGCCTTGCGCCGGATAAGCGCGCCTGGGACTTTTTTTGT
This sequence comes from Oreohelix idahoensis, assembly GCA_024509875.1. NCBI lineage: Eukaryota > Metazoa > Mollusca > Gastropoda > Stylommatophora > Oreohelicidae > Oreohelix > Oreohelix idahoensis. The sequence continues at coordinate 1,005,541 of JAMPIV010003699.1, forward strand.
CCTCAAGTGACTTCTTCTGGTGTATTTTCTGGATACCTAAAACCTCGCACGTATGAGCAGCCATCTATGGATAGAGTCTTCCAGACCACCTCGCGCAATTAGGGAGGAATCACCAATGATAGCGCCTATACAGTGATTTTATTCAGGTTAATTCCATCACCCATGGAGGATATGTACGAAAAAACCACTTACTGGAGCTATTTCATATGGTCCCGAAAGCGGACGGACTGACACTCAGTTATTTCATCTCTCTGTGTTCTACAGGTTTTATGAATGGTGGTGTGTGTGTGGTTGATGGTGTATTTTGCATATTTTGGTTATTGATGATTATTGATGTAATTTTATGTTGTTGTGATGATATGCATTATTTTCATGCTTTTCTTCTTTAATAAATTTTACACATTTATTAATGCGCTGTTCACGACCTTTCCATCCATATTTGTATTTTTCGCTCTTTACTAGAATCTTTATGTATGATAAGAGAAAAGAGTGAGAGCAGGAGAGGCTTAGACAGTAATAGTGAGTTGAGGCCTGGAGAGAGAGATCCTTTGAATAAATCTTCTTCCAGGTTGTCTCAAGTCCATCTCCTATTTACACCTTTTCTAAAGGGTAATCTATAACTCTGTCAGTCCACTATCCCTTGTCGATTTCACTACTGTTGTCCAACTCGACAAATACTCTACACTCCAACTCAACCACGACAAATGGGGTCTCGCCGCGGAATTTGAACTACATCTGCAGCAATAGCAACAGATGAGGTTGCAGTCTGGTAGGAATCTCTCACAAGATTCTATCTTGATTCTTAGAGTTTAGTGTTCGGCAGATTATAGGAATTTCTTTCCCCTAGACATATCGAACTATTTCTTTTGGAGGAAGTCGGAACAGCGTTTTTATCCACAGCAATCATAAATATTTAGTTACATTTATTGTTCATGCTACACATGAGACAGCTGGTAAAGGTTGATGGTATCACTGCTGAGTTTTTGGTTGACAAATCTGACGACTATTGTTTTAAAAGTCAAAAAAAAAATTTTTTTTAAGGGTTAATATTTTTTTCAGGAGTAGCTCTTTAATCTGAGATAAGAAGCTACAGATAGTCAGTTACTAGCTTGCATTTGTACCAAGGGAGGGTGTTCATTCGGATGATAGTAACCAATCCTCTCAATAGCTTAGTACTGACAGAACTGGGGTGAAGTGATAGTAATCAGTTTTACATCACTTACATTTTTGGAGTTTTTTGGGGTTTTTGCTTGTCGATCAGAGTAGCTACAAACTTTATTGTTTTTTTAAAGTTCCCAGGCAAGCCTAGATTTTATTGATTATTAAGTTAATCAGCACCTAGTGGACTAGGTAACTAAGATCTCTAGGTTCTATTCTTCTATAGTGTTTGCTCACCCTGATATAATGGCCGATCTAGATAAAGTGCATAGAATTACCCTCGAGGTAGCTAAGTACATGGAGTACAAGGATAGCGAAATCCAGCCCTTTCTAGAATTTGCAGTAAGCCTACAGGATCAATACGAGGTAGACAATTGGTTTGACAGCCGTTTAATCTTGGCATGGTCCTGTAAACAAACTGGGGAGAGTGAAGCATTCACCCGACAGTATGTAGAAGAAGTGATAGAAGATGAGAAGCAAAGGGAAAAGCAAAGACAAGAACGGGACAAGCAATTGGAAATGGAGCGACAAGAAAGGGACAGAGAAAGCCAAGAATGGGACAGGCTACACCAAATCAGAATGGATGAACTGGATAGCCAAATTCGGAGGGTGGAAACAGATACTAAATGTAGTCACTCTACTTCTCCTTCTACTGTGCCCTTAACGGTCAACGCCCCTGCAAACCTTGCGCCCATGAAAGAAAACTTGCCTGCTAAAACCGAACCCCAACTCCAGAAAATTGACTTTCCTTTGGACTTGGATCCGAAGCCCAAACAAGGAAAGCATTTACGTCGGGACAGCAGACCTAAAGCCACGGGAAAAATTACGCAACGTTCCCAGGCATGGAAACTGCACAAAGGTGAGAGAGGTGCTAACAAGCATTGTAATACGGATTGTTCCCGTCTGGCAAGCGGCGAACCCCGAGCCTCTCACGCTCCAGACCGAGCAGCACCTAACCGACACGTGACGTCGAGAAAAGGGAGCCACACCCTACCACGTTATATTTCGCAAGATTCCCGGCCGGACAGCGAAAAACCATATGCAGAGGCGCATCCCTCCAACTCAACGATCGTAGAAAGGAGGTGCCACTCCTCTTATCACCCTGAGCTTAAAAGGTGCAAGAATAAGTCGCCTGCTAAAAGGGGTAAACTTTCCAAACCGTTCCAAGGAACGTTGGAAAAAACACACCGAGAGTTTTTTCTCGGGCACTTCGCGATCTAACGGGATCTCAAACCGTCCAGTCTTTTGCATGCAGTCTGCGGGGCCTGTCAACCAGGAAGTGGATCTCGCATTGCAGGACAAAGTTCAACTGACGCCAGTAACTTCCTCAGGGGAGGGCAAAGTTGACGTTTATGGTGGACACAGGGTTCCAGGCGAAGGGATCCCTGGTATTCCATTTGAGTCTCTCACACTTCTCAGGGCAGAAGACAGTGAGAAAAGCTGCCTTACTACTGTACAAGGAGCCATTGTTGAGAGCCTTGGCTCACGTCATGCTAGTAATGGTAAAGCGACTCAACAAACTCTGCAACTCGCAGATATTACCTATCTTTCTACACGGATAGAAGCTACGGAGATCTGTTATGATTTAGTAGATCCCCAGAATGCGATCAATTACTCTCTGCTTCAGGCAGCTGAGTTCTCTCATTCAAATCGCATTATTCCAGTGGTCGCAACCCCACTGATGGACAGCAAAGTAGTCGCCTCCGCCAGGCCATTACCGAGCAACTTGATCATTTCCGTTGACCAAGCCAGAGTTGTGACTGGCAAGGCAAGGAAAGCTCCAGACCCACCTTTAGACGGCACAGGTCTGAAGATTGATCAATGCTCCCACCGAAACAGGGGAGTAGGTGTGGAGAGGCAGAAGAAAAATGCTAGCATTTCTTCGGCCAACGAACGGCTTTATTTACCAACTAGGGTTACACGCGCGCGAAAAGTCCCGATAGACTGCAGCTATAGAGGGTTATTCAAGGCCACGCCCGTGACAGGTAAAAATATACATAAGCAGCCTGAGCCCAACAATGATTACACTGCACATAACAGGCGGATTATCTACGCAGTGGCCAGTGAGTTCAGGCAGGTCCGAAAACCACAACAGGTGCGGATAATTTTCCGGACCATAAACAGGCACAGCGAATTGCGGAAGCAAGGTCAGGTTCACACGGAAACGAAGGGCGTCAGCGCCGACTGGCCTCGCAAAATCCCATTCGCTGAACGTCTATTAGACAGAGGGAAGAAAAGAAATAAACTCGGAGCTAGTCATACAGTACTGACAGAAATTGGAAACGTATTTGGTTTATGAGTATTGGATGTTCCAATGACAGGTAACGGACATCGATGGAAAAGATAAATTACTGTCATTTTTGTCCGTATTCCTCGAACTTTAAAAGGGGGGCACTTGTCACGTGACCGATAATGTATTTTACCATCTTGTCCATAATTTGATTACTCCTTTAAATGTTCTGTTTTTCCTGGACATTTTGTATTTTCTTTTTCTTTCATTTTCTACCTTCGTGGCCAAACTTTCTCACCCTCTCAAACTCCACCCGAGGTTTGGTTACGTTCCGGCCTGTAGCGGTCAGCGAACGATAGTGTTACGTCAACACGCACCTGGTCCGGCCGAACAGGGGAATTTCTTTGGTCGCTTTAAAGCCTTTGATCACGAGCGAAAGAGTCCCTGTGTTTGGCTTCCAGAACGCTGCTTCGGATCATAATATTATGCATCCTGGAAACAGGGGGAGACAAACCCGCGGTCAGTCTTTGGGTTTTTGCCCTTAGACAAGATAGAGCATAATGTTATGCATTTCTCTACCTGGGGAACTTTCGCACGATTTCTTTTGTCTTACTCTAGATTACGTCTTTCGCCGAACTTCTGTAGAAATATGCAGGCCAGGTGTCCGGGGGGAGCGTCCCTTGTGATCTATAAGAGTAGACTGGTTTTAATAGACAAGACATTCGTAAATTTTCCTGGCCCGTAGATGACCATCATGAGATAAGGCAAACTTTAACACAGTACTAGAATGTGTTTGCCTATGTTCTAGTCATTTTCGGGGTGAGTTGGCATATCTTATAATTATAATATTAGATTCATGTTAGCTTTTATATATATCTGTTAGGGAAGTGAATTTATTTCTGAGGACTTCTCCTAGTAATTTATTCAGTGATAAGGTAGCGCTGTCTACGGCCTATTAAGTGGTGCTTAAACTGTTACGGTTTATCATGGGTTAAATGTTAAACTTACAATAACAGATATTAGGCGTAGAATCAGTCCACGAATGCTTACCATTGGGTTAAGAGTCAGCAAAATTAACTGTCATTTCTGTAAGATAATGTCAGGTGTGGATTGTTCACTTTAAAAAAAAAAACTGAATAGTGAGATGCAGGTAATAACTCTGGATTATAGGAGATAGTCACTTATTCCTTTTGATAGATATTTCTAGTGGCAAGGGAGGATTATTTTATGCTTACTTGTGTGGCTAGGCACTAGTCTATAACTTTCACTGAAAGCAGTCACCAGGCATAGATATAATTATATCTTATGATTTAGCCACAACTGTATTATTATAGCAAGAACATTGCATTTTCTTTGTACTCATTTTGTGGGATATTAATATTTTGTTTCCCCAAAAGGGACATATGATTTATTTGTGTAATGTCAAATGCTGTAATCTGTTTATGTAAATTCATTTAATGTTGTAAGATGAATAAGCATATTCTTTTAACTGTAACTACAGGTTAGGTTTCCTGTATGTTGAGATTGGGAGAAGAGGAGTAGATTTTTGATGTCAGGACATTTACTGACAGGTACCTGGGGGTGCAAAAGATATTAAGCCTATGCGGGCGCGCGTTGATAATTGATATTTTTAAGGAACAGGAGACATGGTTAAAGACAGCCCTAAACTATCATAGCAATAACTACAATAAATTTAATCCCATAGTGGAGCGAAACTTTCTGTATAAAGTTAGTGTGATTTATTATTTGCTTGAAGTAAAAGGGTGTCTCTTTTGGGTCTCAGTTTCAGGGAGACCAAATCGCTAGAGCAGACTTCAGTCAGGCGAAGAAAGTCATATACTCTTCGATCTAGAGGGTTTCTGTATACATCTAGTAACGAATCATCAACCCCGTTCCTGAATCAAAACCCCTTTTTGTCAACGCCAAGTTAAGCTCACGCAGTGCAACGGAGCCAACGCAAAATCTGGAATCGCCAAACGCAGTAGTAGTTCTCTACTCGCCTATCGGATTACCAGCCAGAGCATTGCGGCTTCCAGAATATCAAACCCGCTCAGCATGCCTATAGCAGAATTCCATATCACCCGCCTTTTTTGTGCCTAAACGGGGCACTCAGCAAACCACAGCCAAACCAGTTTAAACAGGATTTACAGCCAAGCGGAGCCTTGCGCCGGATAAGCGCGCCTGGGACTTTTTTTGTCCTCAAGTGACTTCTTCTGGTGTATTTTCTGGATACCTAAAACCTCGCACGTATGAGCAGCCATCTATGGATAGAGTCTTCCAGACCACCTCGCGCAATTAGGGAGGAATCACCAATGATAGCGCCTATACAGTGATTTTATTCAGGTTAATTCCATCATCACCCATGGAGGATATGTACGAAAAAACCACTTACTGGAGCTATTTCATATGGTCCCGAAAGCGGACGGACTGACACTCAGTTATTTCATCTCTCTGTGTTCTACAGGTTTTATGAATGGTGGTGTGTGTGTGGTTGATGGTGTATTTTGCATATTTTGGTTATTGATGATTATTGGTGTAATTTTATGTTGTTGTGATGATATGCATTATTTTCATGCTTTTCTTCTTTAATAAATTTTACACATTTATTAATGCGCTGTTCACGACCTTTCCATCCATATTTGTATTTTTAGCTCTTTACTAGAATCTCTATGTATGATAAGAGAAAAGAGTGAGAGCAGGAGAGGCTTAGACAGTAATAGTGAGTTGAGGCCTGGAGAGAGAGATCCTTTGAATAAATCTTCTTCCAGGTTGTCTCAAGTCCATCTCCTATTTACACCTTATCTAAAGGGTAATCTATAACTCTGTCAGTCCACTATCCCTTGTCGATTTCACTACTGTTGTCCAACTCGACAAATACTCTACACTCCAACTCAACCACGACAATATATATATATATATATATATATATATATATATATATATAATATATATATATATATATATATATATATATATATATATATATATATATATATATATATATATATATATATATATATATATATATATATATATATATACATATATCACGTCTCCCATATATGGAATGAAAATATCCGATCCTCTCTCGGCAATGTTTACAAATAATTTATTATTACTTTAACCTAAAGTAATGTCTTTCCCCCATTGTCTCGATCACTAACGATATGGTTACTTCTGTTCAAGTTTATAAATCCCGTTCCTCTTACCAATAAAGCTACTTCAAATCCCAGTATTAATACTCGATATTAATATTCGATTCTGACCATTACACGAAATGCACCTCTCATATGTATGTCTGTACGTTTAGCGGTGTAGCCGCGCTACCTGTTGAGGGACAATCTGGCAACAGCCTAGTCCACTAAGAACGTTCTAGTGGATCTCAAACTGCTTAATGGACTGAAGATATGGCCCAGAAACGAACTTACAGGCTTTCATACGTTTAATGCTCCTCTGAGTGAAGCACTATAGTCCACACTTAAGTCAAGTTGTACAGTTTTATGCTCTGACAAATATGAGATAAGCAGAGGCGGCATGGGCAAACTGTTGAATTGGGGGTTAACAGTTTATGCTAGAAATATTCAAGATAATCTTAAATGTGCTAGAGACAGAATTTGGAGAAAATATTCATACTCCAAACAGGTTTCTTTGTTTCTATTTTCTTCTCTTCTTTAACTCATTCACTCACTAATTTTCTCTCTCTTTTATTCTGAAAGTGAACACTTAAAACTATTGTGAGAATATATGGATATAGTTTTAAACATAAGAGAAATGACGGGCAAAATATTAGACGAGCCGCCGCACTCAGGTTTCAATCATCTAAAAACAAAGTTCTCTCTCTCTCTCTCTCTCTCTCTCTCTCTTGTGTGTGTGTGTGTAGAAAGTTAAACAAAATAAATAAATAAAATATAGTACAGCCGTCAGTTTCACACATGAACAATAAATAAACTATAAATGCGGGCGATTTTGGGGTAACCTTTCGTCAGCCAGTCACTAAATAATAAAACAAAAACATCAGAAATTAAAATGAGATATCTAGAAATGCATTGAGGAAAAATTTACAAACTTCTTCTCTGTGTGTACGTTTCCGCGTCTTGAAAACGCAAGTTAAATATAAGACTGGGGTATTTTGTGTGTGTTTATGTGTATGTATATATGTGTGTGTGTGTGTGTGTGTTATATATATATATATATATATATATATATATATATATATATATATATATATATATATATATATATATATATATATATATATATATATATATATATATAATATCCTTTATCACCAAAACCTCAGTTTAAAAAAAAAAGAAGCAGAAATTACGTTTGACTATGAGACAAGGACAACAACTAAACATGACGTTCAAGTAAAACGTGTTTATAACAGTTTATAATGATCGGTACATGTAGATAAAACTGTCGATGAAAAGTGAGAACAAGAGGCAAAAAATGTTTCCTGCCTAAAAAAGTCCCCTATAAGTTATCAGTATCTTTCATCTTCCTATTCGCTCCTAACAGAGTGGATCCACTACTGCCGCCGCCGGTCCCTTAGCATCAAACCTGCATCTAAACCTTCATATCGCGGTGTGTGTGTGTGTGGTTTTTTTTTCAACAATGTGTTTTACATGATGAAGTTCACAGCTCCCTGATCCATTTTTCATGAGTCGTGTCTTACTGCACGAGTTTTTAACATCCTGAAAGTAAATAGAAAGAGGCCCCACGTACTCCCGGGGGTCTCTGAGGAAAGAAAAGAAAGAATAGAATTACTACACCCTCAGGCCTATCGCAAGAGGCGACAAGTATGAGGTTTAGCACAGGACTGGTAACCTCATCATGCAAATTATGTTGCTACAGAAACCATGACTGTAAGAAACCATGACTGTAAGAAACCATGACTGTAAAAAAACATGACTGTAAGAAACCATGACTGTAAGAAAACATGAATGCTTTAATGTGGGCTTCCTGCACGAGGGCCTGTTGTTCCATGCTCCACTAGAAGCCAAAGGGAAGAAGTTGAAATCGAAAGAAAATGTTAAAGTTGATGTGAGGAAAGTTCGAAAGAGAATTACATAGACAAAGGTAAAACACACAAAACTGATGAAGAAGTGTCTGATCATGGTGGAAAATACAGCTTGAAGTTCAGCTTACACGATCTAGAAAAAGATACATGGAAAGAATGAAGAAAAACAAGTACAAAGAAATATAGTAAGTCTAATAATGTGGTCAAGAACCAACTGATATGCACGTTGAACAAGAAGAAGAGTGTGATGATGAAGGAGGAACTGAAGCAGCGGAAGAATAATGAAAATGGAGATTGCGATGAATAGAAGGAGGAGAAGAAAATGTGAAGGAGGAAGAGGAGGGAAGTAAAGAAGAGGAGGAGATGAAGAGAAGAATAATTGATGAAGCAAGCGAACAAGGAAGACGAAGAGAAGAAAATAAAGATTTAGAAAAGAAAGAGATGAAGAAGAAGATGCAGAAAAGCAGGAGGAGAAAGCGATGAAGATAATGATAATGAACTAACGACATTATGTATTAAGCGTTGCTGTATCTGCCTCAGTAAATGACTAAATATTGATTAGATGACTTTTCTGCTAGTTCGAGCACCCTCAGACGCCAATTTGAGTCACGTGAAGAAAGCTGAATTACATGAAGAGGCCAAGAGATGTATCAAGAGCAGATGCAGGAACAAGTGGGAGACATTCCATCCCAGCTTCCAGAAATGCGATTTGATGACTGTTGACCGCTGAAATCAAAGCAGCCCATCATCTTCACGCTCTATAGTACTATTCTTATAACTTCTTACACGGGCTGTGGGGTCGGAGTTGTGGAGTCGGTCTTTTTTTTTTTTTTTTTTTTAGTGGAGTCGGTAAAAGGTGTCCGGACTCCGTTGTCGGCCTTCTAAAATTTCCGGGGTCAGAGTTGGAAAAGGACAATTTTTTGGCCGACTTCACAACCCTGCTTCTTACCATCACCATCATCGCCATCGCCATTTAGCTTCCCAATGAGCATAGGCTTTCAACAAACGTATGTCAAGTCTTCTTGTCACGTGCCATCAGCTCAAGGTCTTTACACGTGTTCTTTATCCCCTTCATGTCTGTCTCCAGTTCTCATCTCCATGTGTTTCTTGGTCTACCTCTGCCTCTCTTTCCCTGGGAATTCCATAACAAGGACTGCCTTGTAATGCTATCAACTTGTTTTATGTTATAAAATGGTGGTTAATTTTCTGTATTTTAACGTTTGTTTCATAACAATTAGTTGGATTGGAATGAAGAAATAACAATTTAAAAATAGACGGCGACTTTTCAATTACCCTGCAAACACCATAAAGGTCCTTCTTCATCCCGCTAACCAATGTCCGTAGACATCTATATTCTGATGTTATAAGATCGTAATGAACTCCGCCCATGCCGGTCCCAAGCCCGGATGAAAAAGGAGGAGGGCGGCCTGCATGGAGGCCGTAAGGAGGCAGCCCCTCCACCATGCAAAGGCACAACAAGCCAATCACCTGTTTGCTTTAAACCACGATTACGAGTAACACAAGAGAGAAAACCGGACTGATTCTAAAGGCGACGAACTGGAACGGACTACGGACTACGACTTATGGAACATGGAACACAAGAAGTATAAATGGGAAGGAAGAGGAGCTGGTGGAAGAGATGAGGAAAGCAAAACTAGAAATCCTGGCTATTACGGAAACAAAGAAAAAAGGACAAGGAGTCATGGATCTCAATGGCAACACGCTGCTCTACAGTGGTGTACCCATATCCGAAAGAGCTAAAGGGGGTGTGGGTTGCATTGTGGCCCAAAATCAAAAAGATAGTATCAAGGGGTGGAACTTTGTCTCAGAGCGCATTATGGTTGTGAAACTAAAAGAAGGAGAAACCATAGTCAACCTGGTCATAGTGTATGGGCCAAATGAGGATGAGAGAGCAGAGGTCAAGGAGGAATTCTTCGAGCTGCTTCAAAGGACAGTGGATGACTGCCTAGATGAAGTTATCATGCTCGGAGATTTTAATGCCAGAGTTGGAAATGACCATGCTAGATGGGGTGGAGTTATCGGAAGATATGGAGAAGATACTCTCAATGACAATGGAAAGCGACTCCTTAGATTCTGCAGTGAGCAGAATCTGATCATTACAAACACAAAGTTCCCCCATAAGCGCATAAATGCATACACTAGATGTGAACCAACAAAGAATGAGAAGTCAGTGATCGACTATGCCACTGTTCGGAGAAGCTCATTCAAATATGTCCGAGATGCAAGAGTCTGGAGGGGGCCAGAGATTGGAAGTGATCACTACCTGCTAACAATCAAACGAACAACTGAAAGAGTTGCTCAGCCTAGGAACTGCTCAACATCACGCAAGAAACCAAGTAAACGAGCAGGAGAAATGAGCATTAGGACCTACAAGCTGAGAGAGCCAGAAATTAAGACCAGATATCAGGGGCTTATTGCTGCAGCGGTGAGCAACACAGAAGAACAACCTGATGACTTGGAAACCCTCTGGATTAAATTCAAGGACATCATAAAGACAGCTGCTGCAGAAGCATGTGGTGAAGTCCGACTTGGGAACCAGAGAAAGAGAACACCTTGGTGGACAGAGGAAGTCAAAGAGAAAATAAGAGAGAAGAAAATGGCATGGAAACAATACTTAGGAGCTAAAAACACAATAGGACAAATGGAAAAATATAGAGAATATGTGACACTCAGAACAGAAGTAAAGAACAAAGTGCTAGCAGCAAAACAGAAGTCCTGGGAAGAATTTGGAGAAAAGCTAGAAAAAGACGCACAAGAAAACCAGAAATTGTTCTATAAGACCCTAAAGAACATGAGGAAGGAAAAACAATGCCCTCTCAAATTTATAAAGGACAAGCAAGGCAAATTGCTTACTGCCCCGAAGGAAGTAATGGAAAGATGGAAAGAATATTTCTCAGAACTCCTTGATGGTGAGCAAGGTCAAACATCAGAAATGATAACCACTAGCACAGAAGAGGAAACCAATGGTGATGAAGATGACATAAAGATGGAAGAACTGAAGGCAGCACTGGAGAAAATCAAGATGGGCAAAGCAGCAGGGCATGATGGTATAACACCAGAAATGGTTAAGTACATGGGAGCATCAGGCGACCTGTTACTCTTAAGGGTCCTACAGGCAGCATGGTGCAACAAGACCATACCAAAGGATTGGGAGATCGCCATCATAACACCAATTTTCAAAAAGGGTGACAACCGACAGTGTGGAAACCATAGAGACATATCCCTTCTCAGTGTCCCTGGAAAAATCTACTCTAGAATCCTAGAGCAGAGACTCCGACGCCTAGCTGAGCCACAATTGGATGAGGTCCAGTGCGGATTCCGAGTAAACCGAAGTACTCAAGACCTAATCTTCACACTCAGACAGCTGAGTGAAAAAGCCCTTGAGTATAAGAGTGAGATCCATCTTTGTTTCATAGATCTGGAAAAGGCGTTTGACAGGGTCCCTTGGAGCAAACTTTGGGACTGTTTGGCAAGGAAGAATATTCCAGCACCTCTGATTCATGCTATACAGAGCTTCTACAAGTCTTGCAGAAATTATGTGAGGACAGCAAACCATAAGTCAGAAGAGTTCAGGACCACCACTGGTGTAAGACAAGGTGATATCCTATCACCTTACCTCTTCATACTCCTTATGGACGATGTCATCAAGGCATGTAAGGAGAGAACAAGAAAGTATTCAGTGGGGTACTGGAAGATGAGACAGGTCTATATTTCAGAGCTGGCATTTGCTGATGATGTTGCCCTGATTGCTAAATCAGAGGCACATCTCCAATCCAACCTGCAAGTCTGGAAGGAAGAGCTGGAGAAGAGAGGGATGGTCATAAGCAGCTCTAAAACAATGGTGATATCACGAGAAGAAAGAAGGCATCAGATTAAGCTGGGAGAACAGGTCCTGGAGCAGGTTGACCACTTTAAATACCTCGGAGCTATTATAGACCGAAAGGGAGGCATCAAAGAAGAGTTGGCCACTCGAAAAGCAGCAGCTGGGAGACTTTTTCAGGCCATAAATCGAGGATTCCTCAGCAAGAGAGAGGTTGGTAAGAAAACGAAGATGGCTGTATACCGCTCCACCTATGTCCCAGTCTTGACATATGGATGCGAGTCATGGGCAATGACTACAACCCATAAAAGCCAGATCCAAACCTCAGAAATGAGGTATCTGAGGAAGGTGGTTGAAGTAACAAGAAGAGACATGGTACGCAACCAGACGATACGTCAAGGCCTAAAATGCCACCCCCTACAGACCCAAGTAGAACAGTCCCAACTAAGATGGTTTGGCCATGTCTGTAGAATGGGAGAAGATCGGCTACCACGACAAGCATGGGGAACAAAGAGCCAAGGATCCAGACCCCGAGGACGACCCAGAGTCCGCTGGGAGGACAACATTAGACAATCTTTGAAGGACCGAGGACTAGAATGGAACCAGGCCAGGAGGAAGACAGCTGATAGAATAGTCTGGCGCTCTCTCTTCCAAACCTCTACACCTTACGGTAGAAGGGGAACGACTAAGTAAGTAAGTATAAGATCGTAATGATGGTTGACATGAGTTTAAAGATTAATATAAAACGCAAAGACTCCATTTGGATAATTCGCGCCGTGAAATAATCTATTTGCCACGCGTGTGTAGTATTGCACAAACTAATTCTGTACGGTTAAAGAACTAAGGCCAAATCTGAAGCGTTAAGTCCGGGGGGTGTTACATAAATGTACTCGTATTTTTAAAAATGCGATTGCGGTGAATGATATCTTGGACTTTTCAAATTGAATCGAACGCCACCGATTCTCCTCACATCTTGCTCCACTGGGAACTGACTGGTTCCTTCCTCCAGTTTCACATTGGTGATTTGTCACAATTTCAATCCTTCTATAATGACAGTTTCACCCATATATTTATATTTTCTGGTTATCACTGTTGGTATTGTCCGTGTTTCACAGCTGTAGATGAGGACTGTCTTGACATCTGATTCGAAGATTCTGATTTTTGTATGACCTTGATTTCTTTCGATTTCCATTTATTTCCCAAACAATGAAAACGGACAGTGTTGCCACTCCTAGGCTGATTCACTTAGATCTAGGTTTTTTGGTCCCATCTACGTTTCATTTTCCTTCATTATTAAGAACGCCACCTAGATCAGCTTTCGGTTTTTCGCTCAAAAGGAGCCCAAAAACCGCCGAAAATAGCCAAAAAGTAGCCCACAATTCAAAATCTATGTGTTCTAGGTTTATTTTCCAAATTCAGGGTGGCAACACTGAAAACGGATACTTGGCATTGATATTTTCACTTCCACTATGGGTTTAATATATTTATCGTTTGATTCATTCACTACCATGCATCTCCCCTAGGAGCATATGTCTCCAACTCAAGCCAAATCCACCTTTCCCGTGCCGTCAGTTAGAGGTCTGCCTCATCCCTACCATTTCTGTCTCCGGTTCTTTTCTCCGTGTATTTGTCAGTGTCCCTCGTCCTCTCATATCCTATGAATTCCAGAAAAAGGACTACCTTGTAATGCTATTAGTAAGTTTCCTCAACGTGGGCCCTCTCCATCGCCAACGTCTTCTTCTCATCTCGTATTTCATTGATACTTTTTTATCGTTTACTAATGTTTATTTACTAGCAATAGACTGGGTTATGAAAACATCGACATCACACAACAGAAATGGAATCCAGTGGAATCTGACTAAACAGCTTGATGATCTGGATTTTGCAGATGACTTAGCATGACATAATCAGATCCAAGAGAAAATAAAAATTCTCGATGAAAGGTCACAACAAGTAGGCCTGAAAATACACAGGGAAAAGACAAAGATTATGAGAATAAATGCAAGAAATGATAACAATGTTGAACTTGAAGAAACACCACTAAAGGATGTAGAATCGTACACATATCTTGGAAGTAATATAGACAAAGTTGGAGGGACAGATAGTGATATCAAAATAAGAATACAAAAAGCAAGAGGAGCTTTCATTGCATTGGGAAACATATGGAGAACAAGAGAAATCAAGTCCAACACGAAAATAAGAATCTGCAACTCAAATGTCAAGTCAGTCCTATTGTATGGCTCTGAGACATGGAGAGCAACAAAAACAACAACCAAAAAGCTACAGACTTTTATAAACGGGTGCTTGCGTAGAATAGAAGGACTGAAATGGTATGACAAAGTCACAAATGTGGAACTGATGGCAAGAACCAGACAAGTGCCAGTGGAACAAGAGTTGAGAAGAAGACGCTGGCGATGGATAGGACACACATTGAGGAAACCTGTTGATAGCATTACAAGGCAGTCCTTGTTATGGATTCCACAGGGAAAGAGAGGCAGAGGTAGACCAAAAAACACATAGAGAAGAGAACTGGAAACAGAGGTAAAAATTATGAGGAAAACATGGAAAGAACTTGAGCGGATGGCACAGGACAGGAAGACTTGGCATGTGTTTGTTGAAGGCCTATGCTCCTTGGGGAACTAAAGGGTATTGATTGATTGACTGAATGTTTATTAACTCTTGGCTGGTTTAACCATTTATGACGCTTAAAGTTTTCTCACAGTGTTAAAGTTTATGAGTCAATTTTTTCTAAGTTTGGTTTTTTTTTTTAAAGTATGGTAATGTTATTTATTGCTGTAAAAGACATTTATTGCGAATTAAGAAAATATAGCAATCAATCAATACCCTTTAGCTCCCAGAGGAGCATAGGCCTTCAACAAACACATGCCAAGTCTAACAAAATATATAACTGGAATAAAAAAAAACCTTAATTCAAATATACCGGCCCCCAAAAAACAGAGCTCCTGTCACGAGCGCCTGGGATAATCGGCCCTGAATACTGACCTATCGTCCTTGGAGAGTTAGTCATAATACAGATTCAAGATCTTATACATTAAAAACTTGTTTATTTTCACCATGTTTTCACGACCTATAATTTCAAGCATTTGGTCTTACATCGAAAGCTACTGAAAGTATATTTTGTACCCAGGTTTCTTAACCTTTCTTTTGTGTCATGGACACCCCTTTGATTGTCGGATGAAGGACTTCTTGCTTCTGTTCCCACTTCGCTCCTTATGGAGCATGGAGCCGCCACTACACCTGGTCCCCTTGCAGGTAGCCTGCCCCAAGTATCCAAGCTCTCTTGTAGCGCTGGTTTATGAAGCTATTTGTTTTACATGTTGGGGTTGCCAGCCCAAGCACAACCTTCTATTTGTCGCCTTTTACGACATGCTTAATGTAGTAGTCTTATTCTTTCTTTGTCTCCTCAGTGACCCCCGGGAACTACATGGGGCAATGGGATATTACAAAAAACAATATTTTTTTTAAAACAATGTCACGCGAAGGCCAGCTACGCCCCTGTATACAGCTGTCTCCGAGTCTCACCAATAAGACAAAGCCTGTAAGATCACGATAAGAAAAAAGATTAGGTTCTGTTTCAAAAGTTTCGAACGATTAAATTATAAAGATTAGCCCATTACACTGCACAAAGCTTTTCTTATATCTCTAATTATCTCGGTTACACAGGCCCGAGTTGTCACGTCAGACAAAGCACTCGTGTTACCATTACGTACACGGTAGAGGTGGAAAGTAAACCTAGTTACTTCCATTTTCGAATCAACTATTTATCCCTGTGTACGCCTGCTTGAGAGATGAATATATGCAACATTCTAAGCTCGACTTCCTTCTTTCTGCGTTAAAGTTACAGGGAAAACCTTTTAGATCTTCGCGAATTAAGCTTGAGAAAACGCTTCCTTTTCCCTCTTCGTGACGATTAATTCTACCTTCTCATGGTTATCTTCCCAATGTTTGTAGTTAATTTTCCCTTTTAAAGTGTCCTGTCGTTTATTTTTATTGTTGTTTCTTCTAAAAGATCATTTCGCTCAAATGTTCCCTGTAAAAATGTTAGGATATATGTTTATTTTTAAAAGTGGAGAACATGGACGTCTGCTTTTCTTTCATATCAACAATAACATCAGCAGAAATGTAATTCTGATGCTTCTGTTACTTTAGCATTTGCAGCAACTACAAAAACTGTCATGCTTATTCTGTTTACTGCTTTTACCGAACGCAATAATTACAGCAAAAACTGACGGTTTTTTAAGCCTTGATTTGGAGAGACGAGCTCCGTTCAACATAGACAAAGGGTCCATCGGTTATGTTAGGGCGCATGTCCAAATATAAAAGACCGTGTGATCTGGATAAAAGGTTTGCTTTGACTGCTGGACTACTGTGGCCGTGGATATCATTTTTACTGTTGCTGATTACCTAAGTTACGATTTCACTTCTACTACTACCACTGTAGTAGATCACCCCAGCTTGCTTTGAAAATACACAGGCAAAAGACAGATTATGGAAATAAATCGAACTAACGATAATCAGAATGCACTGGCAGGAACATCTCTACAATATGGGGACTCATACGTGTATCTAGGAAGCAATTTAGACTAAATTGGAGGAGCGGATAATGATTTTATTTATTTTTTTTGGCAAAACATACATGTGGCACATATAACATGACAGCTTAACCTTTGCTACAAAATGCCCAACATATGAAAAACTAAGAAAGCACATATGACCGTCGACAAACTCTATGGAGATACAAATAACCTCAGATTGACCACCGCTTTCTTTAAACTTATTCAAGTTGGCGGCTGAAAGTGTAAGATGAAGAAGAAGATAAACGGAACATTTAAATCAAGTCCAACAGAAAAATAAGAATCTTCTATTCAAAGGTCAAGGTTGTCTAGCTCTGAAACATTGAGAATAAAAATTAGAAGAAAAAACAACAATCAGAATGATGTAGACTCATAAACATACAGAAAGATCGACATGATAAGACAAGGGCATCAATGACAAGAACTAGACAAGTGCCAGTGGATCATGAAGTAAGAATCCAAACACAAGGAGAAGAGAACTGGAAACAGAAATGAAAATCATAAGAAAGATTTGGATAGACTTTTTGCTGATGGTACATGACAGGACATCTTGGCGTACGACTGTTGATGGCTTATGCTTTTTTGGAGAGTAGATGGGTAAATAATGACTGAGGCACCTCTACATCTGTTGCTATTACCACAAGTTTTCTAATTTTAATCTATTCATCTGTCGTAATTATTGTCATAAATGTTCTTATACAACCACCTCTACTTCTGTTACTATTATAAGTTTTCTTATGTTAATCTATTCATCTATCGCAGTTATTGTCATAAATTTTCTTATACAACCACCTACATCTGTTGCTATTACAAGTTTTCTTAAATAAAATCAATTCACTGGCTACAATTATTGTCATAAATTTGTTATGCAATGATCTCTATTTCTGTTGCTATTCTAAGTTTTCTTATTTTAACCCATTCATCTATCGTAAGTGTTGTCATAAATGTTCTGACTGTGATCACATCTACATCTGTTACTATCACTTTTATTCTTATTATCAAATACACTGAAAAGCAGAAAATAAATGTCCCATAAATTCTACTGCATAGAATAAAATAGATGACCAGATATCATTAATCAGTAATTATTCATACCGTTCACAAAATTGATATGTTCAAACGTTGCTCTCTGACAGAAGGTGTAGTAGGTACCAGTTTGTCACTCTACACTTTTTTTTTCATTTCTTTCTACAGCTTATTTAGTTAGGTACACTATCTATGGATGCTGAAAAGTCTCTTCCAATTTTTTAATGTTTATATCCTGGCTGATATCTCCTGGCTTTACTTGAAACAAATGTAAAAAAAATGGACCATTTGACAAATAAGTTTTGTTTTGTTTGTATTTTTTCCCCAGAAACATAATAAAATAAACTAAAATGGCCAATAAACCGAAGTTACAAGAGACAGCAACAGTTGCTGCCCGTTATGAAATCACGTGTTCAACAGATGGGATCTCACGTTGAGTTGTAATGTTAATATGAAATAGCATTTTATATTATAAAATGTTAATTTTCTGTATTTTAACGTTTGTTTCATAAAAATTAGTTGGATAGAAATGAAGAAATAACAATTTAAAAATAGAAGGCGACTTTTCAATTACCCTGCAAACACCATAAAGGTCCTTCTTCACCCTGCTAACCAATGTCCTTACACATCTATATTCTGATGTTATAAGATCGTAATGATGGTTGACAGGGTTTAAAGATTAATATAAAACGCAAAGACTCCATTTGGATAATTCGCGCCGTGAAATAATCTATTTGCCACGCGTGTGTAGTATTGCACAAACTAATTCTGTACGGTTTAAGAACTAAGGCCAAATCTGAAGCGTTAAGACGGGGGGTGTTACATAAATGTATTTTAAAATTGCGATTGCGGTGAATGATATCTTGGACTTCGGCTAGGCGCATTGTTGTTCGTTATTTTCTTTCTTGTGTGCTTGTTGCAACGTCATGTTGCAATGTGTTTATTTAAAACACTTGGTTTATTTGTTTGTTTGTTTTTCGTCTATATAACACGCACAAATCTTTACAACAATACGACTGTAATTAAGGCCCATCTTTCCCGAACAACTAAAGTTACCGGTGGCAATAAAGGACTTGTTGTTATGTGTATTAATACAAATCATTCCACAAGGTCTTTTATGTTTGGACTTGAGCCCTAATATAACCGACGGACCGTGTGTCTAGGTTAAACGAGGCGCGCCTCGCTAAAACTCTTTTTTTTTAAATGTCATATGTTACTAACGTACATACAAGGTTGGGCAGAACAAAGAACAAAAACATAATTACAAAAATAATAAGATCGAAATGGACAATGGCTTGAGATAAGAGCTTAAAAGAAAGACATGACCATATGTTGTTCAAAATTCTAACAAGAATATGTGAAATAACTAAAGAATTACGAGTACTCAGCAATAAGAGACTGCTCAAGTTGCAACTAGGAACATGATATTTTACGATAGAAGACTCTTCCTTTTTGCAAAACATTTACAAGGCAATAATTTAGAGTGCTTCCTACTAAAATGTAAGCGGTAAGAATATTAAAAAAAAGAATTCAATATTGGAATACGTATTGGAATACGTATAGGATACATCTCATCCGTAACATTTTAACAAGTGTTGAGAACAGACCGACAGAAAGAACTGCACAATATAGTCTAACAGAAAATAATAACAAAAACAAACATTAGTATATTACAGCTAGCTAGGATCCCGTTACACGCCAATTGAGGCATATTGGGAATCTGGTGTTAGGCCCATATTTTCTTGACCATCGGCACACTAGGGGTGATGTGGTCAACATCACGCCGGCCGCCTTAACCTTCCCAGAGTTGCTATGGTACCCAATTCATGAGGCTGGGTCGACCCCGGAGCCGTCTGCGGTCTAAAAAATCCCACCTCAACTGGGGATTGAACCATGGACCACCGAGATTGGAAGCCAGTGCGCTAACTAATTTTTGTACAGCTAGCAAAGGTATCATAACAATGTCGAGGCATAACAAAGATCAAGCAATATATACGGTACTAAAAATAACAAATAAAGAG
Source organism: Oreohelix idahoensis (assembly GCA_024509875.1). NCBI lineage: Eukaryota > Metazoa > Mollusca > Gastropoda > Stylommatophora > Oreohelicidae > Oreohelix > Oreohelix idahoensis. The sequence continues at coordinate 1,025,435 of JAMPIV010003699.1, forward strand.
TAGTAATCCGTCCACCTAAGCTTTGTTCACTCCTTGATGAGCTCTGGTTACCCTCCATGGTTGAGGTCTGTGTCAGAGAGCTTCTGTGCTCTAGTACTTGTGATTTCAGTAACGATATGTTTTGCATGGTGTGGGGGGAGGGGAGACTTAAATACAGTAATCTTAGAAAGTAGAGTATACAAAATTTTAATCCATCATAAGTAAGGAAATAATGAACCACACAACAAAACACCCCATCAGAAGTTATGTATCAAAAGTATGAATAGTTGTAAACCTACATACACTGATGTATCAAAAGTATGAATAGTTGTAAACCTACATACACTGAGCTCCATATTTTTGGAAACAGAAACAATAAATTCTGTGAAAGAAAAAAAAAACACACACACACAGTTATAAATGTTCATTTATCCTGTATACAATACAGAATAAATGACGAGGAGGGATGATAACAGTAAGCAACTATCGGCAATTAAATATACCATCTAAAATAATAGACACCATGACATCTTAATTATAACCCATCAGAGGTTGAATAGAATAATTTTCTCTGTCGATTAATTTTAAAAAATAATACTAACTTATGAGGTTGTGTTACTGGCAAATATAAATAACATGCATGGTAAACGTTAGAGAGGCCCGAGAAACGACGTCGTTGTTAACTTCAAACTAATTTTTTTTTTTTTTTTTGCGTTCGCCCGCTAATACTCAAGGCGAAATCTCAGGTTATTATTTTTATGTCTAACCTGACATTGATTTTACGTGAGTATCCCTTTATTTCATGTACAGAGACAGGTGTCCCTCGCCATTCAGGCAAATACTCGCCGATTTCGGAGGTACCCATTGCAGCTGGGTCGGCTCAGGAGCCGCCAGTCCCTGGTCGACGACACTCCTTCAAATGTCTCGCCAGGTCTCGAGTTAATCCAGTACAAATCCCGGTCGACGAAAAATCCTCAAATGCCGTCGCCCGGGTTTGATCCTGTATCACCCGGTCGCCAGAGTGGTGTTGTAACCACTACGCTAGCGCGGCTCCCCAAACTAATTTTAAAATGTTACTAATCTACTAGACATATGTTACTAATCTACTAGACATATGTTACTAATATACTAGACATATGTTACTAATATACTAGACAAATGTTATTATTTATATGTTACGTAAATTTTATTTAATGAATATTGCGGACTTGAAACACAGAAGCATTAGTAGATGACAAAGAAGAAAGATCCGAAATAGATCAAATAAATAACTGTTGTAGCATGATACTGTTAACTCGTAAAGTATATGGTGGCTTTCCGATGTATGATGCCAAAAAATGTTCTTTTACTTTGAGTTTTTAAAACAACGTTAAAGTTTAAAGGTTGATTCCTTACAATTTTTTTTTAAAGTCTGGTAATGTTATACATAGTTGTAAAGGAAATTGAATGAGGATTAGTAAAATTGGTACAAAATGAAAGCAAAGCTTAGTCCAAATATATCGGCCCTGAAAGCTGACCTCCCAACACAAGCGCCTGGGAAAATAGGCCGGCCCCGAACACTGGCATCTCGTCCTTTAAGAGTTAAAGAAAATCATAATAATAGAAGCCGCAGGATAAGTGATACCCGAGTCAGCAGGCCCTTGACAAGTGTCCACAGATTTTATAACCGGATACACAGTAAAAAATAAAGATACTACATGTCACATAACGTCTATACGTGTTCTTTTGGTGGCTCTCTCACAACTGCAGACCCACGGCAGTATCATTTCTTTTCTTCATTTTTCTCACCAATCGCTTTTATTTGGCATAGATCATGCCTATTCATTCTTTTACTCTCTATGTTGGATCAGTAGAGTGAAGTCTCTAACACTTCACTCCCCTACGGAAGTATCTGCTATGGGACTATCTTTATCTCTTACATTTTTGCTTTACCCCTCCTCACTTATTTACGTTCCGCCAGGTGAACTGTGTGGCTGTCTGAAGAAGGCACGAACACACAGGCGATAATGAGATAATAGTTTCACTGGCGCATCCCTGTGTGTAATTATCGCAGATAATCTGTCTGGGTAGACATCTTGGTGGAAGACATTACGCAGGCAAACATGGTCACATGTTGTTTGTGAGAGTGCACAAGATGACACCAGAAATATTACGTCTTATTCACACGAGGTCACGTGTTGGAATATTAAATGTTATATTTTAAAACACGTGGGGGATATTTTGAAATTAGACACCCCAACCCAGTGCTAAATAGCTTACGATTGGATTAAAGTAAGAAGCCGGAATAAACTATGGATCCTATTGGAACATCCGACTGAAACACATTCTGTGATGTGAACTGGAAACTGGAAATATAATCTAGCGAAATCAGACACAGAACACAGAGACTGCATCGCACGTCACACTAGCAACTCCCAAAAAGCCAAAAAGAAAAGGATCGGACCAAGGATTCCAATATTATAAAAGACAGATCGAGTATTTGGGGAACTTTGAAAACTAACAAGTAAACCCGCATATATAAATACAGAGACTGAAAAAATTAAGGGACCAGGACTTTAAATACGGAAGCTGGAAACCTAGGAATTGGATCACCCGTCATAAGAGAAACTTTCCCAGACCAAGTGTTTCGCAGATTCACCCGTCATAAAAGGGATTCAAAATTTCAACACCAAGTGGTTCGAGAGCATATAACCTAAATTGCTCGTGTCCATCTTAACCTGCGCGAGGAGATTATGTATTCCCAAAACTTTGGGGTAAGTATAACAATTATTTTACAAATGTAAATTTGACATGTTTTCTTGCTAAGTGGTTATATATAGGAGACTGGCAACCTCAACATATGAAACTAGTATATTCATAAACCACTACAGCAAGCGCTGCGGTTTCTTCTAACTAGTCGTACGGAAAACTGATAGCAGAGGTGACTGATGATTACATCACATGTGCTTAAAGGTATAATATTTTGTGAGATATATGCACTTTGTTAATTGTAACTCAGGCAACTCATTATTCGCACCGTCCAGACACATTTTTCCCAGTTAATACCCAGAGGAATATGGTGATTTTTAATCATCTTCCCTGAGCTACACTATGTACTCAGGAATTTAATTCTTCAGAGAGAATAACATTGGTGGGTGGACAGCGAGAATGCACCTGTTAATTGGCAGCCCACAAATGTACTTAGCAGAGGCATTTGTTTTCTATTTTGTCTAAAAAGATCGTGGTTACAAGACTACTTGTGGTTACAAGCTATCAGACGGTTCGAAGTACTGAAGTTACTACGCCACTCGTGTGAGAGAAGTACACTCATCACCAAGACGTGACGAAAACCACGGCGACAGGACTCACCTAGAGTTAAGTTTTCTTGTAAAAAAGGCGAAAGCAACGGACTTTGATAAATCCTCACCTACGTCTCCGTGACGAAAACTTGTATTTATAGCAAAATTCATCATTTCCTCCTTATTTTAACTGCTAAAGACTAATTCATTATTAAATTTCTTATATGTTGTTTTAAAACTAAACAATCATAGTCGATTCAGTTTTTATATGTATGAAAGCGAACGTTTGAGCAAGATTCTTTAAAACATGCATCTATCGTCGGCTTCGCGCAGGTGTCTCAGTGTGTGTCCTTAGTTGTGATGTGCGACGGAACGAACGGAATAATTTGTCTTCTCTTCGTTACTTTCACAATTGCCTCCACGGCTGGCGGAGGTGTGGATTTTTCGATACAAGACAACAGGAGGCTGAGATGCTTGGGAGTCATGACCCTTAGAGTGTAAAGGAGTATACTGGGCCGAACACTTGTCGGATGGGGGGACTTCTTCTGATGATCAGATTGCCTCTTGTTGTATCGCTCTGTAAAGAGTTTCCTATCACCATAAATATATTTACATCTATTGAGCCATTACTTATAAGAGGAATTTCGTTGGATTACACCAACTGGGGGCTTAAACGGGCCAGAACACTGCTTAAATCTTTCACAAAAGGCGACGGACAGATATAAGTTAACAAATGTTCAGCCATATGCAACATTGTTCTTGACTTCTGAATTATCTTGTGAATCTACCTTAAGGTAGAAGTGTCACTAACCTTCTATCTACATCTCTGCCAAGAGTAATCTTGTGCAAAGGTAAACACCTTTGACTACCCAGTTTAGATACTGTACTCTTGAGTTTTGGCCATTGTTGAACCACTACTGCAAAGCAGGTGAGGCAATCTATGACACTACAGTAATTTACAAACACTGTCCCGTGTAGCTCCCGGGGATTTATGAAAAGATAAATAATGAATAGGGCTACTGCCCCTCAATAAAAGTCGACTAATGTGAGATTGTGCATGAGGCTGACATGTGAGATTGTGCATGAGGCTGACATGTGAGATTGTGCATGAGGCTGACATGTGAGATTGTGCATGAGGCTGACATGTGAGATTGTGCATGAGGTTGACATGTGAGATTGTGCATGAGGCTGACATGTGAGATTGTGCATGAGGCTGACATGTGAGATTGTGCATGAGGCTGACATGTGAGATTGTGCATGAGGCTGACATGTGAGATTGTGCATGAGGCTGACATGTGAGATTGTGCATGAGGCTGACATGTGAGATTGTGCATGAGGCTGACAACATCATCATGTAAAACCAATTGCTACACAAACCATCCCAGCAAGAGTATGCATTGTGACGCAGGCTTCCTCCAAGAGAACCAGCTGCCGTGGTAGCTCTATGCTCCGACGAACTGACGGAAAGAACCAGGCAAACACCGCGGGAACACGATGTCAGCAAAGACAGAAGAGTGAAATAGTGGAATGTACGTAAACAATTAATTAAAATAAAAGCAGTGTACGTCTTATTACCACAAAGAAATGACTCCGCGATACGACATACAAAGGTCTTCGTCATGGAAGGGGCAGACTAATTTAAACAGTAGAGAAAAGAAAGTGAGAAGTAATCTAATTGCATTAAAAAGAAATTAATTAGAACGCAAATATGATGAGCAGCAAAAGTATAAAGAGCGATTAAGTGACAACTGACATATTAATTATTAGCCTAATGGTTGTGCCATAAAAAGAAATAATAAAATAAATTACCATTTTCACAAACAGGCGGCAAATCATAATGTAATACTTAACACAATATAATTAAGGCAGGTGTAGAGCTTAGTTTGTAAACATATAACAAAAACAATTTTTTTTTAAATTAGTGGCTTAAAATATTTCTTCAAAGTAAACCACAGATATACACATTAATATTTAACTTTTAAACGGCGCATAATAATGCAATAATCACGTTAAGTTGATGAAACATGTGTAAGAACCGAAAACTGCATGCTCACTAGGCCCAGAAAATTATAGACATGTAAAAAAAAAACAATTTGGCTCACCACATCGATATATACGTTTCCTTCCTCTTGACTGCGTGCGTTTTCCGAGGCAGCAAGCGAGCCGGTAATATTTCTCTGACTAAATTTCATACTGTCAGACCAAGTAGGTTTAGAAAATGTTTCCATGCTTGTTATTTCCGATGTTGCCGTTGTGAGTGGGCCCCGACTGCCTTGGGGCTAAATGTACACAAACCGTGTGAAAGTCTTGAGTTACCGCTCGCCAACTCGCCTGCAATGATGGATCAGGCACTCGCGAAGAACGAGCAACATCAATACAAAGACACAATATGTTCCTTCGGATTATCTCGTTAACTGCTCACACGCCGTGATGTATGCCGGTAATAACTCAATGAAAATACATTCGAATGTCTACAATTCCTGATCATTTCTTCCATTGTGGCCTATTTTCACTACGGTGCCCGCTAAAGATAATGTCGCCACCACCTATCCTAACCTAAGATAAAGCCAATCCTAAGAGGATTAGCTGAGCCGTAGAGTTCATGTAAATAACTGCATTCATCCGCTATTATAAATAATTCCAGATAGCTTGAAAACCAGTAAATATAATTACACACCATGATAATGCATGCTGTAAATATTAGTTTCCAAATATTTCCTGTATATGTTTGGAAAGGAAGGTCTTATACTCTTCTAAAACGCTCACTGATTCTACTGCACAGCGGAGAAATATATATATACACGCTGATCCATGCTAAAAAGTGCGAGAAGATTAGCATTCAGCCTTTGGCCCTAACCTCGGACGAGTTCATTTGAGTTTCGTTTGATCTGTTCTTTGACGAGTCCATGTTTCAGGGGTAGTCTGAGGACAATGCCGTGGATGGTAAGTGAGAACGGGATTATTGAGTAGTGCGTGTTACGCCCTTGGGCTTAACCTTTTCAAATATGTGCTCTCTCCATTAATCGAACCAAGAAGAGTAAAATAATCTTTAAAAAAAAATGTTTAATGTAGAATGAACAAAACAAATTGACGTTAAATGAACTGTTAATCTTGAACAGGTGGAATAGACATTTTTACTTGTCTTTCATATTTCTTTTTTTCAGTTTTTTTTTTATTTTTATATATATAATCAGCACACTTATTTCTTAAAGGTACTTCTAACAAGAGTAATACAGTAGTTCTTCATTAATAGTTCTTCAAATAAAACCTTTAAAGACCTTCTATTTTTTTCGTAAACCTAGTGAAACCACTATCCTGACAATGCAAGCTATCCACAAACTAGTTATTCTAGATGGATTACCCAGTTTGATGTTAGCAACAATCAGGGGCGTACTTTAAGTAAATGGTACCCGGGGCGGATCTACCTTTGGCAACCGTCCCCGCCGCCCCCCTTTAAAAAAAAAAAAAAAGAAATACAGTAAGAACTATCATAATAGTGTCCGATGGTACCACCCCCACCCCCTTTTTTTCCTGGCTGTCACCAGGGGCGGACCGCATACTCGCACCACTTTAGTCATCATCATCATCAGTTGCCATCTCCACAACGAAGGTTGGCTGTAATGGATCTCCAACGTCTTCTGTCTCTTGTCTTGTTGGTGCACTCTGATAGACTCTTTCCTGTCCATCTCTTGATGTTATCTTCCCACTTATAGCGCTGTCTTCCCCTTGCACGTTTGCCTTCAACTCTCCCTTCTGTTATGGTCTTCTGCAAGGTGTTATGCCTTTTTATGTGGCCAAAGTATTTTAGCTGCCGAACTTTGATCTCCCTCATTAGTTCTCTTTTCATACCTAGATTTTCTAGGACCTCCTTATTTGTTTTCATCTCTTTCCATGAGATACGCCCCATTCTTCTATATATCCACATTTCAAGAGCCTCAATTCTTTCTTCCAAATGCTTATTCATCGTCCATGTTTCCACACCATACAGAAATGCAGAGTATATATAACATTTTATGATTCTCAGTTTTAATTTGTGAGATAACTGTTTAGATGTCAGTATATGTTTCATGTGGTTGAATGTAGCTTTGACCATTCCTATTCTCTCCTCACGGTGAGAGACAGCCATGTCCTTTTTAGGATAGTCAGGATCCTATTTGGTTCTCCTCTCTTTATCTAGCTCATGTATGGCTCCACGAATACCGCTTGTGTACGGCGGTGTATACATATATTTTTGTGCTTGTTTCATGTGCTTGAGTGTTGCTTAATATTATTTTTACTGGGGCGGGGGGAGTGGGAATTTCGTTGAGGTGTTTGCCTTCTTGTAGCGTGACACGCGACTTTTCAACCTAGACTGAAGTTCGTAGGTTATAGCAGAGCGCCACTGCCGTGAAAAAGTAAGTGAACTTTGGCAACTCAAGTTGGTAATCACTAAGACCTGAATATAATTACTAGTTTCTATCAGTCAGCTAGCACAGGTCAGGATTTCTCTTTTTCAGAAGCATATATATATATATATATATATATATATATATATATATATATATATATATATATATATATATATATATATATATATATATATATATATATATATATATATATATATATATATATATATATATATATATATATATATATATATATATATATATATATATATATATATATATATATATATATATATATATATATATATATATATATATATATATATATATATATATATACAAGTCAAACCGGGACTTTTGTTTGTACAAACTAAAAGAACAAATTTGTAGGAGTGAAATTGCCATTTATTTTTCGATATAATCCCCTGCAACATTTATACACTTATTCCAGCGTTTAAATATTGCTTGAAAAGCTTTAGCGTAGAAAGATATGTCAGTACTCCTGAACCATCGTAGGACATTGCTTAACTTCGTCATCAGTGCTAAAATGCTGACCTCCCAGGAACTCTTTCAGGGTTCCAAACAGGTGGAAGTCGCTCGGAGCGAGGTCTGGGCTGTAAGGGGGATGTGGCAATACCTCCCACCCGAGTTGCTGTAATTTGCACGTGGTGCGGTGAATGTATGTGGCCGTGCGTTATCCTGTAGAAACAGGACGCCTTTTATTATCAAGCCAGGCCGTTTTTTCCGCAGATGGTTATGTACATCACTTAGAATGCCACAGTACTCTTCACTGTTGATAGTGGCACCACGGGGTAGAAAATCCACGTGAATAATGTCACATTTGTCCCAGAAAACACTCGCCATCACTTTCCCAGCAGACGCAATTTTCCGAAATTTTTTGGGTGGTGGTGAGTCCATATGCTTCCACTGCATGGATGCTCGTTTTGATTCCGGAGTGAAATTATGCTCCCGGGTTTCATCGCACGTAATGAAGCGATTCAGAAAATTCTGGCCTTCCCTGCTAAAACGATCCTTCAACTCAGTGCAGACTTGAACTCTTCTCTGCCGGTCAAAAGCGGAAAGCTGTCTTGGCACCCACCGTGCACTAACTCTGTTGTCCGCCATTTTCATTATCTATCAGGGACTGACCCGTGACGCGTACGCCACCTAATGGTAATAACGGTAACTGTAACGATAATACGAGTAGGTCACACTTGTTACTTACTACTGTCAGTAGTACCACCACGCTAGCATTCCTTCCTATACTTCCAGAACAAAAAGTCCCGGTTTGACTTGAACGACCCTCGTATATATATAAATATATATATATATATATATATATATATATATATATATATATATATATATATATATATATATATATATATATATATATATATATATATATATATATATATATATATATATATATATATATATATATCCAGAACAAAAAGTCCCGATTTGACTTGAACGACCCTCTATATATATATATATATATATATATATATATATATATATATATATATATATATATATATATATATATATATATATATATATATATATATATATATATATATATATATATATATATATATATATATATATATATATATATATATATATATATATATATATATATATATATATATATATATATATATATATATATATATATATATATATATATATATATATATATATATATATATATATATATATATATCAGAATCTTTATTCTCCCTAAAATACATTGATATGTACTGACATTAAATAATAAGATACAACATGGCATATAGGAGAATCATTAGAGTTTACATAAAGTGTGGAAGACGTCTCAAGTAGTTCTATGTGGGTGTTTTTACATCGACTGTTTGTGTTACACAGATATAACAATCTTTAAGCTTTCTAAATTGGCATATAATGATTTGGTACAACATACCAAAAAGGAGTATTATTGACATTTACAAAATTTCTGTGGAATACCTTTCAAATATGGATATTTTTTTACACTTAAATTTGTTTTCGTAGTACCCTATTTGAGCGCATACCATGTCTACCTATAAATCCGCCTCTGCTCTTCCTCACTCTTATTGCTGCAGGCTTGCTTATTTGTAAGTTTATTTGTATCATCATCTGTTAATGCATCTTTTATCGTGTGTTATCGTGTTTTACGAATTCGTCATCTTATGTTTCACTTGCAATTTACCCAAATTTAATCGTTTTCATCTTACTATACAGTCGTTCCATCCTGTTCATCGCCCAGAATTTAAACTTCGGATGCTTATTTTAATTAATTAATTTTTTTGTATTCAGTTTTTTTAATGGGGGCAGAGGGAGGGGGGAGGGGGTATATACTTGTTTTGAAGGACATCTTATCGCCGTTTTGACAATCTACGCTGTGGGGTTTAGAATGTATTGTACAAAATGGCTTATGAGGTGGGGTGAGGGATTTCCGCCATTTTCCTCGTTCATATCACCTTCATTTTCATCTAAACAGTCAATTGACAATACTTAAAAAAAAAGGAGTCTTATCGTTTTATCGAGGAGCGAGCCGTTCAACCTAGACAAAAAGTCCGTCGGTTATTTTTAGGCGTATTCCCAAATATAAAACACCTTGTGATCTGGTGTATGACCTTTTTTTTCTTTTTTTTTTTAAAAGGAACATTTGTTCGCTGCAAAGAATCTTAAAGGCTCAATAAGAAGACAGTTAATAAGAATACTTTCACTGTACTAAAACTCAAATAAGTTAAAGTGTAATCAATAATGCAACTGTCATTATGCAAGCATTACAGCTAAACAAATGAGTTGCTGAAATATGAATGGACGGCTTTAATATCAGGCAGGGCGTTGGTTTTAAAAGTCAGCTGTGTACTTGCCGTAAAAAGGTTATGAAAAACAATTTACAAATATCCCCGCCACGTAGCGTAAGCTAAAAGGCGCAAGACACGAAGGGTGAATTTTATATTTCATTTATAATCATATCCAATAACTATTCAATAATGCAGCCGCGCTGGGAATGAAACTTGTGCAATCGCTATAGCCTACAGTGTACACCTTTTTTTTTTTTTTTTTTCGTCTGCTAGATATGGTTTTTGTGTCGTTTGAGTGAATCACACACTTTCTCGTACAGAACGCGATTACGAAGTGTTGTTTTCAAGATGGCGATGGTTTGGAAGTTGATTGCGTTGGCATTGATGGCTCAGAATGTTTTGGTTTCATCTTCTTCGTACAAGGAAGGGGATAAGGTTTGGAGTGGAATTCTGGAATAGATTTAGGCATCGAGAAATGGCTAAGATTTGCTTTGTTTATCATACACATTATATATTTCAGTTCAACCGGTAGGCCTACTCACACACCGTCGGGGTAAAAATGAAAAGGAGTGGGACATGTTTGATACGGCATTAAAAACAAATTCGTAGGCACAGTAATAAGTTAGGAATCCTAACCCTTATGTCGTATGAACCCTTTTGTCGTACGTGACTTACCTGGATGGCATCGAAGAACACGTCACACTGTTGTTCATTTCAATCTACTGTCGGTCACAGCTCTGTGGTACACAGTAGTATCTAACTTTTACCCTAAGTCTACTTACTGAATGGCATTTTGATTAGGCCTAGGCCTGATTGGTGAAATGAAACACGGTGTGTCGTCTGTCGGTAAGGCTTAAAAAAAAGAATTCAGAGACGCATTAAAACAGTTTAGGTATCCTAAGCTTAATCATACCAAAATTAACGATGTTGGCGACTTACTAGGATGACATCGAAGAACACGGCCCACTGTTTTTCATTTCAAGCTTGATTAACTTTAAGATGTGTTGCTAACTATTAAAAAATTTCAGTAATTAACTAATTACCCTTGTTTTTGATTCTATTGTATTTTCTAATGTGATAAAAGTCAGTCTTGGCATTAATATCTTTAGATTGATATAGGCCTAACGAACAATTTCAATTTGTTGGTTGAAATGAAGAACAGTGGGATGTGTGTTCGATATGGCCTTAAAAACAGAATTCAGAGATGCAGTAATAAGGAGTTTGGGTTTGGTTTAGGAATTCTAAATGTAACACTAAACCCAATACATGGAGGCATATCTGGAGTTATCCTTATATGACCACCAGCAATGCCCAATTCTATTATATACATATGAGGAAGTGAACCTCTGTCTGTGAGGCTAATTACACTCTCATTGACTCTTGAAACCATCCTCACACTTCTAGAGATTCCCCCTGTGGTGAAACTTGTTGAGAACCCAGCATTGCACATTAAAGCTTGGAGAAGTCACTTGAACCCTAGACAACTCTCTGGCTTTGACCTGGTTTACTGCATACAGGAGGATCTCACTGTGGACCCAGTGATAGGCAAGGGAGCTTAGAAGTGGCTCTGTGAAGGATGTGACAATTCCTTGGGAGAGCCCAGAACCAGAGCACAGTATTTTAGCTCTGCATAGTTGGAGAGCCCCCCTTGGACGGCGGGGAAAGCACAGTATACCACACGCTTCCTACTCCTAGCTTGGACTAGATGTGATGATCTTTTAAATGAGTAAACTGGAGCTCATGACTTCAACTCACATGTTTCGGAATGGCAAAAAAGACACAGGAAAAGCCTAGATCTACAGTGTAGATAATACCAAGGAGTCTTCAACTTGGTGTTGGCTGCAAAAGAGCGAGAAGCTCAGCAGCCCTAGTTAAACAACAACACTAAACCCTAACCGTAATTATAACTCTAACAATATGGATGACTTATTTGGATAGCAATGAAGAATGTTACTGCCAAGATGTGTACGGTATGTGAGATCACATCCTTATGAGGTGCTTCTCCAAGTGCAATTGGATTATCATTAGCATATATGCAATCTGATTATCATTAGCATATTCTCATGATAATTGCCTTTTATTTTGTTGAATTTCAAGTCCTATTTCTTCAACCCCTCCCCCATGCATTGTCATTTTATCCTACAAGAATGGCATGAATAAAATGATTGGATAATCTGCGTAGTCCAAGTCATCAAGCTGTTCTCATTAGAATTTGTTGAACTACTTTATGTTAGTTTATGACGTAGTTGCCATCATGCAATTGGTGGCCAATTCAAATAAAACCCGTCCCAGTGGCTTTATAACAAATATATGTAAGGTACATCGGCAGGAGTAGTAGAATTAAATACAGCAATTGTTATGAAGCAAGTACTCACTGGGGTTCTTTATAAATAGTCACCATAGGTATTCAAACACGCATCCCACTGCTTGGGTAGACGGCCGATGCCGTCCGAGAAAAATTACTTTGGTTGCTTATTGAACCATTTGGTCACCGAGGCCCTGACGTCTGCATCGGAGTCGAATCGTTGTCCCTTTAGCGATTTTTTTAAGGGTCCAAACAAATGAAAGTCACATGGTGACAGATCAGGGCTATAGGCTGGGTGTGGCAGAACTTCCCACCTTTTCCTTACTAACGCTTCCTGCACAATGTTCACAACATGTTGACGAGCATTGTCGTGCAACAGAATCACACCACGCGAAAGCATGCCGGGTCGTTTATTCTTGATGGCTGTATGCAGGTTGTCTAGTGTGTCTTTGTAGCGGATGGCATTGATGTTCATCCTTATGAGGTGCTTCTCCAAGTGCAATTGGATTATCATTAGCATATATGCAATCTGATTATCATTAGCATATTCTCATGATAATTGCCTTTTATTTTATTGAATTTCAAGTCCTATTTCTTCAACCCCTCCCCCATGCATTGTCATTTTATCCTACAAGAATGGCATGAATAAAATGATTGGATAATCTGCGTAGTCCAAGTCATCAAGCTGTTTTCATTAGAATTTGTTGAACTACTTTATGTTAGTTTATGACGTAGTTAATAATAATAATAATAAATTCTTTAAGCACCAAACACGGCGCATAAGGCAGAAACCAGTGCTCTCCAGGTTGTTCGTTGTGACGCCACTCCTCTTAGCTCTTGCACATTATTTAGGCCCAACGTTCTTCCTTCTCTTATTATTGTTCTTCTGAGTGTTTCTTTTGGTCTTCCTTTTTTCCTCTTACCCTCAGGAACCCAAGTGAGCGCCTGTAGTGGTATTCTGTTGTTTTGCATTCGTAGGACATGACCGATATATGACCATCGTCTTTTCCTTATATAGTCGGAGACATATTTCTGCCTAGAGTCTTCTCTTATTTGTCGATTAGTCTTGAATTCTTTCCAACTGATGTTCATGAGTTTTCTAAGACATTTGTTCTCGAATGTATTCAGCTTGTTCTCCAATGATTTTGTTATTTTCCAACTCTCACAGCCGTATGTTAACACTGAGATAACATTTGAATTAAACAGACGAAGCTTGGTATGTATATTCAATGATCGTAATTTCCAAATGTTAGATAATCTATTGAAGGCGCTAGCTGCCAAAGCAATTCTAGTATGGATTTCTCTTGTTGTGTCACCATCCTGAGTCATTTTACTGCCTAAATAATTGAAACTTTCAACTTTCTGTAGTTTTTCCCCGTTCAAGATGATATCAAAGGTCTCGTTAGAAAAGTTCATAGCTTTAGTTTTAGAGGCATTTATTTGGAGACCAATTTTAACCGAGAGATGACACAAATTATTTATTGCTTCTTGGGATTGTCTTGGTGTTGAACTTAAGAATGCTACATCATCTGCGAAATCCAGGTCCCCCAGGAATTTTCCATTTGTCCATTTTATACCCAATGTTCATTGTGGGTATAGTTTCTCATAACCCAATCAATAGCTATTCCAAAAAGTAGTGGTGACATAATACAGCCTTGTTTAACCCCTGTTTCTACTGTAAACCATTCTGTATTCCCTTTATTTGTTCTAACACAACATCTTGCATTGTCATATAGCGCTTTGATTATATTCACATATTTTGTTGGAAAACCATAGATTGTAAGTATCTTCCACAATGATGGGCGGTGTAGACTATCAAAGGCTTTTTGAAAATCGACGAAGGTGATAATAAGTGGCGATTGCCTTTCTACTGATTCTTCTATAATTGTTCTTAGTGTGAATATTTGATCAATACATGATCGTTTCGGCCTGAAACCCGCTTGTTCTTCTCTGATCTTTTCGTCAGCATGCAATTTAAGTCTTTCTAACATCATGCAACATAATAATTTTCCAGGTACTGATAATAGAGATATACCACGCCAGTTATTACAGTCTGATAGATCACCTTTCTTCGGTAACTTTACAATAATACTGTCTTTCCATTGTTGTGGTGGTTGTTCTTCTCTCCATACTTCATTTATAATATCTAAAATTCTCAAGAGGTTGTTGTCATTAACTGCTTTAATCATTTCCCCTGAAATTTCGTCAACTCCAGCAGCTTTAAAATTTTTTAATCTTTTAACGGCTTGTTTGATCTCGTCCAGCGTGAATTCATCGCAAGTTATTGGCAAGGTGGTTGTGAGTGTTTCATTATTAAAATCAGGTGTTACTGTTGGTGGTGGTCTGTTTAGCACCTCCATGAAGTGCTCAGCCCATCTCTTCATTTGTTCTTTTTCTGTTGGTATTGAATTCCCTAATTTACCTTTAACAGGTGTTTCCATAGCAGTAGGCTGGTGACATAGTTGTTTTGTAATTTGATAAAGGCACCTACTATTACCAGTTCTTGCAGCATTTTCAGCTTCTACGGCCAGTTCATTGATGAAATGTCTTTTATCTCTTCGAGTTTTTGTCTTCACTTCTTTATTTAACAAGTTATAAGATAGTTTGCAAGATTCAACTGCATTATGTGTACTTGCCGCTAGTAGTTTAAGTTTTGCTGTTTTCCTTTCTTGTATTTTATCCCAAGTATCTTCTCTCATCCATTTTTTCTTTTTATGTACTAGGTATCCGGTGGTCGCTACTGCTGCTTCTGTCATTGCTGTTCTCAGTTGTTCCCATTTAGTATCGATTGTCTTGGTGGTGATATCGTTGTCAATTTTGCCTAAAGCATCGAAATAGTTGTTCATTTTGACATTATATTCCTCCTTTATATCATTTGATTGCAGTCTGTGTACATCTATTCTTCTATTTTTATTCTTATATTTTGGTGGCCAATTCAAATGAAACCCGTCCCAGTGGCTTTATAACAAATATATGTAAAGTACATCGGCAGGAGTAGTAGAATTAAATACAGCAATTGTTATGAAGCAAGTACTCACTGGGGTTCTTTAGAAATAGTCACCATAGGCATTCAGACACGCATCCCACTGCTTGGGTAGACGGCCGATGCCGTCCGAGAAAAATTACTTTGGTCGCTTATTGAACCATTTGGTCACCGAGGCCCTGACGTCTGCATTGGAGTCGAATCGTTGTCCCTTTAGAGATTTTTTTAAGGGTCCAAACAAATGAAAGTCACATGGTGACAGATCAGGGCTGTAGGCTGGGTGTGGCAGAACTTCCCACCTTTTCCTTGCTAACGCTTCCTGCACAATGTTCGCAACATGTTGACGAGCATTGTCGTGCAACAGAATCACACCACGCGAAAGCATGCCAGGTCGTTTATTCTTGATGGTTGTATGCAGGTTGTCTAGTGTGTCTTTGTAGCGGATGGCATTGATGTTCACGCCAGGCTCTTTAAAGTCTACCAATAGAAGCCATTCATGGTCAAAAAATGCGGTCAGCATAACCTTACCGGCGGAAATCTGTGACTTGAATTTTTTGGGTTTTGGTGATCCGGGATGTTTCCATTGCATGCTCGATGATTTGCTGCACGGCTCAAAGTGGTGGCACCACACGACTCATCGCCTGCCACTATGCGCAACAGAAATGCATCACCCTCCTCTTCATAATGCAGCAGGTGGTTCAAACGCCACCCCATGCGTTCTTCCTTATGGTGATCGGTCAGCATCCGTGGGACCCATTGTGAACACACCTTTCGATACTTCAGTTTCTTCCTAACCACCATTTGAACTGTCCCAAGAGACACAGCGAATTCCTCTACTAGCGAACGTAAGCTTTGACGACGGTCCACCAGTATTGCTGCATCAATCTCGGCGATGGCTTCTTCTGTCGCAACAATATGCACCTGACCTGGCCGCGGAAGGTCTTTCGTTAACTGACGTCCTTCTCGAAACATTCGTGCCCGGTATTTCACTGTAGTCTTAGACACACTTTTGTCACCATACACTGCTTTCATTCGGCGATGAATGTCGACTGGTCGACATCCTTCGGCTGTTAGGAACTGAATCACCGCTTGCTGATCGACCTTGGACAGATTCCTTATCACACCGGCCATTATTTTAATGGTCTGCAGCACAACCAATGAATACTAGGAGAATGAACACTTACACACTTGTACATTCGTATGTGCTTATTACGTCAGATGTGACGTCATCATGCTCCTCCTACGAATGTCCACTTGGCGCTGCACGGTCGGGTTTCTTTTGAACACGCCTCGTATATTTTTTAATGTTAAGTTAATGACATTTGGGAGAACTGTCAGGCTCCATGCAGTTGATGGCTTTGTTCCTAGTTAAAAAATTCCATTAAAATTTGGCAAATTCAATTGCTGTATTCAGCTGTTATGTGTAGGATGGCTATCTGGTTTTTATAGAATCTGCTTTATCGAGAACCTGCAGCTTTCTTCATAGTTGTCTGTCTGCGTGCAGTTTTAGTTTTTCTATGCAGGTATCTTACCCATAGCTTTAGTTATTTTGTGTGCCATGATTATACGAGGGACGGTCAAAAAGTAATGCCTCGTAATTTTTAATTTCATTCAATAGGCAAGAAAACAGATAAAATTCACATTGAAATGTAGCCCCAAGTCTGAACTTCAAAAATTTATTTCTCAATGTAGTATCCATTATTTGTTACAGTTTTTGTCCATCTTCTCACAAGGGCATGTATCCCCGCACGGTAAAAATTTGTGTCCTTTTTCCTAAACCACTGGCGTACGGCGTGTTTAAGGGTCTCGGTGTCCTCAAAGTGATGTCCGCGAAGATCTTCTTTCAGTGGTCCAAACAGATGGAAGTCAGAAGGTGCAAGATCGGGACTGTAAGGGGGATGTGGTAATAATGTCCAGCCAAATTCTGCAATCGCATCAATGGTGCGTTTAGTGGTGTGTGGCATGGCATTATCGTGCAACAGTAGTGCAGTTCTCTGATCTTTTAATGGGTAAAGTCGCCGAAGACGACCTCTAAGCTTCTTCAAAGTTTCAATGTAACGGTCTGCATTCACCGTGTTTCCCTGTTCCAAGAAGTCGAGAAGAATCACACCCTTCTCATCCCAAAACACTGAGGCCATAACTTTCCCTACAGATGGTGAACTTTTGAACTTCTTTCTTGTCGGTGATGTTGTGTGATGCCATTCCATTGACTGCCTCTTGGATTCTGGTTCAAAAAAATGAACCCAAGTCTCATCACCTGTCACAATATTCGATAAAAACTCTTCTCCTTCAGTTTCGTAACGGTGCAGGAGGTTGATGGCTATGGTTTTCCTTGTTTCTTTATGTCTGTCTGTCAACATTCTGGGTACCCACTGTGCACAAACTTTTGAATAACCCAGGTCTTTAGTGATGTTCTGGACACTGCCTTTACTAATGGACAACATGGAAGAAAGTTCATCCAGTGTTACCCGGCGGTCACCACGAATGATGCCATCAACTCGATGAATGTTGTGTGGAGTCACTGCGGTAGACGGACGGCCAGTCCGCTTTGCATCAGCCATTGAGGATTGACCTACTTCAGCTTCGTCACAACGATGTACCCAACGTCGGACAGTGCTAACACCCACTGTTGAATCTCCATAAACATTCTTCAAACGTTCGTGGATGCAAATTGGGGTCTCGCCTTCAGCATTGAGGAATTCTATGACATAACGTTGTTTTAACCGAATGTCTTTGGCAGCCATTTTTAAACTGTTACAGTGGTGCCACCTGTTACTGAAACAGGTTGGTAATGCTATACAGTGCAGAAGAGTGTTTGAGGAATCCTGCTAAATTTACAAATTGCACACTGATGCAGTATTTACATACATAAAAAATAGGAGGCATTACTTTTTGACCTTCCCTCGTAGTATTGTATTTTCTACTGCCCCTTTTCAGTCAAAAGTTAACAAGACATATTGTATTTGCAGAAAATGATGAAGACTTAATATAGGTCTATAACATCTTATCCAAAATACTTGGGGAATTGTAACTTTTCAGAAGTGGGATTTTTCAGTTTTCATGTAATGCCCAACTCGTGGTAGAAAAGCAGCCCAAATCGCAATCATTAAGTAGCCCAACTCTCAGTCCCTTAATACTTGCTGTTGTATTTTAAAGTACAGCCTCAGTATCTGTCACACAATATTTTTTGAAGGCCCGAAATAGAGTTAGTGTAATTTTTTTTCTGTCTCTCCATACTAACTGTTAAACTGTTTTCGGCATTTAAGTTTTCTTGTGAATTATAAGGGGCTGCAAATCTCTGCTCGGTCTAGTGTTTTCTGATTTGCCATTAGTTATTGTTCATCACTGTCAGTGTCAAATTTCAGCAACTTACCTATCTGTTTCTTTTTTCATAAACTAGTACTGTAGTTCCTTCGCCATATTCTTCAGAAAGACGCAGCACAGAAATGCCATGATCAAGCTTCTGCAAAAACTCGACTTTCTGCACTATTGATAGTGATAAATGCTTCCTTTTCTTATTCTCACTGTTACCCGTAGGGGTATCTGCAGCTCTTTTTGACATTTTCACAATGAAATTAAACTCAAAATCACAAAAAAAAGTAAAAAATATCTGCACATTTGATTGCAAGCAGTGTCGAAACACATCAGTTGGTACCACGCTAATGTATTCAGCATGAGCTAGCATGGTAGTATAAAGCACACGGACTGAAAACGTGATACAAATGATTGTATTGGGACCACCACTGCTAAAGCACATGAAAATGCTTTCTGCAAGGAGACCAGCTAGCATAGTGACCCCATGCTCCGTAAGAGCAAGAGCAGCGTAGGCTACAAAAGTAGTACAGCTATTCCCTGCTTAATTTGTTTTTTTAAAACTCGAGTGCAAACCGAAAAAACATTAAACAAAAATTTATTTCCCATCAGAATTAATATAAATCAAATTAATTTGTTCCCTGGGCCCAGAAAGCTGTATCAAAATTAGTGATTTAAAAAAACTAGTTGACAATGTTTATTAACTTATAAGACATATTGAACAAAAACAAAATATTATGTCTATACTGTAATTAAAAAAAATATTATAGGACTTTAATCGCCACTACTTCCATCGCTTATGGCTACAGTTGTCACTGCATAATTGTCTTTATCATCAGATGACTGGTTAGCAGAAGGTATTGCCGGTGTTGAAAACTTTTTTCTGGCTCCAGATGTAGAAGGCATGGCTGTTTGGTCAATGGGGACAGAAGATATTCAGGAGACTTTTTAAAAAAAAAATCAATCTTGCTTTGACACCTTCTTTTTCTCTTCAAGAAACACCTTGTAGCAATTAAGATTTTGTTCTATGTTACGGATTAATGTAGAACTGCATTCCATTTTCGGGTCATGCTTCATTATCCTAGAAATGACATTCCACCACCACCCTGAATTAACTTGATGAGCATGTGAAAGTTATATTCTTGCTTCCAATGGAGCTTAGTGCCCAGTGTAAGATCTAATTTTTAAAGCGTGTAACAGAAATGTGGCATAAATTACAAACAGTGATATTTCGAAAAAAGTGCTAATCGAACATTGTAAGACCAGGGGATTGGTGTAGTTATGCATAACAAAGCATTTCTTGATACATTGTGACACTTACTGCCATAGAAATGGTGCCATGTTGGATCTTAATGCTGAATTTCAGTTCATGAAGGCTTTTTTTTTTTTTTAAAGTAACAAGCACCAGGTTTGACAGGAAAGCTCATCATTGTATTTTTCAACATTTTTTTTTCAGAATAGATTGTTTGATAACTTTAGAAGATCCCGAGCTATATGACTTTGAAATTCAGTGTCTAAAATTACCAACAGATTTGGCTGAATTTTACATTATGTGTAATGAAACAAAATTTTGATTAAAAAATCAGAAATGTGATCTGTCAAAAGTTTTATAAAACACTGGAAGGTGTCATTGCCAAATCTTGTGTTAATTGACAAATAAGTAAGCACGTTATAAAGAAATTCAGTTACATAAAGCAAGATTCTGAGCAAGTGATGATTTTCTTCCTAGGAAAAGCAAAATTCAGAAGATAATTAAATTGTAGAAGTCACAAATACATATTTTAAAAACAAGTTCTAATAATTTATTTTGTTTTATTTAGATTCAGGAGATTCTAATATATCTGAACATAGACTAATCCTAATTTTCACTTTTGTTTTTTTTCAATTTTGACTTAAAATCCACAGCAGCATTTCCCCTTCATGAGTGAAAAAGGGAAGTTGGCTACCCGAAGAGCAGCAGCTGGGAGACTTTTTCAAGCCATAAATCGAGGATTCATCAACAAAAGAGAAGTTGGTAAGAAGACGAAGATGGCTGTATACCGCTTCACCTATGTACCAGTCTTGACGTATAGATGTGAGTCATGGGCAATGACTACAACCCACAAAAGCCAGATCCAAACCTCAGAAATGAGGTATCTGAGGAAGGTGGTTGAAGTAACAAGAAGAGACATGGTCCGCAACCAGACGATACATCAAGGCCTAAAAACCCACCCCCTGCAGACCCAAAGGACCGAGGACTAGAATGGAACCAAGCCAGGAGGAAGACAGCCGATAGAATAGTATGGCGCTCTCTCTTACAAACCTCTACACCTCACGGTAGAAGAGGAACGACTAAGTAAGTAAGTAAGTGTGAAAAGGGACAAGAGATGAGCAAAAAACATTCCTGTGCTGGCATTTTTCGTCAGTTTTTTTTCTCAATGTGGTAACCTTTTTTCTTGTTTTTTTTCCCAGGTTCTTATTTATGTAAACAAAGTTGGTCCATACTTCAACCCTCATGAGACATATCATTACTATCAGCTGCCAGTTTGCAGACCAGATAAGGTGAGTTTCATTTATACCTTCAGGGGTTTGTGTATCAACAGCATGTGGGCACATTTTTTTTCCATTTCTTTTCTAGGATTTTTGTTATAAATTAACAGTAAGTGTGCCATTTAAATGGCATTTTAAGCATCTTGACTTCCTTACTTAGCCCCTCCTGTTGTACCCTGGGGTGTACAATTTAGCCAGAGAGAACACTGTGCTATCATACCAGCTGTTTTCCTTTTGACCTTGTTCCTGTTTAGTACTGGGTCCTATGGAGATTGATGTCCTCCTAGTCAACTTTGGGTCATTCTGGAGGTCTGAATCCCTGGCATGGTCTCCAATGTTTCTCATGATAGCAGGTTTTCTCCCATTCTGCAGACATTGTCAAACCATTGCAACTGGGACTGTTTCACTTGGGTCTACAGGGACTGGGTTTTGAGGCCATGACATATCATCTGGTTGCGGACCTTGTTGTTACTTCATCCCTCAGAAACCTCATTTCTGAGGTTTGGTGCTGGCTTTTTTTTGAGTGGTGGTTATTTCCCATGACTCGCATCCAAAAGTCAAGACCGAGACATAGATGGAGTAGTAAACAGCCATCTTTGTCTTCTTGCCAATTTCTCTGTTGCTGGGGAATCCTTGATTTATGGCCTGCAAAAGTCTCCACTATTGTTTTCAGTTAGTTGGCATGAAGTCAACACCCATTGAAGAGTTGGAAAATGCTAATGGAGGATAGAAGAGATAGCATAGCACAGCACAAAGGGGAGAAATTCGCGAGGCTGATAGATACCAAAAAATAGATGGTCTTGGAAGGGGAAGACTTAAGTAAAGCAACTTTGTAGAAACAACCAAAACAAGGATGAGAGCAGACCCCATCAGTGCAATATAGTCTGCTATGCCCAACTTCAGTGTACACAATCTACCAGTTTGGAAACATCAGTGCTTCCCTGAAATGAAAGAGAAAATCCTATTATTGAGAGAAAGAACAGCCAGAATGAAACAGAAAGTCCTAACCACAAAATACACAGAGAATCATTACCCAAGCAACACCTGGATTCATGCATACACAGATGTATCTGCGAAAAATGCAACAGAAGATGGAGGTGGAGGAATCTTTCTGAGCGTTAGCAGTGGCACACGAAAAAAGTTGTCAGTCGCAACAGGAAAATTCTGCCATAACTTCAGAGCAGAGGCCTTAAAAATTGCAGCAGAAGTCCTAATGACAGAAGAAATATCTGAGAGACAGGTAACTGCCTTCACAGATGCTGTGTCAGTAACTGTGGCACTAAAAAGTCAGAATAATGTTGACCTGGATGACCTAAGAGTAACACTCCACAAACTAGGTCAGCCATTCAAAAGAGTTGTGATATAGTGGATCCCATCTCACTCTGCAACATCCCCGGAAATGAAGAGGAGATACCAACAGCCTCAGGTTGACCACTGTTTTTTTTTTTTAAAACGTATTCAAGTCTAGCGTCTGAGAGTGATCGCAGAAGAAGAAGAAACTGATATGTAAGCAAATCTGATTTAGAAGAACATACGTATAGCCAATACTTGTTTTTTCAAAGTACCAAAGCTGACATTTTTATTTTCTTTAATAAGATCTTCATTGTATCAAACCATTTATCATCATTTCCCTTTTCTCTCGTTATGGAACATGCAGCCACTACTGCATCAAGTCTGCTTGCAAGAAGTCTGCACTAAAGCCTTCATGTGCTCTTTTAGTGATAATTTCTTTAGCAGTTATCCTTGATAATGAAAATTTCCTTATTCTGTGTTGTGTTGCTGTAGATCAGTAGATCGTCATGTCCCATGTTCTTGTGAACCTCTAACAGACATCCCTATGCCCTTTGTTAAACTGTAGATCAGGAGTCAGCAACTAGTCAATCATGTTCTACCAGTAGATAACAAGGAATGATTTGGTAGATCTCTATATGACGAAGAGGGAAAAGAAAGAATTTTTAAGTTACGAAAATTTCAAACTAGCCCTCTCCCACTGGCATTTAAGAATGCCATATTCCCAGGATTAGAGGTGCTTTTTCCGTGTTACCTTTGAGAACCCACATACTAGCTTACCAAAGTTCACTTTATTCATGGATTACATATGATAGGGGCACACATCTTTTCTGTGAGGTGAAGTTAATATTTGGTCAAATATCAAATATTTTGAATTTTCCACGGCTGTCGTGGTTGGATAGCAGGAAGCAGATCGTCCATAGTTACATATAGGCTGCACTCATTACAAATTTCAAATACTCTGAAACCTGAAAGCAGACATGATTTTTATCAAGGTAGATCGTTAGAGATCTCAGTGTTTTTAAAGTAGATCCTCCGTGGCTTCTGGGTTACCCGTTGCTGCGGTAGAACCTTTCAAACAGCTTCTTAGTGCTGTGTTGAACTGGTAAATGTCTGTAAAGAACAGCTCACTGTGCTGCAGGTTAAACTGTTGCATATCTTTAGAAGAACACTTTGCCCCATATTAAATGCTGGCCGGCCTATGAAGAAAATCACTTGTACACCACATAAAGCTATATTTGATGCTGTAGTGTTCCATATATCCTTGTTACTGACATCTGCTTGTGTATATGTGTAATGCAATGTGAATATTTGTGTGTAATTAGATGTTTCATATATATTGCCAGTTTCAGTCAATATTATTTCATGATTCTTAATATCATTTCTTTACATTGCAAGGCAAATATGTATTAAGGTATAGGGCAGGAATTGGCAAAAAGTAGATCACGATCTGCCAGTAGATCACAGGGTATAATTTGGTAGGATCGATAGATTACAGGGGATAATTTAGTGAATCTCTGTAAAACGGGGGAGGGGGGGGGGGGGGTTTAAGCTAGGGATATTTTGGACCTGCCCTGTCATGCTAACATTTTAAAAGCACGGTATCCCCATGATTAAAGATATTTTTTTTTCATTCTCAGTGAAAACCTATGAGTTAACTTACCAACATCCAATTTATTCATGAACTGTATAAGATAGGAACACAATCTTTTCTTTGTTCTTCATGAACTGCATAAGATAGAAACACAATCTATTCTTTGTTATTTATGAACTGTATAAGATAGGAACACAATCTTTTCTTTGTTATTTATGAACTGTATAAGATATGAACACAATCTTGTCTTTGTTATTCATGAACTGTATAAGATAGGAACACAATCTTGTCTTTGTTATTTATGAACTGTATAAGATATGAACACAATCTTGTCTTTGTTATTCATGAACTGTATAAGATATGAACACAATCTTGTCTTTGTTATTTATGAACTGTATAAGATATGAACACAATCTTGTCTTTGTTATTCATGAACTGTATAAGATATGAACACAATCTTGTCTTTGTTATTTATGAACTGTATAAGATATGAACACAATCTTGTCTTTGTTATTTATGAACTGTATAAGATATGAACACAATCTTGTCTTTGTTATTCATAAACTGTATAAGATATGAACACAATCTTGTCTTTGTTATTCATGAACTGTATAAGATATGAACACAATCTTGTCTTTGTTATTCATGAACTGTATAAGATATGAACACAATCTTGTCTTTGTTATTTATGAACTGTATAAGATATGAACACAATCTTGTCTTTGTTATTCATGAACGGTATAAGATAGGAACACAATCTTGTCTTTGTTCTTCATGAACTGTATAAGATAGGAACACAATCTTGTCTTTGTTATTTATGAACTGTATAAGATATGAACACAATCTTGTCTTTGTTATTCATGAACTGTATAAGATATGAACACAATCTTGTCTTTGTTATTTATGAACTGTATAAGATATGAACACAATCTTGTCTTTGTTATTCATGAACTGTATAAGATATGAACACAATCTTGTCTTTGTTATTCATGAACTGTATAAGATATGAACACAATCTTGTCTTTGTTATTCATGAACTGTATAAGATATGAACACAATCTTGTCTTTGTTATTCGTGAACTGTATAAGATAGGAACACAATCTTGACTTTGTTATTCATGAACTGTATAAGATATGAACACAATCTTGTCTTTGTTATTCATGAACTGTATAAGATATGAACACAATCTTGTCTTTGTTATTCATGAACTGTATAAGATAGGAACACAATCTTGTCTTTGTTATTCATGAACTGCATAAGATATGAACACAATCTTGTCTTTGTTATTTATGAACTGTATAAGATATGAACACAATCTTGTCTTTGTTATTCATGAACTGTATAAGATATGAACACAATCTTGTCTTTGTTATTCATGAACTGTATAAGATATGAACACAATCTTGTCTTTGTTATTCATGAACTGTATAAGATATGAACACAATCTTGTCTTTGTTATTCATGAACTGCATAAGATATGAACACAATCTTGTCTTTGTTATTTAGGAACTGTATAAGATATGAACACAATCTTGTCTTTGTTATTCATGAACTGTATAAGATAGGAACACAATCTTGTCTTTGTTATTCATGAACTGTATAAGATATGAACACAATCTTGTCTTTGTTATTCATGAACTGTATAAGATATGAACACAATCTTGTCTTTGTTATTCATGAACTGTATAAGATGGGCACACAATCTTTTCTTTGTTCTTCATGAACTGCATAAGATAGGAACACAATCTTTTCTTTGTTATTCATGAACTGCATAAGACAGGAACACAATCTTGTTTTTGTTATTCATATACTGCATAAGATAGGAACACAATCTTTTTTTTTTGTTATTCATGAACTGCATAAAATAGGAACACAATCTTTTCTTTGACATGAAGGTGATATTTTGTAAAATACCATTTAGTTGAATTTTCCACCGCTCTATTGATGGAGTTGCAGGAAACAAGATTGTCCGGCTGAGAAAAAAATTACATATATATGGCAGTAACTCTGAAACCTAAAAACAGGCATGATTTTATCACAGTATATAATTGGTTAGAGAGCTGAGCATTCTAAAGTAGATCCCACCACTCCTGAATTGCCTACTTCTGGTATAGAGTATCCTTTTCCTACTTTTAGAAAGATTTTTGTTCACTCATTTCTTCTTCAAAGTCATTTTTATATAAACATCCTCATTCTCATGTCTGCTTTTGATTTACCAGCTTAACTTTGAATTTTTCTTGAATTCTTTCATTTCCTTGGTTAAAGACAAGTTTATCTCAGACTGAAGATTCTGTTATTGTGGGTTTAATAGTTAAATAGAAAGATTCAGAAGCAAAGCCTCCCGTTCTTGTATTTTCAGTTTTTGTTTTTCTACAAGCCAGTTTTTTTTTTTTTTTGTCTCCTGCAGAAAAAATGTGTAATCTTACACCATTTTCGTTCATTCTTCTTGATGCAGCTGTGATCTGACATTCTACCTAGCGAGCTTTTCTGACTTACACCTTTAATCTTCTAAATGGTTCTTTGTTGTAGTTTTCCATTGATTTTTTCACCCCATACATCGAGCAATCCTACATGCATGCACTTGAGTAGTTAATATTTTTTCCAAAACGCACAGCAAAAAAATAACGTACAAGGATATAGCTGAAGGCTATAAAAGCATAACCCCTGCTTGTATTGCCTATGATTTTTAAGATATTGATTAAGTTATTGATGGGCACAGGTGTTAGTGTAAGGTTGCCTGTTTCCGTAGGGTAGTTCATGCCTAGGTTCACTTGTGGCTGTGCTGTTTCAAGTATATGGTGGTGGTGGTGGTGGGGGGGAAGACAAAGTAGTTATTGGAAGAGCTGTGGGTTTATCTTCACCTTTGTGTACATGGATCGTGACATGTCAGAGAGTTTGAAGACAAGTAACAAAGAATGAAGAGATGGTGGATGGTTTGAAGAATAAAAAAAGGTCAGGGGGTGTGTTTGAGACAAAACGGTGTACAAATTTTGATTATATTATTGTCAGCAGTTTTATGTCTTCTTAGGTTGTCTGCACTCTGTCATTCATTCATTCTCTTTTTCCGCTGTCCGTGGAAGTTGGATACAGAGAATCTCCATTCATTCTTTTCCCAATCTCCTCGCTCCTTGCTGTTTGTCCCACTCTCCACAGTGGTTATAACAAAGGGTCTTCCTTCTCCCACCTAATTCAATTTCTCTCCTTCACTTTCTGTCCCCCTCTCTTTCAGTCATAGTTTTCCCATTCTCCATAGAGGTTACAACAAAGTTTCTTCATTCTGGCCTTCATACTCCACCTCTCTCTCTCTTTACTGTTCTTCTGTCCCCTCTTTCTTTCTGTCACATTGTCCCCACTCTCCTTAGAGCTTACTACAAGAGTCTTCATTCTCTCATTTATTCTCCCACTTTCCTCTCTGTACTCTTCTTCAGTCTCTTCCTCTCTCCCTTTATGTCCTGTTTCTCCAACTTCCAGCGGTTTCCATTCTCTCAGTCATTCCATCCACATCTCCCTTTCTCAGTTTTCTCTGACTGTCAGAAGAGCAACATCAAATTAGGGAGGGAAGACACACATGAAACTAAAGAATCTCAGTGGCCCCTGGATCCCCATCAGCTCCCTGTGGATCATTGACCTTCAACAAATTCATCCAGTCCACTTATCCTGTGCCATTCACGGAAGGTCTTTCTGTTTTTTTTTTCATCCCTTTCATTTCAGTCTCCAGTTCGCTTCTCTATGTGTTTTTTACTCTCCCTCTACCTCTCTTACCCTGGGGGTTCCAGAACAAGGACTGCCTTGTGATGTTGTCAACAGGTTTCACCAGCGTCTTATTTTCATCTTCTGTGCAAACCTCTTCTGTGATTTTTTTTTTAAGGTAAAAGTCAAGGATCCTGTTACATGCCCATTGAGGCATATTGGGAACATTGTGTTAGGCCAGGGGTTGGGAACCCGCGGCTCGCGAGCCGCATGTAGCTCTTTGAGCCATCTCGTGCGGCTCTTGGCTCTCTACTACTTAACTCTTAGTGAATGAGGGATACCATGTGAACTTTTTTTTTCATGCGGCTCTTCAATTTGTTAAAATGGAGACAAAATTAAATATTTGGCTGTTTGTCACTGAAAGGTTCCTCACCCTGTGTTAGGCCCATATTTTCTTGACCGTACAGCACACTAGGGGTGGTAAGGTCAGTGATTTTTGGTTCATTGTAAATTTCTTCTGGTCTGAGTCATTGCCAGGTCTGAAAATTTCCAGTGTTTCCTCTCATGCATTTGCATTTATATAGACGACAGACTGTCCATGATTTATGTCTAGATTCCATTCTGGTGACCCCAATGTAAGTTGATATATTTGTAAGACAGAAATCACTTTATACTATATGAACCATAAGGATATGTTAACAATTAACATGTCAAATTGCTGAAGTGTGCAGGTCTGTTTTGTTGAATCTTAAAACTAATTTTACTATAGTTTATAGTGAAGCAATACTATATATAAATTATAACACAAAAATGACTGTACTGTACTTGTATATGTCTGACCCGTGATAAATAATGAAACATGAGTATACAGTGCTTCTGTGTACTGGCCAGTAAAGTAGACAGCTGGAAGCACACTGGAGCAGTCGCCATTAGACTTTACGACCAAAAGTCAGGAGTAGAAAATAATAAAATAGGATTAATGGGGTGGTCATCATAAGTACGAGTGGTCGTAACTCACATACGTTGTAAGCCAAGGACAGCTGTATATTGAACGGGTCATTATGTTTTTGTTCTTTTTTTTTCTAACCCTGCATGTAATTACTGTTATTTCTTGCTTTCTTCTCTTCGTTGAAACAGATCGAGCACAAAAGTTTGACTCTTGGGGAGGTGTTAGATGGAGACAGGATGGCTGTGTCTTTGTATGACATTACATTTAGAAGTGAGTGTTGCACATTTGTCTGACGTTTATATTTGTGGTACTTTGAACAGCATAACATGTATGAGCAATTGTTTGATATTTGTATTTCTTCTTCTTCGTACACTTTCTGATGTCAACTTGAATAAGTTTAAAGAAAGCGGTGGTCAGTCTAATGTTGGTATCTCCATATAGTTTGTCCAGAAGTGGTACTGGTGATGGCCATATGTGCTTTCTCTGTTTCTCATATGTTGGGCACTTTTTCAGCAGATGTTCAGCAGTCATTTTATTGGAGCCACCTCTACACTCATCGGTAGTTCCTATCTTTAACTTGTTGAATAGATGGTATCTTAAGTGTTTTGTGAGCTGTGCGGAGTCTGAAAATGACTACTTGTTCACTTTTTTTAAGCTGGTAATAT
Organism: Oreohelix idahoensis; assembly: GCA_024509875.1. Taxonomy (NCBI): domain Eukaryota; kingdom Metazoa; phylum Mollusca; class Gastropoda; order Stylommatophora; family Oreohelicidae; genus Oreohelix; species Oreohelix idahoensis. Next base: position 1,055,214 of record JAMPIV010003699.1, read on the forward strand.
GCATTGTTTTTCTAGTGGCCCGTAGGCTCTGCTTCCCACTTGTTCAACAGAGAATGGAAATAGAGTAATTTTTCTGAGTTTTTTCTTCTTCTTCTTCATACACTCTCAGGCGTCCACTTGAATGTTCTCAAAGAAAGCAGTAGTCAGTTTGAGGCTATTTAAATCCCCGTAAAGCTTTTCCACAAAAGGAGCTGGCGTCGGCCGTATGCACTTTCTCTGTGCTGCATATAAGGGGCAACTTTGAAGCAGATGTTCAGCAGTCATTTTATCAGTGCCACAGTTACACTGATCGGTAGTTCCTATCTTTAACTTGTTGAATAGATGGTATCTCAATCTGTTGTGGCCAGTGCGGAGTCTGAAGATTACCACTTGTTCTCTTCTGTGGAGCTGGTAGTAAGCATCATTTCTGAGTTTAAGCAGAAAAAGTCAGTGACAACTGGTAAATTCTCAAGTAACTTCAGAGCAGAAGCAGAGGCCTTGAAAACTGCAGCAGAAGTCCTAGTGGCAGAGGACAGCTCAGTGAGACGAGTAGCTTTCTTCACAGATGTGTTTTCAGTAGTTACAGCACTAAGTAGTCAATAAAATGCAGATCTAAGTACAGTACTCTAAAACTAGGTCAGCAATTCAATAGAGTTGTGATCACATTGCAGCATCCCTGGCAATGAAGAGGCTGACAAATTAGCAAAGGATGATGGAAAGCTACTTCAGCCTGATACAAGCATAACTTACGAAGAGGCCAGGAGTTTTATCAGAAGCTTATTTGCATTTGACTAAATTTTTTTTCCTTGCTTTTATTGCATCATATTTAGAACATGTGCTGACATTTTTAATTTGCTAGTTACATTGGTTCATTTGTTTGTATTATCTTTATTCATTAATTCAATAAGTGCCATTCATTCATTATTATTCAGCTCCCCAAGGAGCATAGGCCTTCAACAAACTCATGCTAAATTCTCCTGTCCCGTGCCATCAGCTCAGAATCTTTCCATGTCATCCTCATCCCTTTCAGTTCTTACTGTAGTTTTTTCTGCATGGGTTTTTGGTCTGTTTGCCTCTCATTCCCTGAAGATTCCAAAAAAAGAGACTGCCTTGTAATGCTATCAGTAGGTTTCATCAGTGTGTGTCTGATACATTGTCAGCATCTTCTCATCTCTTGTTCTACTGGCACATGCCTGGTTCTTTTTATCTGTTCCTCATTTATGACCATGTCTTATCATCTCTTGTTCTACTAGCACATGACTGGTTCTTGTTATCTGTTCCTCGTTTATGACCAAGTCTTATCATCTCTTGTTCTACTGGCACATGACTGGTTCTTGTTATCAGTTCCTCGTTTATGACCAAGTCTTATCATCTCTTGTTCTACTGGCACATGACTGGTTCTTGTTATCAGTTCCTCGTTTATGACCATGTCTTATCATCTCTTGTTCTACTGGCACATGACTGGTTCTTGTTATCTGTTCCTTGTTTATGACCATGTCTTATCATCTCTTGTTCTACTGGCACATGACTGGTTCTTGTTATCTGTTCCTTGCTTATGACCAAGTCTTATCATCTCTTGTTCTACTGGCACATGACTGGTTCTTGTTATCAGTTCCTCGTTTATGACCATGTCTTATCATCTCTTGTTCTACTGGCACATGACCGGTTCTTGTTATCTGTTCCTCGTTTATGACCATGTCTTATCATCTCTTGTTCTACTGGCACATGACTGGTTCTTGTTATCTGTTCCTTGTTTATGACCATGTCTTATCATCTCTTGTTCTACTGGCACATGACTGGTTCTTGTTATCTGTTCCTCATTTATGACCATGTCTTATCATCTCTTGTTCTACTGGCACATGACTGGTTCTTGTTATCTGTTCCTTGTTTATGACCATGTCTTATCATCTCTTGTTCTACTAGCACATGACTGGTTCTTGTTATCAGTTCCTCGTTTATGACCATGTCTTATCATCTCTTGTTCTACTAGCACATGACTGGTTCTTGTTATCAGTTCCTCGTTTATGACCATGTCTTATCATCTCTTGTTCTACTGGCACATGACTGGTTCTTGTTATCTGTTCCTTGTTTATGACCATGTCTTATCATCTCTTGTTCTACTGGCACATGACTGGTTCTTGTTATCTGTTCCTCGTTTATGACCATGTCTTATCATCTCTTGTTCTACTGGCACATGACTGGTTCTTGTTATCTGTTCCTTGTTTATGACCATGTCTTATCATCTCTTGTTCTACTAGCACATGACTGGTTCTTGTTATCTGTTCCTCGTTTATGACCATGTCTTATCATCTCTTGTTCTACTGGCACATGACTGGTTCTTGTTATCTGTTCCTCGTTTATGACCATGTCTTATCATCTCTTGTTCTACTGGCACATGACTGGTTCTTGTTATCTGTTCCTCATTTATGACCAAGTCTTATCATCTCTTGTTCTACTGGCACATGACTGGTTCTTGTTATCTGTTCCTTGTTTATGACCATGTCTTATCATTTCTTGTTCTACTGGCACATGACTGGTTCTTGTTATCTGTTCCTCGTTTATGACCATGTCTTATCATCTCTTGTTCTACTGGCACATGACTGGTTCTTGTTATCTGTTCCTCGTTTATGACTATGTCTTATCATCTCTTGTTCCACTGGCACATGACTGGTTCTTGTTATCTGTTCCTCGTTTATGACCATGTCTTATCATCTCTTGTTCTACTGGCACATGACTGGTTCTTGTTATCAGTTCCTCGTTTATGACCATGTCTTATCATCTCTTGTTCTACTGGCACATGACTGGTTCTTGTTATCAGTTCCTCATTTATGACCATGTCTTATCATCTCTTGTTCTACTGGCACATGACTGGTTCTTGTTATCTGTTCCTCGTTTATGACCATGTCTTATCATCTCTTGTTCTACTGGCACATGACTGGTTCTTGTTATCAGTTCCTCATTTATGACCATGTCTTATCATCTCTTGTTCTACTGGCACATGACTGGTTCTTGTTATCTGTTCCTCATTTATGACCATGTCTTATCATCTCTTGTTCTACTGGCACATGACTGGTTCTTGTTATCTGTTCCTCGTTTATGACCATGTCTTATCATCTCTTGTTCTACTGGCACATGACTGGTCCTTGTTATCTGTTCCTCGTTTATGATCAAGTCTTATCATCTCTTGTTCTACTGGCACATGACTGGTTCTTGTTATCTGTTCCTTGTTTATGACCAAGTCTTATCATCTCTTGTTCTACTGGCACATGACTGGTTCTTGTTATCAGTTCCTCGTTTATGACCAAGTCTTATCATCTCTTGTTCTACTAGCACATGACTGGTTCTTGTTATCTGTTCCTCGTTTATGACCAAGTCTTATCATCTCTTGTTCTACTGGCACATGACTGGTTCTTGATATCTGTTCCTCGTTTATGACCAAGTCTTATCATCTCTTGTTCTACTGGCACATGACTGGTTCTTGTTATCAGTTCCTCGTTTATGACCATGTCTTATCATCTCTTGTTCTACTGGCACATGACTGGTTCTTGTTATCTGTTCCTTGTTTATGACCATGTCTTATCATCTCTTGTTCTACTGGCACATGACTGGTTCTTGTTATCAGTTCCTCGTTTATGACCATGTCTTATCATCTCTTGTTCTACTGGCACATGACTGGTTCTTGTTATCAGTTCCTCGTTTATGACCATGTCTTATCATTTCAATCCTTGTATGCTACACAAGCGCCCATTTATGAAAGTCTGTAGTTTCTTGGTTGTTGTTTTTCATCTTTCAGGGCCTTACAAAAGCACTGACTGACTTTTGAGTTGAAGATTCTGACTCTTGCCTTGGACTTGATTTCTTTTAATCTCCAAACATTTCCCTGCAACGACATATCCTCTTGCCTATGATTTTCTTATTTTGACATCACTGTCTGTCCCTCCAACTATTTCTTTATCACTGCCAAGATATGTGTATAGCTAGATTTGCCCTTGACTGGAACCCACAGGGAAGAAGAAGAGAGTAGTGGAAGAAAAAGCCAAGGCTTCAGGGATATCATGTGCAGAGCTGAAGATGGTCACATTTAGAAGTCAGTAGCAAGCAAAAGTTACAGTCTCATGTTAAAAAAAAGAAGCACTAATGCTAGAAGGTATTATTTCTCATTGTTTTTAGTTGGAAAGGAATTTTTATCATTTTCTCACATTGCATGAAATATTTTCTGTTTGCATCAGGAGTTTTATGATATACTTCAGTTGCATAATTTACTCCAACTGCACCAGAGGTTTTATACTAGACTCTTTTGAATTCTCATTCTTAGCTGACATGACAACAAAGAAAGAATTGTGTAAAGTCAACTTTAGTGAGAGCGATGTCCAGCTTCTCCGCAGTGCGATAGAAGATCTCTACTATTTTGAGTTTGTCATAGGTTTGTTTTGTGTGTATTTTGTTTTGTTTGTTTATGACTGTACACGTTTTATGTATTCATTTTTTTTTTTTTTAATGATAATGGTCAAAAGCGAAAAAAAGTTTTAATTTACTTTATAGTTGCTGTTGCCTTTGCATTTCACTTTCCAGTAATATATGAACAATAGCATCCAAGCATATTCTGCCCCTGAACCTTCCAAGTGCCAGTGCAGCAAGAGATAAGAAGACACTGTTGTTGGATAGGACACACACTCAGACAACAGTAGTATTTCAAGGCAGTTCTTGTTCTGAAAACCCCAGTGTAAGAGAGGAAGAGGGAAAGGGAAGAACACATGGAGAAGAGAATTAGAGACATAATTGAAAGGAATGAGGAAGATATGGAAAGACCTTAAGGTGAGGGCACAAGACAGGAAGACTTGGCATAAGTTTGTTGAAGGCTGACACATGCTGGATGATGCATGCTGTCACATTAATTAATCCTCAAAGTCATCTACTATCTTCTTACACCACAATTGTCACATCCATTCCTGAATAACACCGAAGTTTAGTCCCAAACTGAACACTGTATTATGAAAATGTCATGAAAATCCAATATTATATGCAATTCAAATATCCAAGGTAATAATCCGTTATTCTTTCTTGAGATCCGGACAACAAGATTCAGCCATAACATCTAGCCATCTTCTCCACTCTACATGCAACCTTCCAGTTCACCTTTCAGTCCAAAACTAACCACTTCCCATCTTGAACTATTATCCTGTGTTTCTACACACAATCTGCACGATGCAAACTCACGTAAAAACCAGACTGACCAGTTTTCATTCGCACTTAAAATACACACAGGCCTACACAATTTATTGTTCACGCAAACAACCTCTCTCACTTTATCATTAGCCACCACACACACATTGACCATTATCATCATCATCCGCATAATAATCATCATCATCATTACAACATATGCTTGATAACTGTGTTGCACTGATGTCATCATCATCAATACAATATATGCTTGATAACTGTATTACACTGATATCATCATTACAACATATGCTCGATATCTGTATTACACTGACATCATCATCATCATTACAACATATGCTCGATATCTGTATTACACTGACATCATCATCATCATTACAACATGTGCTCGATATCTGTATTACACTGACATCATCATCATCATTACAACATGTGCTAGATATCTGTATTGCACTGACATCATCATCATCATTACAACATATGCTCGATATCTGTATTACACTGACATCATCCCCCTTCTCCAGAAGAAAACACAGTTTTCTCATAGAGTAAGGGCAAATGTCCGCAACAATAAAAGAGTGTTTTACATATAGTTACAGGTAAATTAGTATCAAAATAATATCATCCAAAGTTGTCTCATGAGAAATGTATCTGTGTTGAGAAAAAAATGAACTCCCATCAAGTACTTGGAAAGCTTAGCAACACACTACACAATGGCCAGGCATTCTCTTTCTATGGTAGCATATCGGGTCTCTGCTGGTAATAATTTACGACTTGTGTATAAAACCGGATGCAGAGTATTATGGTGTTCTTGCATTAGGCAACCTCCTATGCCCACAGTGTACATTAGGCAGCATCAAAATTGGATGTTTGGAGAAAATACGTTTTATCATTTTTAATGCTACATCGCACTCATCCGTCTATACCACTCTATTTGGCATTCCTTTGCGCGTTAATGACAAGAGAGTGGCAGACAATGACGAGAACTGGGGAATGAATCTGTGGTAAAAATTAATCAAACCCAAGAGACTGCGTACTTGTTTTTTTGTAGTAGGAGTTTGGAGATTCATAAACTTCGTTACAGTAGTGTCTTCTGGTTTGAGCATTCCCCCACCTACTCTATATCCTAGAAAACCAAGTTCGCGGAACCCGGTTTTGACTTTTGTGGGTCTAGCTGTTAAATTATGCAGTCTAAGGCATGCCAGAAGTGATGACAGTCCACGGACATGCTGCTCCCAAGAATCACTAAAGAGGCAAATATCGTCCAGGTAGGTCACTATATCAGGCCGGTCGCTGAGTAGCTTTCTCATCATACGCACAAATGTTGCTGGACCATTTACAAGCCCAAAGCACATATAGTTCCACTGGAACAGACTTTTTGGCGTGACAAAAGCTGTCAGAGGTCTTGCCGATTCCGTTAGAGGAACTTGCCAGTAGCCTTTAGATTGGTCGAACTTACTAAAGATATGAGCTTTTGACATTTGTGCTAACAGGTCATCCTGATTTGGTATAGGTTCTGCGTCTGTGATTGTGATAGCGTTTAAGCGCCTAAAGTAAATACAGATACGTCACGAGTTGTCCTTCTTTCTAACAATCACTAACGGGAATGCATATGGGGACTCCGAAGGTTCAATAATCCCCAAGTGGATCATTTCGTCTATCTCTCTCCACTGCTGCCTTAAAATGTAGTGGTATCGGATACAGTTTCAGTCTGATGGGGCGCTCATCTAACAATTTGATGTCGTGACTTATCAATGTCGTCCTGCCGGGTCTATCTGTCAGCACATCAGCAAGGTCCTGAAGTAATGCTTGAAGTTGCCGTTGTTGATCAAGAGGAACAGAGTTGCGTATCTCTACATCCTTCCATGACTCTGACTGTTTTAAGGGAAGAAGAGACAACTGGAGATGGATATCATCCCCATCGCAGCCTTTTTCCTCCACCACTGCAGAACATGCAATTTCCTGTAAATCCTTAAGAACGGCTTCCGCAATGTGCTGGAGGGAATCAGAGTGTTCATAGTGGGGTCTTAACATGTTCACATGAAATATTTTTTCCTTCCCCTTTACTTCAGTCATAAAGTCTACATCTGTAACGGCTTGAAATACAGTAAATGGACCCTGCCACGAGATAAGCAAATGATTTCTACTGGTGGGGAGCAAGAGCCACACCTTATCCCCAGGTTGAAGAGACAAGAGTTTCCTATGACGGCTAGGATAAGCACGATACCTAGCTCCCAATACGCTCAATGAGTCGCCTGCAATCTGACAGGATCTAACGACGCGCTCTCGCAGACTGACAACTAATTTGAATGAAGATTTCACCTCCTCATTGGGGTATTTACCGATGAACAAATCCTTCATGGGGCCACGAGGATTAGCTCCATATATCAGTTCGAATGGCGAGAACCCCGTACTTTCCTGTGGTGCATCTCTATAAGCTCCTTGGGGAGCTGATAGGTGATGATGATGTTTAATTCCCTGTACTGATAACTTATAGTTCTTTACAAGAATAGCTTTTAATTTCTTTTTGGACATTCTATAATTTCTGCTGCAAGAATGGCCTTTAATTTCCTGCATAGACAGCCCATAATTTCCCCCATGTATTGCCTTTAATTCTTTGTACAGTAATGTCTCATTTTACGATGGCGCTACGTTCCTGAAAATTCAGCCGTAAATTGAATCATCTTAAAACTAATCCATTTTATAATGTATTTAAACGAGATACGTTCCTGATTGTTACGTATTTTTGACAGATTTAACTGTTTTAATGTGCATTTTTATTTACACAAGTGCATTAATCAACATTTTAAATTATACAAAACAAAAAATGTTTAATGTTTGTTTATATTTCCAAAGAAGGTCCGGGCTGTGGTTTGATATCTTTGAGGAAAGAAATCAGTGTTAGCTGCTTTTTTTCTTCCACTCTTGCAGGATTTTGCAATATGGGTGCAACATTGCATTAATGTCTCTTTTTTCTGTAGAACTGAGCTCACAGTCAGGATCAGTGTTGCATAACTGCTGAGATGCATTGTCTATAGCTGCAAGAATATTATGAAGGTCCTTCGTCTGCATTGGCTTAATAACCGGTTCTTCTTCCATACCATCTTTTTGATCTTTTTGCTGCTTAGTCAAATGATGTGCTAACTCATCTAGTTCTTCATTCAACAGAGGCTAAGCATGACTCTGCAGCAGTTCAGTGATGTCTTCTGGTTGAACATTGTCAAGCCCAGCTGCTAGTGCCAATTTGTGTATCTCATTTGTAAGCATCCCCACCTGGTCAAAATCTTGGCAATCGTTATCGCTTTCATACCTAATTTTGTGTCACACACCCTTCATACAGGTGATTGTCACTTCTTTCCAAGACGAGTAGCATGTAACTGGAGACCAGAGACTGGCAGATGGCGTAACACAATGCTGAAAAAAAAGCCTTTTTAAGAGGCAATGAAAGTGAGATTGTACATGGGGCTGGAAATCCCATCATATAAAACATATAGCTACAGAAACTGCCACTACAAAATGTCTAAATTTGACAATGTTTAAAAAAAAAAAAATACTTGTAGCACTTGTCAGTCCTACAATTTATGAGGTTATTTTAATTTGGGTACATGAGATCAGATAACATATAAAGCAATCCACCTGCACACTAATGCACACTCTTTTCACACCTGTGCAGTTTCTACAGCTGGTGTTTGCCAAACGCTGAAGAGGTACGGGCAACATTGGCATAGCTGGCAGTTCTTTTCAGGACAGGTCTGTTTCAGGCTTTCATCATGCTAGCTAATAGATACTATTAGTCCTTTCCAACTTAGTATAGTAAGCTGTACTTTAATTAACTGAATTCACCTTTTTTTCAATGGCAAATTGTGCTCTGATATAACCAACGTACTTAAGTCTAGGTTGAAAGCAATATGCCTCGACACAAGAAGGCAAAACCGCAAGGGAAATAAAAACACAAGTGCACACAGAGATACTGCATATGCTGCATAAAATTTAAGAGGTTGCATAGTATTCATTATTTAAGTGACATATTTTTCTCCTTCAGATGATATTCCTGTTCGGGGCTTTATTGGTCACCTAGAAGAAGGGGGCTTCCTACCTCACAATCACAAGATTTTCCTCTGGGCACATTTGCACTTCAACATAGAATATAATAAGGATCATGTAAGTATCATGGCCCCCTGCAGATCCCAGTGGTCTAGAGGAGACAGAGAAAGAGTATCAAGCTTTCCGCCACATCATGTAAGACAAATTGTTAAGAAAACGCTACTGCAAAAGCAGACGGAAGTCTTGGAGGTTTAATAGTGCAGCTTGTAGTTTTTTCAGATCCTGGTAATCTCAGGACATATAGCAGGCTAAGAAAAAGAGAGACTTCTGGCATCGAAACAAGTGGCAAATCATCATAAACATATATGTCCCCCAAGTTCCCAGTCAGCTCTGCAGCAAAATCTAGCTTGCCGTATCTAGATGGTTTTCACTACATCTCAATCTGGGTTATTATTTTGTCACATCTGAATGTGGGTTATTATTTTGTCACATCTGAATCTGGGTTATTATTTTGTCACATCTGAATCTGGGTTATTATTTTGTCACATCTGAATCTGGGTTATTATTTTGTCACATCTGAATGTGGATTATTATTTTGTCACATCTGAATGTGGATTATTATTTTGCCACATCTCAATGTGGATTATTATTTTGCCACATCTCAATGTGGATTATTATTTTGCCACATCTCAATCAGGGTTATTATTTTGCCAGTCTTGAAATAAAATGTATGCAGGGTTAGTAACAGCCTTGAACAACCTGGAAAGACTTTCAAGGCCTTGAAAAAGTCTTGGAAAATCGCTTAAAAAAACCTTCAATTTACCTAATCAGACCTGAACACCAACAACAAATACAAAGCGAAAGTCGAATGTTTGAGCTTGTTGGGTATTAGCATTATTTTTTTTGTTAGACAATGTCAGTTAACACAGTCTGATTATAACATTTTTGCACTAAATCTGTTGTACACATTTTTCTTTGAGTTTTAGTTAAAGATTTGAATGCACAATTTTACAATCAGTGACTATTGTCCTCACCTTTGAGTTTGATGAGAAAGAAATTGACGTGACTGAGACTTCTCAAAAGTTTATTACATAAGAAAAAGATGATTTGAGTTTGGAAATTACGTCTGGTTGTCACTTTCAAGATAAATGGTTAGAAATGCCGAATTAAACATGTTGGATATTTCCCACAAAGAGGTGAAAATTATCATCATCATAACCCTCCACTCCCAAATGAGCATAGGCCTTCAACAAACACATGCCAAGTCCTCCTGTCACGTGCCATCATCTCAAGTTCTTTCCACATTTTCCTCATCATTTTCACCTCTGTTTCCAGCTCTCTTCTCCATGTGCTTCTTGGTCTACCTCTGCCTCTCTTTCCCTGGGGGTTCCAGAACAAGGACTGCCTTGTAAGGCTATCAACAGGTTTCCTCAGTGTTGTCCTATCCATCGCCATTGTCTTCTTCTCATCTCTTGTTCCACTGGTTCTTGTCATCAGTTCCACGTTGGTAACCTTGTCATACCATTTTAATCCTTCTATTCTATGCAAGCACCCATTTATGAAAGTCTGTAGCTTTTTGGTTGTTGTCTTTGTTGTTCTCCATGTTTCAGAGCCATATAATAGTACTGACTTGACATTTGAGTTGAAGATTCTTATTTTCGTGTCTAATCCGATTTCTCTTGATCTCCATATATTTCCCAATGCAATGATATCTCCTGCTTTTTGTATTCTTATTCTGATATCACTGTCTGTCCCTCCAACTTTGTCTATATTGCTGCCAAGATATGTATACGATTCTACATCTTGTAGTGGTGTTTCTTCAAGTTCAACCCTGTTATCATTACCTGCATTTATTCTCATTAATTTTTTTCTTTTTCCTGTGTATTTTCAGACCCAATTGCTGTGACCTCTCATCAAGTGTTTTCAATTTGTCCTGCATCTGATTACAGTTATGGGACAGAAGAGCCAAGTCATCAGCAAAATCCAGATCATCCAGCTGCTTAGTCAGAGTCCACTGGATTCCATTTCTGTTGTGTGTTGTCGATGTTCTCATAACCCAGTCTGTTGCTAGTAAGAAAAGAAATGGAGACAAGAGGCATCCCTGTTGCAGTCCCGTTCTTATCCCAAACGGTTCTGTAAGCTGTCCTTCATGAAGAACTCTGCATGTCATGTCTTCAATTGTTTTCTTTATTAAATTAATGATCTTCAGGGGAACTCCATAATGCCTCATCAATTTCCAAAGTAATTCTCTGTCTACACTGTCAAATGTCTTTTCATAATCCACAAATCCAATGTATATTGGTGAATTCCATTCCAGACTTTGTTCAACTATTATTCTCAAAGTGGCTATCTGGTTTGTACAGGATCTGTTTTGTCGAAAACCTGCTTGTTCATCTCTCAGTTTCTTGTCTATGGACTCTCGAGGATAATCCTGTTTAATAGTTTTCCTGGCACTGATAGTAACATTATTCCTCTATAATTTGTGCACTCTTGTAAATTTCCCTTCTTAGGCAACTTAACCAGATATTCTTCCTTCCATTCTGCTGGTATCTCTTCCTTTTCCCAGACTTTACCAAATAATTTATATAACATCTCTGTAGCTGTGTCGATATCTGCTTTGATGGCCTCTGCTGGAATGCCATCTGGTCCAGCCACTTTTCCATCTCTTATAAGCTTTATGGCTTTCTTTATTTCTTCCTTCGTTGGTCTTTCACAGTTAATTTGTAGCTCTTCTTCTACTGGCTGGATGTCTGGGGGGTTTTGTGGAACTGGTCTATTGAGAAGGTCCTCAAAATATTCCGTCTACCTCTTCAGTTGCTCTTGTATATTGCTGAGCAGTTTTCCATTCTTGTCTTTTATGAGGCAACTTGTTTGCTTTTATTTCCCTGTTAGCTTCTTTGTGCTGTTATACAGTTCTCTCATATTTCCTTTGGCTGCAGCATCTTCTGCCTCTCATGCCACTTCCTCAGTATACTTCCTCTTGTCTCTTTTGATACTTCTTTTTACTCCTTTGTTTGCTTCTGTGTACACTTCTTGAGCCTTGGCTTTGGAACTTCTGGTTTTGCCTGTGTTTAAATCTGCTTCCTTGTTTTTTGTCTTTTATCTTATTGATGGTTTCTGTTGTTAACCATGCTTTTTGTTGTCGTTCACTTTTCCCCAGTATTTCTTCACACATCTCATTCCATACAGTTTTGATTTGCTGCCAACAGTCTTCTGTATTCACTACATCTTCCAGCTGTTGGAGCAACTGGAATTTGTTGGATATTGTGACCGCAGATTTGTCTCTTGTTTTTTTATTTCTTAGATGTCCTACATTAAATTGTTATCTATAACTTTCCATTGTTGTATATCTCTTGAGTTTCATTTTTACTTTGGCTATCAGAAGTTGGTGATCTGATGCCACATCTGCTCCTCTGTATACCTTTACATCCTGCAATGATGATCTAAACTTCTTGTTTATGCATATATAATCAATCTGATTTTCTGTTCTATGGTCTGGTGATTTCCATGTTGCCTTGTGTATTCTCTTATGTGGAAACATGCTTCCTCCTATAGCCAGTTGATTTGAAGCACAGAAGTTTGAGAATAGTTCCCCATTTTCATTCATTATTCCTAGCCCATGTTTTCTCATGACTTCTTCAAAGCCGGTGTTGACTGTACCTATCTTTGCATTCATTCATTCATAACCCTCCACTCCCAAAGGAGCATAGGCCTTCAACAAACACATGCCAAGTCCTCTTGTCACGTGCCATCATCTCAAGTTCTTTCCACATTCTCCTCATCATTTTCACCTCTGTTTCCAGCTCTCTTCTCCATGTGCTTCTTGGTCTACCTCTGCTTCTCTTGCCCTGGGGGTTCCAGAACAAGGACTGCCTTGTAATGCTATCAACATGTTTCCTCAGTGTGTGTCCTATCCATCGCCATCGTCTTCTTCTCATCTCTTGTTCCACAAGCACTTGTCAGTTCTTGTCATCAGTTCCACGTTGGTAACCTTGTCATACCATTTTAATCCTTCTATTCTACGCAAGCACCCATTTATGAAAGTCTGTAGCTTTTTGGTAGTTGTCTTTGTTGTTCTCCGTGTCTCAGAGCCATACAGTAGGACTGACTTCACATTTGAGTTGAAGATTCTTATTTTCGTGTTGGATCTGATTTCTCTTGATCTCCATATATTTCCCAGTGCAATGATATCTCCTGCTTTTTGTATTCCTATTCTGATATCACTGTCTGTACCTCCAACTTTGTCTATATTGCTGCCAAGATATGTGTACGATTCTACATCTTGTATTGGTGCTTCTTCAAGTTCAACCCTGTTATCATTACCTGCATGCTCTATACAGGTACCAGCCACCAACTTTATAGCAGTTGGAGACTTTAATAGCCACTCCCAGAGCTGGGGCTATAACCATCTGGATCACAGAGGTGAAGAGGTTGAAACTTGGCAAGATGATCACTCCCTAATCCTAGTCAATAATGCCACAGATACTCCTACCTTCTACTCCAGAGGATGGCACACAACTTCAACACCAGATCTTGCCTTCTCCACACCAGATATAGCTGGATCTATTAATAGAGAAGTAGGAGACCAACTAGGGGGAAGCGACCATCGCCCAATCTTTCTTACTGTCCAGAGTGCAACTCTCAGTACAGGCCCAGCCATTACAAGATGGAACTACAAAAAAGCCAACTGGGGTTTATTCAGGCATCAGGTGAACACGCTGCTGTCTACCCTCAAGGTACAGAACAGAGACATTAATGAAGTGGTTAAAGACTTCAACAGATGCATACTACAAGCTGCAAAAGAAACCATTCCCAAAGGATGCCGGCGTAACTACATACCATACTGGTCCAGCACACTCCAAGAACGTCAGGAAGCTATGGACAGGGCTAGAAAGGACGCAGAGTCTCAGCCTTCACTTGAAACTCACAACAAATGGAAAAAGGCTGTAGCAGAGTTTCAGAGAACAAAGCTAGAAGAAAAACGGAAAAGCTGGAGAACTAAAACGGCATCGCTGAACCTTGAGAAAGACGGCAGGAAACTTTGGAGATTAGTCAAGTCTCTAAATGAAGAGCTTTCCTCACCTAGGCAGACTATCACATTGGATGAAGGTGGCAAACTTTTCAGAGGAAAACAAGCTGCAGACTTGTTTGCTAGAAGATACAGTTCAGAAAGCAACTTACCCATTAACATAGATCATCAGAGAGAGATAAGAAAAGAAATACTGGCAACCATGGGACAAACAGATACTCCTGCCCCAATGAGGGAACCCATCACACTAGGAGAACTACAGAAGGCTATTTCCAAGCTTAAGTTTCAAAAGTCACCCGGCTCAGACAAAATCAGCAACGAAATGCTAGTAAATCTGAGCTCAGCAGCAAAGACAAAACTGCTTGAGATATTCAACCACAGCTGGTTGAAAGGAACGGTACCCCAAGTATGGAGAGAAGCCATCACAATACCCATACTAAAGAAAGGGAAATGTAAGACCGAGGCTGCAAGTTACCGGCCAATCAGTCTCACAAGCTGTGTTGGGAAGACTATGGAGCGAATAGTCAACCACAGATTGAAATGGTATTTAGAGTCTGAGCAGATCCTGGTGCCGGAACAAGCTGGATTTAGAGAATGCTACAGTATAGAAGACCAAGTTACTTACTTGTCTCAAGCAATAGAAGATGCCTTCCAGGAGAAGAAAAAGGTTCTAACGATCTGGGTCGACTTCAAGCAGGCCTTTGACAAGGTGTGGAAAGATGGCCTCATTGCAAAACTTAGGAGAAGTGGAATCCAAGGCAACATGATGAAATGGATCCAGTCATACTTGCATAACAGGAGAACTAGAGTCACTCTTGACGGTCTGCAGAGCAGAAAAGTGTTGCTCCATCAGGGGGTACCTCAAGGAGGAGTAATTTCTCCAACACTCTTCCTTGTTTACATCAATGACCTGGTGAAAGATCTCCCTGCAGGAGTTAAAGCTGCCTTATATGCAGATGACCTAGTACTCTGGTGCGCTGATGAAAACGTCACCACAGCAAATTATAGAATGCAGCGGGCAGCAGACATGCTAGTGTCATGGGCAGAGAAATGGCTTATCACAATAAACACAGACAAAACCTCCACAACACTGTTCTCCCTCGCCCCCATGGACAAATCAGCTAACATACACCTAGGGACAACCGTGATCAAGGAAGAAAGCTACCCCACCTATCTTGGGGTGACATTTGACCAAAGGCTTACATGGAATAAGCATATTGAAAATGCAGAAGGAAAGGCCCGAAGACGACTAGGCATACTCAGAAAATTAGCAGGTACCAACTGGGGAGCAAATGAACGAAATCTAAAGAAGATTTATAATGGAGTAATAAGACCACACTTAGAGTTTAGCTCAGCAGCATGGTCATCAGCTGCTAACACATCTGCAGTCTTTGGACAAGGTGCAAAATCAAGCTCTCAGGCTCATTACAGGAGCCATGAAAACTACACCAATAACAGAGATGCAGAAGGTTGCTGGATTACAGACATTGTCCCATAGAAGAGACACAAAAACCATGATCCAGATGGAAAAGTACAACAGTATGCAAATGCACCCAATGAAGGCAAGACTAGATGATCTGGCATTGGGACGTCTAAAGCGTAGCAGCTTTGTGCATCGGGGGAAAAGACTTATAAGACAGCATCAAGAAGACCTATCCATGAAGACAACACCACTGAAGCCCACCCTATACCCTGTACCATGGGAGCAGGCCAGCAGTGCCCTCCAAATTAATACATCAGTCAGTGGTCTCACAAGTGGATGTGAGTATAATGATCTGCAAAAACGAACTGCTACATTGAGTATGATCCAAGAAAGCTATCCCGATCAATCATGGATACATGCCTATACAGATGGATCAGCAACTAATGCTGTTAGGAATGGAGGTGCCGGTATCTTTATCTCATATCCTGACAACCACTATGAGACTAGGCACATTCCCACTGGTAAATTCTGTTCCAACTATACAGCTGAGGTTCAAGCTCTAGAGCAAGCTGCAAATATGATTTATAACACCAACTCTGACTGCCACCAGGTAGTCATCCTCACAGATGCACTGTCTGTCCTGCAAGCTCTCAAGGGTGGTAAACTCCCGCATCTGAGAAATGAACTAAACAAGGTAGCTGCCAAAAAGAGAACCATACTTCAGTGGGTACCATCTCATTGTGGTGTACCCGGAAATGAAAAGGCAGATAAACTTGCAAAAAAGGGAGGAGAATGTGAACAAGAAGATAATGAAGTCACATACTTTGAGAAAAAGAGAGCTATCCAGACTATCAGAAGAGAACAGAACCAACCCAAAGACGACTATCACACTCTCGACCGGCAGGGACAGATAACTATTTTTCGACTCAGGACAGGGCATAACAAACTGAATAAACACATGCACAAGCTACGATTGTCTGCTTCACCACTGTGCACATGTGGATTAAACGAACAAACTGCTGAGCATGTTCTACAGGACTGTCCTCTGTATGACCAGTTAAGAAAGATATACTGGCCCAATGACTCAACACTAAACTCAAAGCTATATGGAGTTAAAGAGGAACTTCAAACAACAGTCGAATTCATCATGAGAACTCGTCTGACGGTGTAATCATCAAAGATGCGATCGCAAGAAGAAGATTACCTGCATTTATTCTCATTATCTTTGTCTTTTCCCTGTGTATTTTCAGACCCAATTGCATTCATGTCACCCATCAAAATTGTGATATCTCTTCTTTTTACTTTCTCCATAATTTCCTGCAGTCTAGTATAAAATGATTCTTTCACAGACTCTTCTTTGTCATCAGTTGGTGCAGTACATTGGATGACATTTACATTTATTTTCTTTTTAGCTGTTTTAAAAGTAGCTGTTATTATTCTGGGTCCAACGGCTTCCCATTCAATGAGTG
The DNA here is from genome assembly GCA_024509875.1 of Oreohelix idahoensis. NCBI lineage: Eukaryota > Metazoa > Mollusca > Gastropoda > Stylommatophora > Oreohelicidae > Oreohelix > Oreohelix idahoensis. Next base: position 1,072,342 of record JAMPIV010003699.1, read on the forward strand.
CTTTCTGTCCTTCTTTAGAGCTACCCCTTCACTGTGGTGTGAACTTTCGTCTTCGTGTCCTGAGGACAGCACCAATTCACATGTGATGAGTTTCTTCTTGACTACCCCCTTCCACTTTGTTTCACACAGTCCCAGAACCTCGATTTTATATTCCCTCATTTCTGCTGCTACTTGTGCCGCTTTCTCTTGTTCGTTTAATGTCCGAACATTCCAGGTGCCAAATCTGGAGGTTCTCCTAGAAGAAAGAAGGTTAGTCAGTAACACACCATGTTTGTTGAAGGTTTTGTGGTTTAAATTTTTTACAGGATGGGGTAACCAGCCCCATGCCCAACCCTCCTTAGTCGCTGTCTACGACATGCATGGTAGGGAACAGTGTTACTATTCTTTGCTCCCCTTTCGGGCTCCGGTAACACACGGGTGGGAAAATTATGCGCAGTGTAAATTATGTGTTTAAATAAAACAAGAAATTGTTATCATATGTTTCTGGACAGAAATGTTAGGTAGTTGCTTCAGGTCATCCATCACCATTAAAACATTCATTTTGACCCAGGTATGAAATAGACTGAATATTTGTTATCTACCTAGCTTATGTGTGTGTACATTTAAATCATCAGAATTAAAAACTGTAGCTGTTACTATGTAGACCAGTGGTTCCCAAAGTGAGTGGTACTGCCCCATAGGGGGCATTTGGAAGACCGTAGAGGGTGATGGAAAAAAGGCTGCGGATTTGAGAGACAGCATCAATGAGGCAGGGACGAGATGTTCTTCTTCTTCTTCTTGCGATCGCATCTTTGATGATTACACCGTCAGACGAGTTCTCATGATGAATTCGACTGTTGTTTGAAGTTCCTCTTTAACTCCATATAGCTTTGAGTTTAGTGTTGAGTCATTGGGCCAGTATATCTTTCTTAACTGGTCATACAGAGGACAGTCCTGTAGAACATGCTCAGCAGTTTGTTCGTTTAATCCACATGTGCACAGTGGTGAAGCAGACAATCGTAGCTTGTGCATGTGTTTATTCAGTTTGTTATGCCCTGTCCTGAGTCGAAAAATAGTTATCTGTCCCTGCCGGTCGAGAGTGTGATGTCGTCTTTGGGTTGGTTCTGTTCTCTTCTGATAGTCTGGATAGCTCTCTTTTTCTCAAAGTAGGACGAGATGTGAAAGATGGGAAATGGAGGGGACGCTGGGGATGTTCTCTGAGAGCCAAGGGGGTGGTGACCGGAAAAAGTTAGATAAACACTGATGTATACCATTGTTTTCTCTTGATGCTGAACCCTAATTAATTGAATAGTTATTTTTAGTATCAAAGATTACATCTCCAGCTTGTTGAAGCAGGTCTTCTCTTCCCCCCCCCCCCCCCACAAACACACACACATTATTATCATTTATAATGCACAATAAACGAAGGTCCAAGAGTTATTCAGTTGATAGATAGACCTGCTGTAATTCACAATTTTGTGGGTACTTAAGACCTGCTGTAATTCACAGTTTTGTGAGTACTTACAGACCTGATGCGATTCACAATGTTCTGTGTGCTTACAGACCTGATGTAATTCACAATTTTGGGGGTACTTACAGACCTGATGTAATTCACAATATTATGTGTACTTACAGTTTTGTTTTTTAAACATGGCCAGATCCAGAATTTTATTTTTAAAATCAATTTTCTTACCTGCTGATAGGAAGGAGAAAAATGGGGAAACAAATGAGAACATGGAGGAGAACAAAAGAGAAGGAGACCAAGAGAATATGGGAAGTCAGAAAATGTAATACCTCTTATAGTAACTCACTTGTATCAGAACACTCCTCCTTTATTGAATCCAGTTTGGTGGAATATTTTGTTTAGTAAGTTTCAATATAATTGTGTTGTATTAAACATTTAGCATACATTTTTTCTTTGTAACAGTGTCCCATACATTGAATATAAAGCTGAAGTCTCATATACAGTAGACTCTCGATTATCCGGGGTCGCATTAACCGAGTTGCGGATTAACCGGGGCAGTAACAAATTCCGAAAGTTTTTAATAACATTTTGTAATATTTAAAATGTAAAAATAATTTTTCATTCGACTACATAATATGTACCAGAAAATTAAACTGGTGAAATTGTGAACACGTCATTGACCGGGATTTCTGGTCCATGACGTGTTCGCATATTATTATTTAGGCACGCTTAGATTCAGTGTTTAGTTTTGATGCAAGCGGGCGGGCGCATCACGTTAAATTGTGCATGCATAGCGGTTGATTTATTATTTATTATTGACTTTTTAAATTGTTTATACTCATATTTTATATCCTCAATTTTGTATTTTCGTGTCACATAGCTGCTGTGTGCGCTATTTTTCTGTGTACAGTATTTTGTTTTCTTGACCTTTTAATATTCTTTGGTGAGTTTTCGAGTCGTGGTGTCAATTTCCCATCAGTTTGTGTTTTCGTATCTCCTAACAGGTGAACGCTCCGCTGTTGTAATCATTTTTATTTTTTTTTAAATCCTTAATGATCATGTCTAAACGTAAAATAGTTGTTCTTTCTATAGAACAAAAACTTGAAATAATTACAAAAAATGAAAAAGGGTCGTCGGTGAAGGGGTTAATGAATGAGTTTAACTCTTTCAGTCCCAAGCAAAAAAGTGGGTTTGGCCCAAGCAAAAATGGCCACCCCAGTGCGTTTTTATTGTTGTTGTTTGGAAATAATTTTTTAAAATGTTCATATGCATAAATAACTTTGTTGTTGTATATGAAAATGAAGGTAATTGGATGTACTTTACTCTTGTGCTACAAGCATAAAAGCTTTCATTGAAAAATGATTAGTTATTCAAGGTAAAATGGAGGATATGCGCTTAAAAAAAAATGATTAGTTATTCAAGGTAAAATTGAGGATATGCGCTTAAAAAAAATCGCTTTAAAAATCTAAAATAAATATCTCAAAACAGAAACACGTTCACTCTTAAACACGTGCGGTATTTAAAAGAATGTACTTGCAGTCGGAAATGACGTTTTGGGTGGTTTGTGTTAGAAACAGTCTCAAACAGAGGCACATATTCTAAAGGCTTTTAAAAGTCGATTGGGCCAAGCGCGTCTAACCCCTGAGCCTTTATAAAGTCGATTGGGACTTAAAGAGTTAATGTTGGTGAACAAACAGTGCGTGATATTTTAAAAAGCAAAAAACAGTTGATCGAGTATGCCGGATTTTCTGATAGTGCAAGTGGCATGTCTAGGCAGAAAACTATGAAGACGTCAACGTACGATGATTTGGACAAAGCGATGATTTTATGGTTTAACCAGCAGAGAGCTGAGGGAATCTCGGTTTCTGGGACTATGCACGATGAAAGCGAATTATTTTTTCGAACAATTAAAATTAACTGGAGACTTTGACGCATCATCTGGGTGGTTAACAAGATTTAAGCAAAGGCATGGGATTAGTCAAATTTCTATCGAAGGTGAAAAACTTAGTTCGAATGCGCTGGCAGCTGAGGAATTTAAATTTCACTTCCAAGAGATTGTGCAACGTGTTAATACTAATGAACCTGCAGCTACTGATGACACAGATCAGGAAGAATGCACCCTCATACAAGAGAAAAGTATACAGCACAGTGCTGCTTTAACTAACGTTGAAAGCCTACTCGATTATTTGGAGCAACTGGAAGATAGTACCCTTGCCGATAAGCTAATGTTGCGAAATCTGCGTAGCACCATTTGCCGAAAAGTGAACAGAGGGAAAAAACAAACTTCTTTGCTGTCGTATTTTAAATAAAAGGGTAAGTATGTAGGATAATTTTTAGTTTTGTTTTAATTATTTTCCTATATTTTTTCCGTTTATTTTTTGGCGGAGATTATCCGGGTTTTTTTAATCCGGGTCAATTTTTTCCCTACCACCCTGGATAATCAAGAGTCTACTGTACTTGAAAATCAGGTGCTTGAAAATCCTTGAAAAAGTCTTGAACATTTTTTAAAAAGCCTTGAACATTTTGAAAGAAAAGTGCTACAAGCCCTGTTTATGTATTTACCCTAGCAAGGACCAAAACAAAAGTGCAACTAAGTTTTCTATTTTATTTCCACTATTTTTGTCAGTGTACATGTTGAAATGCTGTTTACTTGTGCCCATCCTGTTCATATATAGATTATTGTGCTTTTTAAGGTAGGGCTGTCAGACATGAAAGTCTGTCAAATTTCCTGAACACATATGACCAGATAAGAAATGCTTACATACCTTAGCCTCACTAATGATTACATTAAACTCTATCATGTAAGCTAAGATCTAAAAGTCTGTAAGCAGTATTCCTCTCCAGGTAAATATGAAAGTTAATAAGTACAAGCATACCTCACTTTATTGCGCTTCGCAGATATTGCGCTTTTTAAAAATTATTCATGTTTATTTATTAGATCGTTCCTTCTTCTTCTAGTAGATTTTGGCTCTCCACCAGCAAAACGATTACGATTCGCTGAAGGCTCAGATGATGAAGATTAGCATTTTTTTTAGCAATAAAGTATTTTAAATTTTACAATACATTTTTTTTTTTAAGACCTAGCGCTATTGCGCACTTAATAGACATAGTGTAAACATGATTTTAGGCTTTTATATGCACTGGGAAGCCCCCAAAAATGGGTGTGACCCGCATTATTGCGATATTCGCTTTATTGTGGTGGTCTGGAACCGAACCCGCAATATCTCTGAGGTATGCCTGTATATCTATGCCAGCACCAGATATATCATTCCTTCCTTCCTTTATTCGCTCCTTTTGGAGCATGGGACTATCATTGCATTAGCGCGCGCGCCCCCCCCCCGCATGAAAACTGTACCAAAGCATGTATGTGTTCCTACAGTGGTGGTTTCTACAGCAACATGTTTACATAGGCTGCCAGGATCTTAGTCATCTCATGTCACATGCCAGGTAGGAGCAGTTTTCATATTCTTGTTTTATTTCATCAGAGACACACACACACACCCCCCCTTCCTCCCAAGCAGCCACATGAGGCAATTTTACATAATACCAACCTGTACAACAGTGGGATTTTCATGTCCATGCAGCTAATCAAAATAAATTGTACATTTTTACAAAAAGTTTGAGACAGACCACTCATTTTATGAGAGACAGATGTGGCTATATAAATGCCAGCAAAGAATATTGAGTGTTGGATGTATTGCTTGCTTTTGCAGAGAAAGAGCATAATTCCTTCATGATAATATTGCAGGATGAGTTGCCTTATCTCATTCTAATTGTTACTACCTTTATGTTTCAGATCATTTATGCCAATGTCACAACAAAGAACCAGCAACCTGTATCATTAGATGGTACAACTTTTCCATTAGAAGTTACCTTTACCTACACAGTCACGTGGATTCCAACTGAGTGAGTATCTGGCATGTTCCATCTGTGTGGAGAGTAGCCATATTACTTACAGATTTAGCAGTATTAGACATTTCTCATAGTTGTGTCAAGATAGTTTCTTGTTTAGTGCACACTATTTTACGTTATCCTGTAAAGAGATGGACATTCTTCTGCAGAGTAGATAGTTTGGAACATTACCATGCAAAGTGAAGAGTGTCAGACAATTTCATACAGAGTGGAGAGTGTCTGACAGTTCCATACATAGTGGAGAATGTAGTACATTTTCATAAAGAGTGGAGGATGTCAGTGATTTCCATGCAGAGTGGAGACTGTCGGACATTTCCATACATAATGGAGGGTGTCCAACATTTTTATGGAGAGAGTCAGACATTTTCATACAGAGTGGAGACTGTCAGACATTTCCATATATAGTGGAGGGTGTTTTGACATTTTCATACAGAGTGAAGAGTGTCAGACATGTTCCTACAGAATGAAGAGAGTCAGACATTTTTATATAGCGTGAAGAGTGTCAAACATTTCCATACAGAGTGGAGAGTGTCAGACATTTCCATACAGAGTGGAGAGTGTCAGGCATTTTCATACAGAATGAAAAGTGTCAGATATTTTCAAACAGAGTGAAGAGTGTCAGACATGTTCCTACAGAGTGAAGAGCGTCAGACATTTTCATACAGAGTGAAGAGTGTCATCCATATTCCTACAAAGTGAAGAGTCAGACATTCTTATACAGAGTGAAGAGTGTCAGACATGTTCCTACAGAGTGAAGGGTGTCAGAAATTTTCATACAGAGTAGAGAGCGTCAGACATGTTCCTACATAGGGGAAAGGATATAATTTTGTCTGCACCAGTTATAAAGTTATCCTTTACTTTTGGTTTAGAATTTTCCTAACACAAAAAAAACAGCTTGACATGTAGATATACTTACAGCTTTACTTAAAATTTGTGCTAATATTTGGCTGTTTTGTCCCCCTCAGACTCAATTTTGAGCAGCGATCTACGAGGATCAGGGATGATTCTTTTTTCCCCAAAAATTTAGAGGTAACTCTTTGACTAATTTGGCATCCAGATATCATTTTTAGTACAAGCCTGAAATAGATGGTGGTAAAAAGTGTTTATTTTTAGTTTTAACTTGGAGAAAGCTCCTGATTGGTCATTTAACTGGTTGTTTTGTTCCTGTTGTGATTTTGTTTGGTTACATATGAAAAATTAATTGACTACTTCAGAAATCATTAGTAGAAATTTCAGAGGACATTGATAGAGCTTTGAGAAGACATTGGTGGAGTTTTCAGAGGGTTCTGATAGAGGTTTGAGAGGGCATTGGCAGAGATTTCAGAGGACGTTGGTGTGGCGTAGCGTAGGAAGGATAAGAATTTATTAGAAGAAATAATAGATATGAATGTGGAAAATTTGGCTCAAGAATTCCTGTTGGGTTTTCCCACTTCTGAAGGGTGACGAAGAGGGTAAATTCTCCTAACTAGACAAGGTCTGGAAAAGGTTGTAAGGAGATATTTGGTCTCTCGCTACCATAGTCCCCTTCTCAGTTATCTATTATTGTTATCCTTTAAATTATATTATATTTTACGAGCCCCCCCCTCCCTTATTGTGGCGAGAGGTTTTATTTGGCTTTAAGATCAGTATAGTACTGACAATTACAGAAATAGAATTTCTGCAGAAAATGGTGAAGTCCCAGTGTCTGAGAGAACTACTGGTATCACAAATTAGTTACGGCTGTGAATGTTCTGATCTCGAAACAAGAGTAGAGAGGAGACCGACATAAAGTGCCACCTCCGCTGTGTAACTAATTGTGATATTAAACAAAGCAAGGAAACAGATTTTTACTTAACAATGATAAAATTGACAAGTCGTTCAAAATACAATTTCCTTATATTTTATTTAGTATATATACACTATCTACTCTTGTGCTGAAAGGTGAATGTTGCAAAAAATGGAATGAAATGAATTTGTAAGTTTACATATGATTTACAAATATTTATATTTATAAATATTACAACACGTTTTCCAATTATAGGAACAAAAATTATATCAGCTGTGCTGTTAATTAAGGATATAACGTTTATCAGCTATGCTGTTATTTACGTATAATTTATCCACTATGATCTTATTATTGTCTCTTGCTACGCTAATTCACGTTTTCTTCATTGACAGTTCTATGCTCACAATGCCGACAGAAATGGTACTAATGTGTACTCATCTCTCTTAAGTCTGTTCTTCTTTGTTTGGTTCACACCACCGGCAGAGTATCGTTCCTTTAGCCCACCCAAGACTGAGGGGGACCAAAGATGTAGAGTCTGGTCAACCTCTATGCTCCTGCGGAGTTCCAGGCAGCGGGATTGACTCGAACATACGACCTCAGGTTTTTAGGACACAATTAAACCTGTAACAAAGCAAAAATAGGGGCTAATTTCTGTCCTCAAGCCCACCTATTTCTAGTGTGAGTGAAATGAGCGTGTCTCCGATGTATGCATGTGGGATGAATGACAACATGGCTCAGTATGATTTAGCAATAGCGAGACAAGACAGGTGTCTACTTGCAAAACATTCTTTTTGATAAACTAATACATGGATACATTCAATAATATAGATTCAATACATGAATACATTTTATACATGAATACATCCCATAATATAAATCAATACATGAATAAATCCAATAATATGTACACCTAGGTGTGATACAACAATGTCCTTCCCCCTATACTATATCACGCCCTCTCTGACAATAGCTGGTAACATATATCCTAACAATATTGTTATGTTCTTATGATAGGAGTATATGAGACGAGGACTGGTTGGTGATATATCAGGTTGGAGTTATAGGAGACAATAGATTGGAGTTAGATGCGACAATAGATTGAGTCCTGACAAGGGCTGTTTTGGTTATATTGGAGTTGGTCTTATCTGAGACAATAGATTGAGTTATAGAAGACAATAGATTGAGTTAGATGCGACAATAGATTGAGTTAGATGCGACAATAGATTGAGTCCTGACAAGGACTGTTTTGGTTATATTGCAGTTTGGAATTATCAGAGACAATAGACTGAAGTGATAGACTGACAATAGATTGAAGTATAGGAGACAATAGGTTGAAGTATGAGTCCTATTAGTCTTCGTCTATTCAATCATAATAGGAAATACAATCATTATACTTAATTCCCCCCAAGATACAATCAGTAACCTGATAGGTAGTATAAATGACACACAACAAATACCAACGGTTATCGTAAAAATATTTACCCTCCTAAGATTTTAAACTGGCCAGGTTTTGACGCGACTTAGTGAAGTAGGTTGCAGGTCGATGCCCTCAGGTAAGTTGCCATAAATCAAGGTGACAGCTTCTCCCTCTTCAGTCTGTATCTCTGGCGTCAAGTTCGGGGTTGCGTGGTTAGCATAAAATCCGCCCGATTATATAGTCAAGTAACTACTTGAGGAAAGCTTTCGGTTGGTTCCTGGCGGAGCAAGTTGATTGGTTTCCTCCGGTTTTGTACCTGGTCTCATACAGCCTAATTTTATTCAGTTTTCATCGGCCATCTTGCGTGAACAAGATGGCCGTTAATTTATTCTGTCTCAGAGACTGGTGAACGTTGATCGTTGATTGGTTGAAGCAAATCTGTATCTCGACATAGTGATTAACAAAGTAGTGGGTTACACTTCGTTTCACGACATAGCCCCCTCCTTTCCTAGCTGTGACTTGTCATAGCTGACGTGTAAACCCCTGCTGTGGTTAATCCTTTTGCGTCTGTCCTTCCAGAGTACTAGGGTGTCGACTTAAAAAATCAGCTCCTACATTGTCTCTTCCCGGAATGTAATTCACGGTAAAGGAATAAGGCGCAAGAAGCAGACTCCACCTTAACAATCTCGAATTTAGCTTTTTAGATGCAGCCAAGAATGTTAAAGGTTGGTGATCGCTTTGGACAATGAAGTGTGTCCCATACAGATAAGGTGAAAATTTGTTGATGGACCAAATTAGAGCTAAACATTCCTTCTCTATGGTCGAGTAGTTCAACTCAGCTGCATTCAGCTTCCTACTGGCGTAGGCGACTGGTAAAAGTTTCTCCGGCTGGGCTTTTGATTTCTGCAAGAGAGTTGCACCAATACCTATACTGCTAGCGTCCGTTCTTAATACAAATTCTTGTGTGATATCGGGTAGTGTAAGGATGGGTTTGCTGGTGAGTTTTGCTTTTAGCTCTGTGTAAGCTTTTTCACAATCAGCATTTCATTGGATTTTGTCAGGCTGTCCTTTCTTCGTTAAGTTAGTTAATGGTGCACACAGAGAGTTAAAGTGGGGTATGTACTTCTGATAGAACCCACATAAAGATACGAATGATCTCACATCTTTCTTCGTTTGAGGTCTGGGTGCCTTCTTTAGCTTCTCTATATTCTTTGGGTCAGGAGACATATGACCTGTAGAAATAGTGTGACCTAAGAATTCCAACTCCTTACAACCGATATAGCACTTGGTTGGACGTGCAGTCAATCCAGTTTCTCTCAGTCTGTCAAACAACATGGAGAGCGCTACTATATGCTCTTCAAATGTGTTTGTAGCAACAAGAATGTCATCCATAAAGTTAGTGATATGGGGATTTTGTAGAGGTTCCAATAATTTCCTCATCATTCTTGAAAAGATACTTGGAGCATTTTTCAGCCCAAAGGGTAGTACATTAAACTCATAGTGTCCGTCTGATGTACTGAATGCCAGCATTTTCCTAACTTCTGGTTTCACTGGTATTTGGTAGTATCCCTTGCTTAGATCTACCTTCGATAAATACCTAGCCTTACTCAGTGTAGAGAACAGCTGGTTGGTGTCAGGTAATGGGTCCACCTGAGATTCTGTGATCGCATTAAGCTTCCGGTAGTCAATACATAACCTGTGTTCACCACTAGGTTTTCTCAATAGCACCACACTTGAGCTATAGGGAGAGTCTGACTTCGAGATAATTTTCTCCTTCAACAGATAATCAACTTCCTCCCTTAGTGCTTGGGCTTTCGCATAGGGTATAGGGTATGTTCTCATGCATACTGGGGTAGGGTCGGTAACCTTCATGTCGTACTCTAACAGATTCGTCCGACCTGGCTTATCTGTGAGCACATCAGCATGGGTTTCCAACACTTTCTGAACCCTCTTCTTCTGCTCTGGAGTTAAATGTTCACTAATATTTACTTGAACATAATCCTCTGTAGTTGTGAGTGGATACTCCATAGAGTGAAGTGGTTCACCGTGCATTTCTGTTGCAATGGCTAGGGTCATAATATGTGCAACTTCTGATGATTCCTTGTCATAGTATTTTTTAAGAAGATTGACATGATATACCTTCTCCTTTCCTTTCTTGTCAATCTTATAATTGGTCCTGGAAAGTTTCTCCAGTATGACATAGGGTCCCTGCCATCCAATCTGCAATTTATTATTGCTGCTTGGCAACAGTAATAACACCTTTTCACCCACCTCCAGTTCCCTATCCTTTGCTTTTTTTGTTGTAGTATGCAGCATGCTTCCTCCTGGCCTGTCTTAAGTTATCATTGGCCAGTTTCCAACCTGCTTTCAATCGAGATGTCAACTCGTTGACGTACTGGTATGCGGAAGTCACTGTTTCCTCTGCCTTTTCATCAGTCCATGTCCGCAGCAATGCTTCCAGTGGACCTTTTATTGGTCTTCCAAACAACAATGTAGCTGGAGCCAATCCAGTTGAGTTGTGGGGTACTTCCCTATATGCAAATAGTGCAGCGGGTAAGTATGTATCCCAAGTATCAGGTTTTTCACTCGCCAGCTTTCTAAGGATTGAAATTAGCGTACCATTGAACCGCTCTACTTGACCGTTCCCTTGGGCATGGTAGGGACTACAATGATAGTGCCTGGCTTGAAATATCCTGAATACTTCTTGTGTTAGCTTTCCCTTAAACTGAGACCCATTGTCAGTCAATATCTGATGCGGGAAACCTAATCGGGTAAATATTGTCAACAGGGCCTCTGCCACGTGCTTTGAATCTATAGCTGACATGGCCACTGCTTCTCCCCACATAGAGCAAGTATCAATCAAGGTTAAGATGTAAGCATTTCTCTTCTTGGTCCTAGTGAGGGGTCCAACAATATCTACTGCAACACGTTCAAAAGGGGTTCCCATAATAGGCATTTCTCCCAGTGTTGCTGGTGCAGTCCTATGCTTAGGAGCTACTCTTTGGCATTCTGGACAGGATCTTACATATCTTTTTATGTCCTCTGTAATTCCTGGCCAGAAGTAGTGACAGGCTATCCTTTGTCCAGTGGCCCCTATTCCCATATGTCCACTGAAGGGTATAGCATGTCCTAGCGTCATAACCTTCTCCCTGTAAGATTTTGGCACTACAAGCTGTCCATGCCCTTTAGGTCCTGTTCCAGCTTTTCTGTATAGTAGGCCATTCTTCATATACAAGTCTCCTTTCTCTGGAGGGTTATGTGCTTTAGGCAATTTGCCAAAACAAGGCTTCAACGTGCTGTCTGCTGCTTGAGCCTTTTTCATCTCTTCTGGATGAGTATTGATAGGATTCTCCTCCATTTTCCTGGAGCTTTCCCTGGTTTGGACTGTTGCCATAACTACAGGTTTTATAGGTTCTCCAAGGAAAACATACCTACACCCAAAAATCAAAGGGTAAATAGGGTCGTCCATCACTGCTGCTTTGATTTCTCCTTCCACATAGCGAGAACTTATGTTGATTCGAGCTATGGGTAGTGTCATGGTTCTTGCTCCCTTGATCGGTCCTCTGATTTCCACTGTTTCTGTGGTTATCTGGTCAGGACTCACTAGAGAAGAGCACACAACTGAATCAAAGTCCAATTCTGTGTCATATAAACACAGTACTTGAGTGCCATTCACGGTCACTTCCTCACAGACAGGGGGATGATGGAAGTCTTTCTGACTTACTGCCATTTCCTTCCTTCCCTGATTCCCTGTTGTAAGACATGCAGCATGATGAGGAGGATTCTTCCTTCTGCAGTCCGCAGTATTGTGGTTACTCATTAGACAAGTTTTACACCACTTTCCTTCCTTCCGGTAAGGTGTTTTATCCGATCTTAGAGGGTTTTTGTCCTTTTGGTCAAATCTTTGTTTGTTCCTTGTGGTATGGTCCTTTTGTTCATATTTGGTATAGTTTTGTGATGATTTGAAGTTTTCACCCTGCTTCTTCTTATTTCCTAATAATTCTGCCTGAGCTGCTTGATGTCTCTCAGCAACAGTTACAATATCTTCCAATCTCTCTGCTCCTTGTTCCATGATAAACTTCCTCATTTCTTGAGGCATGGACTCTTTCACTTGCTCCATCATTATCATTTCTTTCAGATCCTGACACTTCCCTAAACTACTCCATTTTTCCAAATAGGTTTCCAATCTAGCAGAGAATTGGTGATAGTTTTCTCCTGGAAGAAGTTTAGCTGTTCGGAATTTCTTTCTATATGATTCTGAGTTCTTTTCATATCTCACAAGCAGTGCCTGCTTCAGGATGTCATAATCTTCCTGGTCATCTCTTGAGAGCTTCAAATACACATCGTAGGCCACACCTCTCAATCCCTGAGATAGTTTAAGACTCCATTTTTCTTTCACTAAGCCATAGGTAGTGGCTAATCTTTCGTATCTATCCAGGTATGACTCGATGGCATCTTCTTTCTCAACAAATGGGTCCAGATGAAAATTCATGGCCCCACTTGAGGTGCTCTGGCTGGAGCTACTCTCAGAGTGAGGTGAGCTACCACCATTATTGCCAGTATGTGCCTGAATTTCAAGCTCTTTTAATCTCAACTGATGGTCTCTCTCTGCTTGTAATTTCCTTTCCTCAACTTCTAACCTTTTAGTTTCTCTTTCAGCTTCCAGTCTTTTGTCTTCTCTCTGAGCTTCCAGTCTTCTGTCTTCTCTCTCAGCTTCCAGTCTTTTGTCTTCTCTCTCAGCTTCCAGTCTTTTGACTTCTCTTTCAGCTTCCAGTCTTTTGACTTCTCTTTCAGCTTCCAGTCTTTTGGCTTCTGCTTGCAACCGCCTTTCTTCAGCCTCTAATTTCTTTGCTTCTCTATCAGCCTCTAATTTCCTTGCTTCAGTCTCTAATTGCAACTTTCTTTCTTCCCTATCCATATGTTTGTCCACTTCTGTTGTAACATACTGAGTGAGAGCATCACCTGTAATATTTAATTCCTTACCCATCTGCATGATTGCAGTCCTGAACTTCACTAGGTCAGCCATGGCGTTACTTAGATAGGGTATGTATATCTACTTTAACCAAATTATTGTAATTAAACTTAATTAATTTAAATGAACAAATAATTTCCGTGCAACTTTGTGAGCATCAACTATTTACTGAGTACTAAATGGTACTCCTCCTAAGAAAACAATAAAAAAAATCCTATTATAGAATTTTTTCCAAAAATTTGTTTCTTATGTTATCTATGGGTGGCACAAGATAGAGTGTAGATAGATGAATAGACTAAGTATGGCTCAAGATATACAGAAATATCCCAGGAACGAGCCCCCAGTGTGGCGAGAGGTTTTATTTGGCTTTAAGATCAGTATAGTACTGACAATTACAGAAATAGAATTTCTGCAGAAAATGGTGAAGTCCCAGTGTCTGAGAGAACTACTGGTATCACAAATTAGTTACGGCTGTGAATGTTCTGATCTCGAAACAATAGTAGAGAGGAGACCGACATAAAGTGCCACCTCCGCTGTGTAACTAATTGTGATATTAAACAAAGCAAGGAAACAGATTTTTACTTAACAATGATAAAATTGGCAAGTCGTTCAAAATACAATTTCCTTATATTTTATTTAGTATATATACACTATCTACTCTTGTGCTGAAAGGTGAATGTTGCAAAAAATGGAATGAAATGAATTTGTAAGTTTACATATGATTTACAAATATTTATATTTATAAATATTACAACACGTTTTCCAATTATAGGAACAAAAATTATATCAGCTGTGCTGTTAATTAAGGATATAACGTTTATCAGCTATGCTGTTATTTACGTATAATTTATCCACTATGATCTTATTATTGTCTCTTGCTACGCTAATTCACGTTTTCTTCATTGACAGTTCTATGCTCACAATGCCGACAGAAATGGTACTAATGTGTACTCATCTCTCTTAAGTCTGTTCTTCTTTGTTTGGTTCACACCACTGGCAGAGTATCGTTCCTTTAGCCCACCCAAGACTGAGGGGGACCAAAGATGTAGAGTCTGGTCAACCTCTATGCTCCTGCGGAGTTCCAGGCAGCGGGATTGACTCGAACATACGACCTCAGGTTTTTAGGACACAATTAAACCTGTAACAAAGCAAAAATAGGGGCTAATTTCTGTCCTCAAGCCCACCTATTTCTAGTGTGAGTGAAATGAGCGTGTCTCCGATGTATGCATGTGGGATGAATGACAACATGGCTCAGTATGATTTAGCAATAGCGAGACAAGACAGGTGTCTACTTGCAAAACATTCTTTTGATAAACTAATACATGGATACATTCAATAATATAGATTCAATACATGAATACATTTTATACATGAATACATCCCATAATATAAATCAATACATGAATAAATCCCTGCCATCAATGGTACCTATACCTTGTAGCGGTATGGCAGCTTGTGTACCCTGACAATCCCCAGAGCTATGCCAGTGGGAGTTTTACTCCTGGTAGGTTCAACCATGCTGGACTGGTCTGCGTGGGTAGGGGTCAGACAAAAGCTGGTACCCTGGTCCTCCAGGTTGGGGGTTTTAGCACAGGGCCGACACCCCTGTCTGTGTAAAAAAAATCACACACGTTACGGAAACAGCAATAAATGGAAATACTTTGATGCGGGACGGACATCCGGAGTCTCAGGCTCGTATGACTGACAGTGGTGAAAGCCGAAAGGAAGCCACTGGCATGAAAACGGATGCCCAGACCGCAAAACACGAAACCAGAATTGGTTTTTGGAATGTCAGAACTATGAACGAGGCAGGAAAGCTGAGACAGATTACAGCAGAGATGAGGAATTACAAACTACATATCCTGGGAATAAGCGAGAGCAGATGGACAGGGATGGGGAGAATAAAAACAGCTACAGGGGAAACAGTACTTTATTCTGGTAGAGAGGACGGTCAGCACAACGAAGGTGTAGCCATTATCCTTAAGAAAGGAATGGAAAGGTCTCTACTGGAATGGAAACCCATTAACAACAGACTAATAAGAGCAAGACTGAGAGGGAGATTCACCAACACCACAATTATACAATGTTATGCACCAACAAATGACAGCGACGAAGAGATCAAGGACGAGTTCTATCAACAGGTACAAAAGGAAATGGAAACTGTACCCAGGTACGATTTTATTATAGTAATGGGAGACCTAAATGCGAAAGTTGGAACACACAATAATTATAACGAAAGAGTAATGGGGAAATGCGGCAGTGGAACAGTAAATGAGAATGGGGACAAATTAATAAGCTTCTGCAGTATTAACAACCTGGTCATCGGAGGAACACTTTTTCAACACAAAGAAGTGCACAAGTTAACATGGGAATCACCAAACGGACGAGACAAAAACCAGATAGATCACATAATGATCAATGGCAGATGGAGACATGCACTACAAGACGTGAAAGTAAGAAGAGGCGCAGATGTGGGAAGTGATCATCACCTAGTAGTAGCAAGACTGAAGGTGAAACTCAGAGCTGCTGGACCAGTTGCAGTCAAACAGAAAAGATACAACATCACGAAACTTAAGGACCCCCTCACCAGAAAAGCGTTTGTGGTCGACGTAAAGAGACGATATCTGATTACCAAAAGCCAGGAAAGAACAGAGACCGACGATGTGGACCAGAAATTCAACACCATCTCAACAATATATAAAGAAAGCAGCAAGTCATGCTTGGGATTCCAGGAAAGAAAGAGCCAAGACTGGATAACACCAGAAACGCTAAACACCATAGCGAACAGAAAGGAAATGAAAAGGAAGAAAACAGAAGCTAAGTCTCCCAGGTTAAAAGCAATATATAGTGAACAGTACAGTCAGCTGGACAAGGAAGTAAAACGTCAAACCCGTGCTAACAAAAGGACATTTCTGGATGACCTTGCAAGACAGGCAGAAGAGGCAGCACTGAGAAATGAACAAAGCACAGTTTATAAAATAACTAAAGCTATCAGTGGAAAACGAGGTGCAAACAACATAACGTTAGTAAGAGACAAGCAAGGAAATCTCATCACCACAGCACAGGGGCAGGAAACAAGGTGGGCAGAGCACTTCAGAGAAACACTGAATAAGGAACCACCAGAGACTCAGCTGAATGTTCCTGAGGCTGAAAGTGACTTAGACATAAATACAGACATTCCACGAAAAGAAGAAATTATCACAGCTATCAAAGGGCTAAAAAATGGAAAAGCGCCTGGTCACGACAATCTGAATGCTGAGCTATTCAAGACAGACCCTGAACTAGCAGCAGAACTATTAGAACCACTATTTGCACAAGTCTGGGAAACTGAGACAACACCAACAGAGTGGAGTAAAGGAACAATTGTCAAATTGCCCAAGAAGGGCGACCTTGCAGACTGCAACAACTGGAGAGGAATTACCCTCCTCTCAGTTCCCAGCAAAATACTAGGCAGGATAATCATCCAGAGAATTTCAAAAGCAGTTGACCATAAACTGAGGAAAGAACAAGCGGGCTTCAGAAAGAACAGAAGATGTGCAGATCATATATTTGCCCTCAGGAACATTATAGAGCAGTGCTCAGAATGGCAGAGACAGCTGTACATTAACTTTGTTGATTTTGAAAAGGCTTTCGACAGCATACACAGGGACAGCCTATGGAAAATTCTGAGGGCTTATGGAATTCCCAGCCGCATTGTTTCCATTATAAAAAGCCTCTATTCTAACTTTACGTGCAGTGTTGGATCGAGTAATGTAACTTTCGAAGTGAAAACAGGAGTACGACAGGGATGCCCCTTATCAACAACATTATTTTTGACAGTCATAGATTGGGTGATGCGCCAGACAACAGAGGGCAGTCCAAGAGGAATTAGATGGACAATGTTTTCTACACTGGAAGATTTGGAATATGCAGATGACATTGCACTGCTCGCGCATTCACACCAACACATTCAAGACAAAACTGATAGACTGAATAAGTATGGCCAGCAGGTTGGCCTGAACATCAATCTGAAGAAGACGGAGGTCATGACACTAAATGTGGGCAATCCTGAGCCAATAACAGTAAGGAACCAGAAGTTAGAACAGACAGACACATTTACTTACCTAGGAAGCATAGTAACACCTGACGGCGGAACAAGCAAGGACATTAACAACAGAATGAATAAAGCGAGAACAGCCTTTGCTATTCTCAACAACATTTGGAAGTCTTCCCAGTACAGCACAAACACCAAATTAAGACTGTATGAGAGCTGCGTACTTTCTGTGCTTCTCTATGGTGCGGAATGTTGGAGAGTAACAGAGAAGGAAATGTCGAAACTGTCCTCCTTCCACACAATCTGCCTAAGGAAAATTCTCCGAATCTTTTGGCCAAACACCATCAGCAACCAAGAACTACTTATTCGGAGTAACCAGGAGGACATGCACACCATCATAGCTGGCAGACGCTGGAGTTGGGTTGGCCATGTCCTCAGAAGGGACCCTGATACCATCGCAAGAACAGCTATGCTATGGACCCCCGAGGGAAAGCGAAAGAGAGGCCGACCAAAAACAACTTGGCGGAGAACTGTGGAAGCTGAGATGCAAAGAATGAACCACAGTTGGGGCACTGTATGAAGGATGGCCGCCGACCGAGCAAAGTGGAATCAATTTGTTGCTGCCCTACAAGACGCCACCAGGCGTGATGGCCGCTGACTGCTTTGACGGTTGGCGGTTATGGATCAAAGAAGAAGAAGAAGAATGAATAAATCCAATAATATGTACACCTAGGTGTGATACAACAATGTCCTACCCCCTATACTATATCACGCCCTCTCTGACAATAGCTGGTAACATATATCCTAACAATATTGTTATGTTCTTATGATAGGAGTATATGAGACGAGGACTGGTTGGTGATATATCAGGTTGGAGTTATAGGAGACAATAGATTGGAGTTAGATGCGACAATAGATTGAGTCCTGACAAGGACTGTTTTGGTTATATTGGAGTTGGTCTTATCTGAGACAATAGATTGAGTTATAGAAGACAATAGATTGAGTTAGATGCGACAATAGATTGAGTTAGATGCGACAATAGATTGAGTCCTGACAAGGACTGTTTTGGTTATATTGCAGTTTGGAATTATCAGAGACAATAGACTGAAGTGATAGACTGACAATAGATTGAAGTATAGGAGACAATAGGTTGAAGTATGAGTCCTATTAGTCTTCGTCTATTCAATCATCATAATAGGAAATACAATCATTATACTTAATTCCCCCCAAGATACAATCAGTAACCTGATAGGTAGTATAAATGACACACAACAAATACCAACGGTTATCGTAAAAATATTTACCCTCCTAAGATTTTAAACTGGCCAGGTTTTGACGCGACTTAGTGAAGTAGGTTGCAGGTCGATGCCCTCAGGTAAGTTACCATAAATCAAGGTGACAGCTTCTCCCTCTTCAGTCTGTATCTCTGGCGTCAAGTTCGGGGTTGCGTGGTTAGCATAAAATCCGCCCGATTATATAGTCAAGTAACTACTTGAGGAAAGCTTTCGGTTGGTTCCTGGCGGAGCAAGTTGATTGGTTTCCTCCGGTTTTGTACCTGGTCTCATACAGCCTAATTTTATTCAGTTTTCATCGGCCATCTTGCGTGAACAAGATGGCCGTTAATTTATTCTGTCTCAGAGACTGGTGAACGTTGATCGTTGATTGGTTGAAGCAAATCTGTATCTCGACATAGTGATTAACAAAGTAGTGGGTTACACTTCGTTTCACGACACTTATAAAGGAAGATAAACATCGGACAATATTCAACATCTAATAGAAGGAACAAAGCATGGGGTACATTATATACACCCAATTGGTTTATTGCAATTAAAATGAATAGATGGTGAATGATAGTTTTTCCGATGGAATTAGTGTCTGCTGTATGTACTATGTGTCTCACATCAAGTGTTTTTCATCATGGATGACTAAAATATGGCATTGATATGGTGAGTTCCCTTTTTCGAGGAACTTATCTGTTCAGCCCCTGGCTGATAGTGAAGCGTGGTTAGTTCTCCGGTCTCCTGACGTTGCCTCAGGTAGGTCTTGAATGGTTCGGATTTGCCTTCTCTGTGCTCGACTCCGTATTCTGCTCTGAGATTGGACTGTCGTGCAAGGCTCCACCATAGACTGAAGACAAATACGACGGCTTCATTAATTTTCTAGCTTTAGAAAGCAGTCTTTCCCTAGATGCACTGACTTTTTATCACGCTGTCTGTCTGCCAGTCATCTCAGATTTTAGTCTCTAACATCATATGTCTAGAGCCTAATCTTGAATTCAGGTTTCTCCTTTCTGTCCTTTATTATATTTCTCTGCCCCAGTGGCAGTATTATAATTCTTTAGACTGATTTATCGTCAACTTAACCCGATGAATTATTATAAATGTCAGTTAAACCCACCAAATTTATCATAGAAATGTCGGCAACAGTATTCTAGTTCTGTGCCTCTAGCCTAATCGTCATGTCAATTATGATGAATTTAACAAATAATTGGACACCAGTGTTTGAGAATTGTCTGACAACATTATCACAACACTTCATGTCTGGTCGCATCGTCATATAATTAATGAATATATGTCACGGTCTGTCAACATTATCGTTAATATTAATTTCCGCTAGTCTAAGCATCGGTCGAAAATAATCAAATAATATGGAAATTAATAGATATATATATATATTCCCGTTATACATTATTATGAACATGTTGTACATATCCCGTGGGATCATAAAATACACCCGATCACATGTGGCTGGATGTGATCGTAAAACAAAAATATGAATAAAGTAAACGCAGTTATACCAATCTTGCGTCGATTTTGCAAGGTACTACACAGTTCATCACAATACTATTTTCTAGCGAGATTTTCACTTACCTACTCAGAGATGGACGCTAACCCGCAATTTAGACACGTGGCTTCAGTGCTTTTAATGCGTGAATTCGCCGATATCGGGATTAGGTCTAGCTGTCTCAAGGTTTCCTGGGCAAGTGAAAAATGGCTGGATTTGCCGCACTTTTAGCGGGTCATTTCCGCTTGGACACGTGATCTGTAGCGTGCATCATGTGACCTTAGCATCATATAGACGCTCCAGTCAATAACGTTGTCACGTAGGGTTTATATTCATTTAATTTCCTACATTTTCTTCCTATTTGTTCACCCAAATTCTCTCTTTTATTATCTCTGTATTTCATTTTTCCTGTATATTTTTCATCCATTCGTTTTGCGAATATTATTCTCATATAATTCGCAAACTTTACCTTTTTCCTTTCTCTTAAACTGAGAATCGCGCTAGGACGATATTACGTAGATGTCAGGGCTGCAGGGCGTCATAAGGCGTGATAAGTCGGTTCGCTGAACACAGGACGTAGCAAATCGTCTACATTCTCACCGAGCGCGCGAGCTTCTTCTCGGCATTAGTCCCGGTGAGGTGTGATACTTTACATCTGCACCGGGCAGTATCCAGACATTTGGCTGGAAAATCCCAAACTGACACGGCGCTCACTTGGGCAATGGAGTCAGGCTGTCTGGGATTTGAAACTGACACGCGTACATCGTGGTCAGTAGGTGACAGTTACGACACGCGTTAAGCGGACGTAAATGTTGGGAGTAGGGGAGATAATTTCGCTTGGCGAAATAAGTTTCGGCCCTTTGTCTGATTTTAAGATATTGGCCAAGTTTGAAACTTTAATTTCATTCTCGCTCATAGACTCCACAGTAGATAGGTCGCTCGAAAAACAGAATAGCTGTTAGCGAAGATCTCAGTTTGTTTCGGCAATTTGTCGAACTTCTAGACTTCCAGAAATATTTTCAGCATTTTTATTCTTAAGTTGTGCGACTACCTGTAATTCTGTGGTTGAGGTAATTAATATGATAGATATATAGATTTTGTGAGTGTTAAAGTGTTAAATCGCTTAATTCATTTTAATCTATTTCTTTAGCGCAGAAGAGAAATAAAGTGGTAGGCTATTATATTTTCTAGGGAAGCATTCAGTGGAAAGCAGTAGGAAATTATAATTTCTAGCTTATAACGGCAATTGTAGCTATTTATGAATTTAATTTAACTGCTAATACTCAGTCGAGTGTATTTTTCTAAACTAACGTATAAACTCTAGAATCGAGCCTCATGAATGATGACGGGATACGCACGTGTTCCTAATTTATGAGGATTGCTGATTTTTAAATATAACTTACGTCACGGGAAGTTTAAATGATAAGCAAAGCTCTCTGCTTGCAAGTTTAAATGTAAGTTTTAACCAGTACAGATTCTGTTTATTATATTATATGTGTTATTTTTCCTCCACACAGTGAAAGTTTTGGGGTGACCCTAACTTTACCAGCACCTAGTAGTAGTTTCCATACTTGTGAAGAAATAGACAGTCCTTATTTTGAACCACGTGGGTTTTCTCAAGTAACACTGATCTGACGGTGCAAGTTAGACAGAAATACTAATATCCCTATAACGGGTTTTCAAAGACTGTAATGATAAATACTGGACCTTGGAGCCAGCACTTAATTTCTTCTAGAAACTCTATATAATTTGCTGCCTGGCGGCGTGAATATTAACAATCATTTCCCGACTAGATTATATCTTGTGGACAAATCTGTGGTGTGACTAAAGTGAATCCTATACTGAGGGAAGGCACCGACCTGACATTCATCATTTTTTTTAGAAACCTACGCTATTGACACTGTGCTCTGTTAACTCCCGCGCCTGGAATAATTGTTAGGTGACTTAATCAGACATTTGAACAAATTTGCATACCCAAGTAGTCGTTCCCGGAGACTCCAAGTTAAACAGGTCTTTTGGAACTGGGGACTTCTTGGCAGTAGACTGCATTTTTTGAGTCTGTGTGAAAATCTAAAAATCAATGTGTTCCAAGAGGCAGCAAGCAAAGTCGTGAGTACTAGTGTGAGAAGCCATGGCGGAATGAATGAGTGTACGCTGGTTTGAGTGATATTTTTCACTATTATATCTTTGACACCCTGTTGCTGTCCTTTTTATTTTTTTTTCAATCTGCATAATTTGTTGCTAAGGCTAGAGTTCTTGTGTTTTTGTCTTAGGTTAAATCAGATTTTTTTCAAACTCTGTGCATATAATTACGAGATAAAACAAAGACAACTCTTAGACTCAAACCCTATGTATCTGTGACTCGGGCGCCAAAATCTGTTCTCTTAACGGGGCCGGGCTAAACCTAGAGTTAACACTATAACGGGGCTATCATCCTTGCAACATTCCTTGATTTTTTATGACTATGTGTATATGTATTTTCCTTGATGTACTTTCTTTGATGTTGTGAGCCGATTTTTTCCTGATATTAAAATCGCTCTTGAACTAAACAATCGTGTTTGGTCAGCTCGTTCTAGATAATATATATATCAATTGTTATAGTTTTTCCCACGTCTGTGTGTTTACCTGTCGTCACGTGTATGTGCGTGCCTATGAGTGATAGAAATATACGTAATATGTATATTGGTGTAGTCTGTCTGACGCTGTAACAACTGTTGTAGAAGATAGGTGAGAGAGAGAAGAATTCTTTTCGCTTTCAGAGACAGCCACTATATCAAAATCTATCATCTCACGTGTGTGGAAATTCTATTACCTTTCACTAACTCTCACTGAGTCTATCACCTATTCAAACCTATTCAGAAGGGACCAAACCTAGTCTTAATTCTCCTATCGGAAATCTACGACAAATGAGGGCTCGTTTCCGGTCTTTGAACTTAGAATAGGAAGACGAGTACGACAAATGAGGGCTCGTTTCCGGTCTTTGAACTTAGAATAGGAAGACGAGTACGACAAATGAGGGCTCGTTTCCGGTCTTTGAACTTAGAATAGGAAGACGAGTACGACAAATGAGGGCTCGTTTCCGGTCTTTGAACTTAGAATAGGAAGACGAGTACGACAAACGTGGACTCGTCTATCTGGATTTTGAACTTAAGATTCTGTATTCTGATATAGAGTAAGAGTGTGATGTCTTGTGAGTTGTTATATCTTTAAATAATTACCCCCTAGACTAACGATCTGTTTACGGGCGTGCTGACCACACAAACTAATAAGTTTTTTTTTTTCCACAGCATCTTTGAATAATATACATTTTGGTTACAGGTTGATTTTGTCGGGATATATGTTAACTGCTGATTGTAATACTAAATGCTGGTAAAGTGGTGAGTGTATAACATTCACTGGGTACTGAGGCAGAACGGCGTTTGAACTAAGTTAAGGAGTGTGTTTCGGACTTTTTTGTCCAGATTAATTCCCTCCCTTACCCGATCTGACTTCAGGTGCGAACTTATAGTGGATTTTTTTTTTAAAATTAAGGGATTATTTTTCTCTTTAATTTTTGCAATATTCTTTTGCTTTTCCACTGTAGCAACTTATTTTTCAGTTGTAATCTTAACTACCATTTATTTGGCGTAGTCGTGTTTTGCATTGAGTGCTTTATTGCCGATAATAGCAGCGATAGTTAGATTTTATTTTGGAGGAGGTATCCCAGGGTTAAGGATATCATCTTTTGAATTTTTGATTTTTTTTTCTCGTAAGTGGTAGGAACCAGGTTATTCTTTTTCCTATTTTCTATCTCCACGTGTCTCAGTCACTGACATAATATGGCCGAGAGGGCAAAGCTTAGACAACTCCTCAGGGACGAAGCGAGAGAGGAGGGACTGGAAGGAGAAGAAATGAAAGCTTTTGTCAGAGACGAACTGAGAGATATGATGCGGAGAGGAAAGAAGAAGAACTAAGGAGGAAAGAAGAAGCAGACCGTCTATTACAGCAGAAGAAGATTGAGGAAGAAATGGAAATCCGCAGGGAGAGAGAAAAAGAGAAGGAGAGACAGCATGAGAAGGAGAGGGAGGAGAGACAGCATGAGAAGGAGAGGGAGGAGAGACAGCATGAGGAAAGAGAAAATGAGCAACGACGACAGCATGAGCTGGCGCTTAAGACTCTAGAGTTCCAAAGCCGTGGTGCTGCCTCTACCTCCAGCAATGGAGAGTCTTCTCCTCATTCTTCCTTAACTGACCCTGCTAACACTCAATCTCTTCAACTAAATGCTATGTCTTTCACTCTTGAATCTTTTCCTTGTCCTAATGAGAAGATTGACACATGGTTAGAAAAATTTGAGAAAATTGCAACTCTGTACGGGTTAGAGAGGTCGCGTTGGAATATGAAACTTTCCCAGGCCCTAAAAGGTTCTGCTTATGATGTTTATTCTAAGCTGGAAAGTAGCCAACAAGACGACTATGATGTGTTGAAGAAAGCGTTACTGGAGCGCTTTGAAATGAACGCTCGCAAGTTTTTGCAACTGTTTCGCAACAGCCGGAAAGAGAATTCTGAAACTTTTCACCAGTTCTCATCTCGTTTTAAGGGATATCTAACAAAGTGCCTTGAGCTTTCGCAGCTCCCCTCTACCTATGAAGGTCTTGAGGAACTTGTTCTAACTGAACAAATAAAGAACACTTTGTCTGCTGATACCCGGAGATTTCTCGCTGAGCAGGGGGCAGAAAAACTTGAAGACATTTTGGAAAAGTCTGAGCGTTATCAAAATGCGCTGGCTGAACTACCGGCCACAAAGCGGAAACCGACAGAGGAGCATTTTCGAAAACATAACCTAGAGCAATCTTCTCAGGCTTCTAACCAAAACAACCACAGAGAAACTGGACCTCAAAACCCCCCTCCTGAAAAATCCAAGTTCTACAAGAACAAGTACCCCAACCACCCCAAACAGTCTGATCAACCCGACCGCCCTACATGGCAGCGTAGCCAGAAAGGACAAGGTGGAAAAGGGAGAACCCCCGAGCACGGGACATATGATCAGACCGAGCACACCGAGCCTAAACGCATCGGATGCTTATTAACAGTCTCGCAAGGCGGAATTATTGACAGTGATTCCCAACCTGTTGGGGATAGACCCTCAACGCGAGGTACTGTTACTTTGAACGGTTCTCAAATTTCTTGCTTATTTGACACGGGGCTTTCTTACGATTGCATTGTTGCCAGAAACCTGGTCAAACCCGGTCAAGAGACAGCAGAGACCGTCCAACTTTGTGGAGTTCGTAAGAGTGATGCACCTACAGCGCTTCCCATCGCATTGGTGGAGATACACTCTGACTTTGTCAGAGGCGTGATCAAAGCGGCTGTTATGGATGATCCCATCTACCCAGTCATACTTGGCGGGAGATACGTGTGTATTGGGAAACCGGAAGAGCCGATTGTGGCAGCAGTAACTACAAGAGGGCAAACCAAGAAGGAACGGGAGCCTGCGCCAAATTTGTTACCTATGGAACTTAAAGAAGCGCAATACAAGGACCCTACTTTGGCACCCTGCTTTAGGAAACTGCCCATGGCTAAGGAACCCAAACAGCACGGGGACATTTTTTCTGAGGATGGCGTACTTTATCGGAGAACGGGCAAGCCTGACCAAGGTTACAACCAGCTCCTAGTACCGAAACAGTACAGAAGCCAAATCCTAGAAATGGGGCACTCTCTTCCCTTTAGCGGACATATGGGACAGAACGCCACAAACCAACGTATAACCACTCATTATTGGTGGCCTGGAGTGAATACTGATATTATCAGATATGTCAAATCCTGTGCCCAGTGCCAACGTGTACCACCCAAGCAACGGACCCCCCCAGTCCACATGGGTGAAATGCCAATAATGGGAACACCATTCGAACGGGTTGTGATCGACATTTTAGGGCCTTTCGAAAGGACTAAAAGAAGGAACAGGTTCATCCTGACCTTAGTCGATACATGCACTTTATGGGCAGAAGCTATCCCGCTAACATGCGCAGATGCCAAGCATGTCGCAGAAGCCCTCGTGCAGATTTTCACTCGGTTGGGATTCCCTCAGCAAGTGTTGACGGATAATGGATCTCCATACCGAAACCTGTTGATGGATGAGATCGTTAAGATCTTGAGGACCCAACACATCCACACTAAGCCATATACTCCGGCGGGAAATGGGCTCGTGGAACGTGCTAATGGAAACCTCACCATGATGCTAAGTAAGCTGGCACAAGTGAAACCTGAAGATTGGGATCTCTGTATTCCTGCAGCATTATTTGGCTACAGAGAATCTCCTCATACTTCCACAGGATTTCCGCCAGCTACACTCTTATTTGGCAGACCCATTAAGGGCCCGCTTGAAGCCTTACTTCAGTCTCTGACAGACGAGAAGGCGGATGAGACAGTCGTCTCAGCAAGTAAATATGTGTCGGTTTTAAAGGAACGGTTGAAACTAGGGTGGGACCTAGCAACGACTAACTTTAAGCGAGCACGCACCAAGCACGCTAACCGATACAGGAAAGTCGCGGAAGAGAGAGAACTGGAAGCAGGAGAGAAAGTTTTGGTGTTGCTCCCTACCGAGAACAACCAACTGAAGATCGGATGGCAAGGGCCGTTTACCGTCCTGAAAAAGATTTCTAAGGCTAACTACCAGATCTCTATTGAAGGAAAGGAGAAGGTTTTCCATTTAAATCTCTTAAAGAGATACTTGGAAAAACCAGTGCCAACCTCCGACCATCTCCTGACGATCGCCAAAACTGACGAAGATGATGATAGTGGCAGGGATATTCCACCGCTATCACAGGAAATCTTTCAAAAATGTCAGAAGCGGCGACGCTCTTTCAAGCGCGCATATGAGACATTCCAGGGGAAGGAAACTTTGAGGAGTGGACTTGAGTAGGAATTGGACAGAGATGGAGGGGGAAGAGGAGAGGGAAGAAGACAGACACCCCGAAGCTACGGTTATAGGAAATTAAACTCCATAACGTAGACATGGAGTGCTTCCATATCTTAAAGGGGGGAGGCTCTGTCACGTAGGGTTTATATTCATTTAATTTCCTACATTTTCTTCCTATTTGTTCACCCAAATTCTCTCTTTTATTATCTCTGTATTTCATTTTTCCTGTATATTTTTCATCCATTCGTTTTGCGAATATTATTCTCATATAATTCGCAAACTTTACCTTTTTCCTTTCTCTTAAACTGAGAATCGCGCTAGGACGATATTACGTAGATGTCAGGGCTGCAGGGCGTCATAAGGCGTGATAAGTCGGTTCGCTGAACACAGGACGTAGCAAATCGTCTACATTCTCACCGAGCGCGCGAGCTTCTTCTCGGCATTAGTCCCGGTGAGGTGTGATACTTTACATCTGCACCGGGCAGTATCCAGACATTTGGCTGGAAAATCCCAAACTGACACGGCGCTCACTTGGGCAATGGAGTCAGGCTGTCTGGGATTTGAAACTGACACGCGTACATCGTGGTCAGTAGGTGACAGTTACGACACGCGTTAAGCGGACGTAAATGTTGGGAGTAGGGGAGATAATTTCGCTTGGCGAAATAAGTTTCGGCCCTTTGTCTGATTTTAAGATATTGGCCAAGTTTGAAACTTTAATTTCATTCTCGCTCATAGACTCCACAGTAGATAGGTCGCTCGAAAAACAGAATAGCTGTTAGCGAAGATCTCAGTTTGTTTCGGCAATTTGTCGAACTTCTAGACTTCCAGAAATATTTTCAGCATTTTTATTCTTAAGTTGTGCGACTACCTGTAATTCTGTGGTTGAGGTAATTAATATGATAGATATATAGATTTTGTGAGTGTTAAAGTGTTAAATCGCTTAATTCATTTTAATCTATTTCTTTAGCGCAGAAGCGAAATAAAGTGGTAGGCTATTATATTTTCTAGGGAAGCATTCAGTGGAAAGCAGTAGGAAATTATAATTTCTAGCTTATAACGGCAATTGTAGCTATTTATGAATTTAATTTAACTGCTAATACTCAGTCGAGTGTATTTTTCTAAACTAACGTATAAACTCTAGAATCGAGCCTCATGAATGATGACGGGATACGCACGTGTTCCTAATTTATGAGGATTGCTGATTTTTAAATATAACTTACGTCACGGGAAGTTTAAATGATAAGCAAAGCTCTCTGCTTGCAAGTTTAAATGTAAGTTTTAACCAGTACAGATTCTGTTTATTATATTATATGTGTTATTTTTCCTCCACACAGTGAAAGTTTTGGGGTGACCCTAACTTTACCAGCACCTAGTAGTAGTTTCCATACTTGTGAAGAAATAGACAGTCCTTATTTTGAACCACGTGGGTTTTCTCAAGTAACACTGATCTGACGGTGCAAGTTAGACAGAAATACTAATATCCCTATAACGGGTTTTCAAAGACTGTAATGATAAATACTGGACCTTGGAGCCAGCACTTAATTTCTTCTAGAAACTCTATATAATTTGCTGCCTGGCGGCGTGAATATTAACAATCATTTCCCGACTAGATTATATCTTGTGGACAAATCTGTGGTGTGACTAAAGTGAATCCTATACTGAGGGAAGGCACCGACCTGACATTCATCATTTTTTTTAGAAACCTACGCTATTGACACTGTGCTCTGTTAACTCCCGCGCCTGGAATAATTGTTAGGTGACTTAATCAGACATTTGAACAAATTTGCATACCCAAGTAGTCGTTCCCGGAGACTCCAAGTTAAACAGGTCTTTTGGAACTGGGGACTTCTTGGCAGTAGACTGCATTTTTTGAGTCTGTGTGAAAATCTAAAAATCAATGTGTTCCAAGAGGCAGCAAGCAAAGTCGTGAGTACTAGTGTGAGAAGCCATGGCGGAATGAATGAGTGTACGCTGGTTTGAGTGATATTTTTCACTATTATATCTTTGACACCCTGTTGCTGTCCTATTTGTTTTTTTCAATCTGCATAATTTGTTGCTAAGGCTAGAGTTCTTGTGTTTTTGTCTTAGGTTAAATCAGATTTTTTTCAAACTCTGTGCATATAATTACGAGATAAAACAAAGACAACTCTTAGACTCAAACCCTATGTATCTGTGACTCGGGCGCCAAAATCTGTTCTCTTAACGGGGCCGGGCTAAACCTAGAGTTAACACTATAACGGGGCTATCATCCTTGCAACATTCCTTGATTTTTTATGACTATGTGTATATGTATTTTCCTTGATGTACTTTCTTTGATGTTGTGAGCCGATTTTTTCCTGATATTAAAATCGCTCTTGAACTAAACAATCGTGTTTGGTCAGCTCGTTCTAGATAATATATATATCAATTGTTATAGTTTTCCCACGTCTGTGTGTTTACCTGTCGTCACGTGTATGTGCGTGCCTATGAGTGATAGAAATATACGTAATATGTATATTGGTGTAGTCTGTCTGACGCTGTAACAACTGTTGTAGAAGATAGGTGAGAGAGAGAAGAATTCTTTTCGCTTTCAGAGACAGCCACTATATCAAAATCTATCATCTCACGTGTGTGGAAATTCTATTACCTTTCACTAACTCTCACTGAGTCTATCACCTATTCAAACCTATTCAGAAGGGACCAAACCTAGTCTTAATTCTCCTATCGGAAATCTACGACAAACGTTAAAAGTCACGTGGGGTTTTCCGAAAGTGGCATAAACTGGTTCTATCTAAGTTTATGTAGTCAGTCCTAAATTAAAGCGGGTTTCTAGCTACCGAGGTCAGGGGTCAACAATGACGTCGTATCTAAAAATAGTATTAGACTCGAGGAGAAAATCACTGAACGCTAGGAGAATATCCGCAAGTGTAATTTCCCATGACTTTACGGGCTTCTTGATCATGCATTGAAGATGATAAAAATGGCGTCTCGTAATTAATAAAAAAAAAGAAGTGAAGATTGGGCCAGTCGTCACAGTTGGTAGAGATTTCAGAGGGCTGAGGTAGACGTTTTAGAGGACTGAGGTCGGAGGTAGATGTTTCAGAGGACTGTATTAGAGGTTTCAGAGAACTGAAGTAGAGGTTTCAGAGGACTAGTAGAGATTTCAGAGGAAATTGGTAGACGTTCCAGAGAGCATTATGATACAGAAATAAGGGTGGTAGTGATACCACAGGAGCCCCACATAGTTCCCAGAGTATCTGACAAAAATAATGAAAGAAAAGACTGCTGCTCCCTTAGGCATATCGTACAAGGTGACTAATATGGGGTTGTGCATGAGACTGGCTACATCATCACATAGTACAAATTGCTACAGAAACCACTATTGCAAGAGAGCATGAATGCTTTAATGCAGGCTTCCTGCAAGGAGGCCTATTACACTGGTGCAGGTATGCTCCTCAAGGAGCAAAAATTGAATAAGATATCACAGAAGGTAATGGAAAAATGACAGCAGAAAGAAGAATGGTACTGATTTATGATGGAACATATTTAGTTTTGACTTGTGCCATTCACAGGGGTCTCTGAGGAGACAAAGAAAGGACGGGACTACTGTTCCCTCAGACATGTCGTAGAAGATGACAAATATGAGATAGTGCATAAGGCTGACAACCTCATCACGTAAAACAAATTGCTTGAAAAACTACTGCTGCAGGAGTACGTACTTTGACGTAGACTTTTTGAAAAAGAGGCCAGCTACAGTGTTGGTTCCATGCTCCGTAAGGATTAAAAATGGAGATAAATGTTTTTGCATGCTAACAGTTCACAGTTATTCAGTTAAACTGACGAAGTAGTTCAGATTTGAGCAAGATTGTTAACTTTTCAGTACACTGAATTTTTTTATCTGCTTGCAATCAACTAAATATGCAGCTATCTCATGACATATATGTGATGTTAATAAAACTGTGATGTGCTGTTCCCTTTACTAATTCTGATTGAATCTTTCCACAGATTCATTGGCTGTCCATTATTAACTCTTTGGTCTTGGTGTTTCTTCTCATTGGATTTGTAGTCATTATCATGGTAGGTTACAGAATTTTTTATTATTAACATTATGAAATCCTCATCTGTTAATGCTAAGGGAACCTAGAATTTAAATTCCATTAAAGCGAGGTGATAAGGTAACATCCCTTAGCTATCACATAGAAATTCTGTAAATTTTAGTTATTTATGTCAGTGTTTAAGAAAGAGTTTTATTTTGCCAACGTAACCACAGTCCATATTCACATGATATATATTTTAGAATTTACTGTATGGTCGAAGTATTCACACTGTTCATAATGCCGGTCCGCTTTAGCTCATAACCCAGTTTTCTTCATGGCCATTGTCAAGAACTGTTTATAGAATGGATGTCAGTACTTACGCTCAGGCGGGAGCTAAATGGGTTAATGTTAGTTGTGAGTTGAAGTGAGTTAATGTTAAGTTTGAGTGTGTTCACGAATGGTATTAGTAGCAGTCGACTAGTGTTGTTAAGTTCACGGGTGTGACAGACCTGTTATGAGCGAAGTGATATCTAAAGACTGGTCAGGGGTGAAAGGGTCATGTGTTGTAGCAGGCAGTCGAGAGAGAGATTCGAGCGAGTGAAGGTTACATTGAGCGAGGAGGCGAATTGTATTATGGAATATAGTTTCTGCATGTTGAAATATGAGCAAAAGTATAGTGAGATTGCTCCAGGCTAATATTGTTTGATGATTGTTACGTGTCTTTTGTATAGGCCTATTGTTAATGTTAATTTTGCAGTAACAGGATGGTTCCTGTGGCCAAGATGATGTCTAGAGTAGTAAACTCTCAGACACCGCAACCAGCCTACACCACTCAGAATGATTTGAGTCACAATGGACGAAATGGACGATATATAATTTATTTAGGACGGCACACAGCTCCACAAATAAATAGTTCAAGCCAACATAGAACGGCAGATAATATGCAGAAATCGATATACCATAGACAGTCAGTTCATGCCAGGAACGCTGTCCCTTAGTTCTCAATATGATATATTTCTATGAACGCTCGACACTGAGCAATTATACTTCTGGTCAATACAGATAACTAGATACATGTCACCGAAGATCTTGATGTATTAGTGATAGCAGAACTCCATTATAAACACTTTAACAATCAGGAGCTCAAACACATACGTCCACTCGCCATGACACACAATCGTATAAGGCCCCGCACTTCTGCCCCTCTAGTTTCATGTGAGCCACCCAAGCATATCAGCTTAACGTCACTCACCCGTCTTTATCAGTGACCCGTATAAAATAAACAAACAAAGAGCCCTGTTGAGCTAACCATAATAGGCACAATCGTTATGAATTTTAATCATAACATTACTCCTTCCCCCCCCCGCGCACAAAATAATGGAAACAAAGTTTTCATTATTTCCGTGGTGTGAGTATAACCTCGCCAGAGTGAAATATGGTAACATCAAATTTCACTATAAATAAGAACTAGTATAGCACCCAGGTTTCTGCCATAGGGTAGGCAATTTAACACTAAAAGTGTGGTCGATGGTTAATACCAAAGCCAATGTCTCCTTTAGACAAAATCCTTTTTAACCGCAATGTGAGGTCGCCATAACTAATAGTACTCAACATATTAAAAAATGATGGTAGCAATACATGCACTCACATACCTCACACCGTCAAATAATGCCTATCAGTCAAGTCCAGTATCAGTATAGCTTGACTGCCTGCGTCAGGGTCAGCGAACCAGAGCTGACCAAGATCCTACTCCACCTCCACGTGGTGGTCCTGGAAACAGGCTGCATCACTGCAGTCTGGCTGAGAGAGTAGGGAATGAAGAGGGAAGGCAAACCCGGTCCCAAAAAATGCAGTGCGGAAGTCGGTTGTGTCGGCCGAAAGGCGCAAATACCGCAGCTTCGCTGTAAATGGACACAAAGCAACCAACATTCTTTTCAGGACGAACGAGGAAGAAGAAGAAGAAGATAAATTAATTCATGATCAGTGTCAAAAATGCAAAGCAATAAAGAATAAACAAAAATGCACCAACGTAAATAGATGAAATGAGGCAGACAATCCTGTTAGTAAAGTGAATGAATGCAACATCGTATGCCAAAAGATTAAAGTCATGTGTACATCTTAAGTACTTGTCAGAAAAAGTGTGTTGTGGTGCCAATAAAAAAAAATGTTATCTTGCACCTAACGAAGTTGTGTGTCCAATCAGGTAAGAATACGCTGATGTATGGTACAAATTGATAATAGTATTGAGAACCCTCAAAATGTTTACTGAATAATTAGTGTGAGTGTATTAATGCCATGTGTCAAAGACCGAATCTTATCCCGCGAATTAAAACTAATTAACCGCTAATTAACGCACTATATTATCAGTAATAATGTCATAGTATTCTACACACTAGTGGAATAATAAACTAAAGTCCCAAGTTCATGTCTATGATCCTCTGCTACATTCTCGTATAAGTCGCATTATAATGTAACTTTACGCACGAACGATCAGTGTTCCCCAAAAAGCACGATATATTATAGTAGTTGCGTCCCCTTGACCAAGCGAAGCATTCTTGAGTAACGTCCCTTCATCTTGAGACGCAGTTTCAATAATAGCATAAAACAAGATTTTGCATTCAAAGTATCGATATGTCACATTATTCTGAAATTATCAATAAATGTGTGTGTTTATGCACATAAACTAAGTATGACAACTGTTCCGAAGGTCGAAGACATCCCTGTAATGAGCTGAGTAAAAGGAGGTAGAACTCAACATTGGCGATATCAGCATTCATCATCATCAGGTGCCAAGTGAACCGATCACTATTTGTAAGTACAGTTGACATTCAAAAATCCGGCAACCTCCGGACCTGAGGAGTGCCGGATTATTGAAAATGCCGGAATTTTTATGGTTATATATGCTGTATATATTTAACAGAAAATGACTACCTGTAAAGTCCTTTAAAGAAAGAAAATTAAAAACTAAATGATCTGCGATCGACAACGCACAATGTTTACGTTTTACACCACTTCTTTTATTTGCTGAATCCATAATGGGGCTATACAGCAGCAAATAAATGATAAAATGAGAAGGAATGAGCAGGAATGCCTGTTAACACGTGCAAGCAAGACCCAACAGCTGCATCAAAACATAAACGGCTCCAGAAAACAGTGGCGCGCCAACGCGGCAAATTAAAAAATGCGCTCCGAAATCCATGCCAGAAATCTGAAGGAACCGGATTATCGATGGCCGGATTTTTGAATGTCAACTGTACTGTCAAAAGAGTCCTTGAGCGATTTCCTTCAATTTCCGATGCAAAAGTTATGATTGTTCTCAGCCTTGGCATTCATCACAGAGTGTTTGTACATTCATTACTTGCACAGCAACGATAAATCTGGAAATTTCTGTCAGCATCAGCATTGTCAGCAACAAAGTTCATAAAGAGTGGAATGTTCCATTAGTCAACACGTGAAGAAGTCAGTTAATAGGTTAGCTGTAACCTCACAAGGTACCTGTATTTGCCGAATTGTCTGGTGATAGTGAGTCTTTTACACAACAGGACAACACATCTGCGATCACGTTGTGACTGCCCTTGATGGCACGAATGACATAGTCGTAGGGTTGGAGCGCAAGTGATGCTCTGGCAGCCCTCTCATTACAAAACTTTGCCGTTTTCAGATAGGACAAAGCTTTCTGATCTGTCTCCAAGACAAATTTTGCACCAATCAGGTAGCGTTGAAGTTTCGAAAAACAATATACAACAGCAAGAAGTTCACGCTCCACAATAGGATATTTTTGTTCAGTGGTTGTCAATTTTCGACTGACATACAGAATTGGATGTAGACACAATCATCGAATTCCTGCATAAGTGTACCACCGATTCCTGATCCAGAGGCGTTGACTCTAAGGATAAAAGGAAAACGAGCATCAGGCAATCTTAAAATTGGTGATTTTGAAAAATAACACTTAAGTATATTTAAAGAAACATCACACGAATGTGACCAAACAATCTTATTTGGAGAGTCCTTTCTTAATAACGAAGACAGAACTGAAGTAATTTCTGAAACATAAGGCAAAAATTCCCTATCGAATCCAACAAGACCCAACAGACTGCAAACCTGTGAAAAGAATAATTAGTACAGGACGCCTCTGAACTTGTTCTTCAGGAGATACCTGAAATATAAACTGAAATAATGCCAAGAAAAAGAAGTTGCAAAATGAGTGAAGTATACACAATCCAACAACGTAAGAAACTAGCGGGTGAGATAGTCAATATCTGAAATAAATAGGATTATAGAAGAAAAATGTGCACAAGAATGCATTAAAATCTGTGTGGTGCCGAATCATGTACCAATAGTACATCAAGACAATGGTATCGAAAGTAAGCACCGTTGTCAAGATCGACGACCATGCGTGCATCCACATTGGAGTAAAAATAAATAATTGCCTCCCTATCATTTAAACTGTTGATGGGCAAAAGACTTACAAATTTCACCAGTGAACTGGAAAAAG
Organism: Oreohelix idahoensis; assembly: GCA_024509875.1. Classification (NCBI taxonomy): domain Eukaryota; kingdom Metazoa; phylum Mollusca; class Gastropoda; order Stylommatophora; family Oreohelicidae; genus Oreohelix; species Oreohelix idahoensis. Next base: position 1,108,075 of record JAMPIV010003699.1, read on the forward strand.
TCACCCAGTGCGTGCCATGTAGTGCCGGGTGGCAGATTTCGCACTAGAACGGTGCGTGAGTATGCACTATTACCACCATAAGGCATCCTATTTTCACGAAACTGTGAGCAGCGGTGGTAAGCACCCTTAGTCAAATGAGAAACTCCCATCAAGGCCAGCTCCTTGACGTGGAGATGGGGCTCAAGTACAGCCATCAGCGGCTGAAAAACCAAGACTGGCCAGGCCCTCCTACACTCGAGCAAGACCACAGTATGCCCTAGCAAGTCAAGGTGCTGAAGACGGAGGAAACCACCCAAGAGGCGCACCACAGCAATCAGGATGCCACGCACATGCGCTATGGAAGTATGCCTATATCTGCAAAACGTTATGGCACTCGCCCTGTGACGGACACCCAGGCAGGCGCAGTGCCGGGCCCTCTGCCTCGGAAGGGCCCAACCCCTACTACTGGGGGTCCTTCTCAATTGCCCCGTGGAGCCAGGAGGCATGAGAATAGAGCTACTGGCCAAGCAAAGAAAAGACCATTTAAAATAATGCACTGGAATGCTGAAGGCGTCAATAGTAAAATAGACGGCTACAGCAAAAAATTAGAGCTTGAAAATATCTTGAATAAAGAGCAAGTAAATGTATGTTGCTTGCAAGAAACCCACCTCAACAAGGACATAGCCTTCAAAATCAGAGGCTACCAGTGCTACCGATCTGACCGAATAGACAGGCGAAAGGGTGGAATACTGACACTCGTGAGAAATAACATCAGTGCATGTCAGCTTGAAACATATATGGAGGAGGCGGAATACCAGATGCTTCATCTCAGGACAGAAAGTTTAGAATTTCACCTGCTCAACTACTACTGTCAGAGCGACCGCCCACTGGCACTAGATACAATCCCAGCAAAAGAAAGACTGATTGTATGCGGAGACTTCAACAGCCACTCACAGAGCTGGGGCTATGATCACATGGACAGGAGAGGTGAGGAGCTTGAAAACTGGCAGGATGACAATGGGCTTATCCTGATTAACCAGCCAATTGACCCACCAACTTTCTACTCGAGATCATGGCACACCGCCTCTACACCAGACCTGGCATTCCACTCACTCGGCCTGGAGTGGAACACCACACGCGTTGTAGGGAAACAACTTGGAGGCAGCGACCACCGGCCAGTCTTCCTAATTGTGGAAAATGAACTTGTCAAGGAGAGCAGCACTCTCTCTAGGTGGAACTACAAGAAGGCAGACTGGACAATGTACCAGCACCGTACTAGTATACTGGCTAAGAGATCTGACTGTAGACAAAGACATCAATAAGCTAGTCGATGAATTCAGCAGATGCATATTACTGGCTGCTCGTGAAACAATACCTAGAGGGGCTCGTAAGCACTACAAACCATATTGGAATAGTGAACTAGAGCAGCTGCACAACGACGTGGAAACATCTTGAAAGTAGGCAGAGACCAGTCCATGCCAAGAACACCACAATAACTACCAGCAAGCTAAGGCCAAATTTCAAAGGGCCAAGTTGCAGGCCAGGCGAAGAAACTGGAAGGAGAAAACAGAGTCCTTGAACTTCGAAAGAGATACAAGGAAACTGTGGAAGCTGGTAAAACAACTTAACGATGAAGGTACAGGGAGAAACTCAAGGATTGCTCTGTACAAAGATGGAAACATCCTCATGGGAAAACAGGCAGCTGATCACTTTGCAGACTCCTTTGCTAAAGACAACAACATTGAAGTTAGCCCAGAGAAGCAACAGGAGACTCGTGAGAAACAACAACACGCAGGACGAGATGGAACCATACCTGAAGTTATGGAGGCACCAATCACATTCAGAGAACTGGAGTTTGCAATATCCAAATTGAAAATGAGAAAGTCGCCAGGAGTTGATGGAGTGTCCAATGAAATGATTAAGAACTTGGGAACCGCAGCGAAAACAAAGCTGCTGCAGATCTTCAATATCTGTTGGAACTCAGGCAGAGTTCCACAGACCTGGAGGGAAGCAATCATGATACCACTCCTAAAACCAGGAAAAGACAGTTCCACTGCCTCCAGCTACAGACCAATCAGCCTTACAAGCTGCCTCTGCAAAACAATGGAATGTATCATCAACCTCAGGCTACAATGGTACCTTGAAAGTGAAAACCTTCTTGTACCACAGCAGGCGGGCTTTAGGCAGTGTTATTCTACCAAAGATCAGGCAACTTACCTTTCTCAAGAGATTGAGGATGCATTCCAAGATAAGAAACTGGTACTAGCAGCATGGATAGATCTAAGGAAAGCATTTGACAAGGTTTGGAAAGAAGGGCTTCTGAAGAAACTGAGAAATTGTAGAGTGAATGGTAAGATGTACAAATGGGTGAAAGCATACTTGTATAACAGAAGAGCCCGAGTACAACTAGATGGCCTCAAGAGTAAGAAAATTCTACTGTGTCATGGCATCCCTCAGGGAGGGGTTCTGTCCCCCACACTTTTCCTGGTCTACATCAACGACCTGGTTGCTGAACTACCACATGGAATGAAAGTGGCAATGTACGCTGATGACCTGGTAATATGTTGCACAGATGAGCATGCAACAGTGGCCACCAAACTGCTACAAAGATCTATAGATGCCTTAACCTCATGGGCAAATAGATGGTGTGCCAGCATCAACACAGACAAGTGCAGCACTACGCTCTTCACCCTCTCTCCCAAACAAAAAGCTGGTGTCATCAAGATAAATGAAGAGCTCCTGAGAGAAGATAAACAACCCACCTATCTCGGAGTTACATTCGATGATAAGCTGACATGGAAGCAGCACATCAACAAGGAAGCAACAAAGGCCAGGAGAAAGTTAGCCATCCTGAGAAAACTAAGTGGAACCACATGGAGAGCCAGCGGGAAAATACTTAGTAAAGTTTACCAGCAGGGCATACGACCACACCTGGAATATGGGTCAGCTGCGTGGTGTCCAGCATCAAACACCACACTACAAGAGCTAGATAAGGTGCAAAACCAGGCGCTTAGGGTCATCACGGGGGCAATGAAATCAACGCCCATAGTGGAGATGGAGAAAATGGGGAGGATACAAGCACTGAGAGAACGCAGAGACACGAAAGTGCTAACACAGGCAGAAAAGTTCCTCTGTATGCCGAGCCATCCAATGAAGGACAGATTCCAAAACCTAGCAATGGGGCGATTGAAAAGAAGCAGCTTTATCCACCAGGCCAAACGATTTCGTAGACAAACCTCAGACCTGCCTGAAGTTAACAGCCCCCTAACGTCTGTGCCAGAACAAACCCCTTGGAGAGAGGAGCCTGGACTACCAGTACACATCCAGACAAAAGTGAAAGGAATATTTGACAGGGATGAACAGAACAGCGTGCAGCGTAGGACAGTCACTCTTAGTTTCCTGGATGATGAATACCCACAGGACCTCTGGGTCCGAGTATACACAGATGGGTCAGCACAGAATGCAGTAAAGAATGGAGGAGCAGGAGTGTACATAGAATACCCAAACAACACTAGGGATACGGTCAGAGTACGAACGGGGAAATTCTGTAACAGCTATGATGCAGAAGTCCAGGCAATCAAGGTGGCAACTGAGAAACTACTGAACACCAATCTCGGTCCACAGCCTGTAGTATTCCTGACAGATGCAAGATCAGCACTCCAAGCACTTCAGTCCAGAAAATTGCCAGGTATACAAGCCCTACTTTCTGAACTGTGCAACCAGCACAGGGTCGCCATGCAGTGGATACCGTCTCATTGTGGAATACCAGGAAACAAGAGAACAGATGGCCTGGCTAAAGAAGATGCTGCAGACGAGCTACCGGGTGTACCAGTTACGTACCATCAGAAGAAAAAGATGATCAAATCCATCAGAAAGCCACCAACACAGGATGACTACCAAGCTATGAACAGATCAGAACAAATTGTCATTCTGCGCCTCAGAACAGGACACAACCGCCTCCGCAGCCATATGTATACAAAATTCAAGATTGGCAATTCAGCCATGTGTACATGTGGACAGGCACCCCAGACTGCGGAGCATGTACTTCAAGATTGCACCGAATATGATATATTGAGGCAAACCCACTGGCCCAGAGAAACAACACTGGAAGCAAAACTATATGGACCTCTGTATGAACTACAAAAGACAGTAAAGTTTATACAAGAAACAACATTGCAGATATAAACAATATAGTTCAAGCGAACGAAAAAAGAAGAAGAAGAAAAATGAGAAACATGGTCATTTATCTTTCTTGTGGATGTCATATCTTTTATTATATGATGTATCATACTGATTGAACTGAGTATGATGTTTATCGGAAATCGATCCCATCGGTTTGGAGCATGTCGTAGAAGACTGCTCATAAGGTACTGCTAAACCTTCTTTAACAGATGTAATGGGTCTAGTATGATCAGGTAAGTTTGTACTATCCGTAATATCAACATTAAGTGCACCAATCTGACTGCTACTCGAAAATTTTGTGTCACCTATGACGACCTCATCTGCACTCTTAAGAGTAGATGCACTGTGACCATGCCGTTTAAACTGAGGATGCTTAACAGTTTTATTAGTTACATTTGAGCATGTCATGACAGACTGCCCGGAAGGTCCAGTCAATAATAATAATAATAAATTCTTTAAGCGCCAAACACGGCACATAAGGCAGAAACCAGTGCTCTCCAGGTTGTTCGTTGTGACGCCACTCCTCTTAGCTCTTGCACATTATTTAGGCCCAACGTTCTTCCTTCTCTTATTATTGTTCTTCTGAGTGTTTCTTTTGGTCTTCCTTTTTTTCCTCTTACCCTCAGGAACCCAAGTGAGCGCCTGTAGTGGTATTCTGTTGTTTTGCATTCGTAGGACATGACCGATATATGACCATCGTCTTTTCCTTATATAGTTGGAGACATATTTCTGCCTAGAGTCTTCTCTTATTTGTCGATTAGTCTTGAATTCTTTCCAACTGATGTTCATGAGTTTTCTAAGACATTTGTTCTCGAATGTATTCAGCTTGTTCTCCAATGATTTTGTTATTTTCCAACTCTCACAGCCGTATGTTAACACTGAGATAACATTTGAATTAAACAGACGAAGCTTGGTATGTATATTCAATGATCGTAATTTCCAAATGTTAGATAACACTGGCTAACAAAAAAAAAAATTTTTTTTTCTTTCTCTAACATTTCTATGTTTTTCTGGTCAATTTTAATGCGCTGTTTTTAAATCTGCAAACCGTTTTTCTCTATCAGGTCGGGATCTCTAGAAATACGCAATTGAAGGTTTTTTAACAACGCATACAGTATTACAACATCATTCGTACAAGAAGTATAACAGTTATGTAGGCTTGAATTTCTTTGCAGTCGACTTTCGTCGGTGAATGGCATGTGGTACATCGCGATGAAGCATCCAACAATAATCGGCAAGCATGGTCACACTCCACCGTCCTTGATAACGTGACTCCATTACAGCGATATCTTGATGGAACCGTTCTCCATGTTCATCGCTGACTTCGCCAAGGTTGTCAGGGGAAAAGTCATGATGCGAATCGAGCAAATGGATTTTGAGGGACATGTTACAGCCCATAATTCTGTATGCATCTATGCACTGCTTAACAATATGCACATAGTCGACAGATTTGTGATTTCCCAGAAAGTTATCGACAATCGATTTGAATGCTATCCATGCGCGAAGTTCACTACCATGTAACAAGTTCTCGAATTGTTTGTCTGCAATAACTTTCCTAATCTGAGGTCGTACAAAGATACCTTTCTTTATCTTTGCATCACTAACTTGCGGAAACTTTTCTCGAAGATAAGTGAAAGCTTTGCTCGTTTTATCTAACGCTTTTACGAAATTCTTCATGAGCCCCAACTTTTATGTATCGGTGGTAAAATGATGCTGTCTTTGTTAACTAATGGCTCGTGTATTACATTTTTATGCCCGAGCTGCATACGATCCCTGATAGGCCACACCTTTCTTGCATAATGTTCCTGTCTGTTGCGGCTGTCCCATTCACATAGGAAGCAACAAAATTTAGTATACCCAGTCTGCATGCCCGTGAGAATTGCAATGACCTTTAGGTCTCCACAAATTCGCCATTGGTAGTCATTGTACTTTATTTTTGCCAAATGTATAGCCATATTGTCATAAGTTTCTTTCATATGAACAGAGTAGGCGACTGGAATTGATTGGAAATAAATTTCCATTATGCAATAACACGGCTTTTAAACTAGTCTTGGAAGAGTCGATGAAAAGTCGCCATTCGTTGACTATGTGCTCATGACCGAGGTGCACCATTAGACTGTTTACATCTTTGCAATAGCAAATGTCATCATCCATCTCAAAGTATTGAACAAGTTCTCTGTGTCGATGACGAAATTTAGATATCGGAGTATTGGGCGCTAAAAGATTCCATTCTTTGTGTCACGAACCGAGTAATTTCGCTTGTCCTTTGGTAAGAGCGAGATCACGTATTAGATCTGAAAGTTCTGAATGGTCAATTAAGTGAACACCATCATTCACCGGTATATAATCCGAGTCAGAATTAGTTTCTAAAGCAGGTAAACTATCAATTTCTGATGGTTCATTCACCTCCAACGGATATTGTTCTGGTGGAACTGGGGTCGGACACGTGATTGGATCATGAGGCACTGGTTTCGAAACCGATTCAATATTTGGATAAACCACAGACTTTCTAGTTTTAAAAGTGAAACCATGGATATTTGTCGAGCAGAAGTAACAATCAGTAGCGTGATTTGTCGGTTCACGCCATATTACTGGCACTCCAAAAGTCATCGACTTATGGAATGCTTCGGCGATTTTCGTAACCAACCTGCCAATGTATTTGCACAAGTCGAACAAACTGCATTTGGCTTCCAAGATTTCTTTGCATCATCAACCTTCGAATCGAAATAAAGTTCATATGCTTTCTTTAGTAATGGTGTGAAGTTTTTCTGGTGAACACGATCGGTAAAATATCCGCAAACGTAACAGAACAGATCAGCCGAATTTCTACAACTTCTAGAAGCCATATTTTGCTCAGAATTATTTCAAAATACAGTAACTATTTGAAAAATAGCGTAACATATGTTGTGCATCTTTTAGCAGTATAAAAAGTAGAATTATTTTGCATTTTATTAATTTTTAATAAGTTATATAGTAAAAATGAAACGGAGCAAATAACGGTTTCCCAAAAATATATTTATTCACAAATATCTTAAGAACCCGACGTGATAGAGATAAACGGATTTCAAATTTGAAATCAGCGCAAGAAACTGACCTAAGAACACTTATTCTGATATAAGAAAGAAAAATGTTGTTTGTCAGTGTAATCTATTGAAGGCGCTAGCTGCCAAAGCAATTCTAGTATGGATTTCTCTTGTTGTGTCACCATCCTGAGTCATTTTACTGCCTAAATAATTGAAACTTTCAACTTCCCTAAAATCAGCATTGACTGTCTTTTGAAGACAAAACTTTGTATAGCGATCCTGATCAAAATAAATTGAACCAATCTGAATGACATCAGTCACGTTAAGATCACATTCAACGAACTGGTCTGTACTTTTACGACTCAGATCCTGTATTTGCATTGTGTTTAGTATTTATTTTTGGCTTCTCACGCCCAGATGTAACCTGATCCTGTCGATTATGGGAAACATTTTCCCCCGTGAGTATAGGATGATCTGTTAAACAGTTTGTCACACCGTTTTTACTTTTGTTGGCGTGTCGCCAAGAAGGTGTTCCAGATACGGCCATATTGTTTGAACTGGGGCCACCGTCATGACAGTGATCACGAGGGAAATTGTATCTGCCTCGAAAAGGGATTTTTTTCTTTACTAGGGCAAGATGACCCATTACCATCACCCTTGGTATTGCCTGTATGTTGCACATCACACCTCTTGTCGCCCGAGGGTGCCAATAGTGTATGCTTTAAAATGATATCTAACAAGCTATCAACCCTATTTCGTAACTTAATAATTTCACCATTTTTCCGTGAGAGTTTTCTCACCTTGCCTGGCATTTACTTTTCTGAGTTCGACCTTTCTATTTTTTTCTTTATGCAATAAAGTATCAGATGCGACTATTCTTTTCTTATACTCATTTTTGAGTTGCACATAAGACTGTTCTTTGTTACGGATTGTTATGTCCTTTTCCTGAACAATTGATTCAAGACGCGTTACCTCCATCTTCAACTCTGAAGCTGAGGAACATGAGATTGAGTTTCCTGTAGTATCCTCGTCTCTAATTCGACTTCTCTCATGGCTCTCTTTTTCCTTGCCATTTTCTTCAATCTCCTCTTTATTGCTTTCTCAATATGTGGTTGTAGTTGGGCAACTTGAATTATAAGTCCCTGAATCTGAGCAACCTGTGCCTGAATTTGTGTTTTCAAAGTTTCCTTTGACGGGATACCTGCTTTAAGACGATCAATTTTATCTGATAAATCATGAATGTGCATGGCTTGTATGTGAAGTTTCCTCTGATAGGCTGCGCGTTATCTTGCGACATCTTCAATGTGAGTTCCTGAACCTCTGAGTCTAAAGTTTTATTTTTATCCAAGACAGTCTCTAATGACGCCTTAGAATTTGCAAGTTCCACTTGTAACGATCTGAAGTTTGACCTATCAATATTGGCCTGCAATTTTAGTGCCATCAACTCTTTGTCTAAATCATCCATTGACTTCTCTCTGTTTGCAACAACCTCCAATAACTCATCTTCTCTCCTATACCATCTCTCTTCCATAGAAATATCATCACATCCCCCATTCTCTACCTTTTCTAGATTGACCATGATAAAACTCTGAAGAGCTGGTCCTTGTAACCCAAACTCCTTACCTTGCCTGAGAAAATATTCCACGGCAGACATATTTCACTAATATTGTGACTCCAAATTGTCCAATAATAATTCAAATGATATATATATTTAATGTGAGCAGTATTAGCAATAACTATTTCACCACTCAATATCAATCAACTGCATGAAATTACAGATGTTATTGTAGGAGCAAAAAAATAATAAAGATACCAACCAAATTGCAGTATAAAAGATTACAGTAGAAAGAGCCAACTCAAGATAATACTAATGAATAAACCCAAGGCAGAAATTTATGAATTATAGAAAAATGAAAAAAATTCGGCTCTATCACACATATGACAATACAAGCACGATTTCACAACATATAATACATCTAATAACTGAATGATAGCAAGATTAGATGAACAGATTTACAAACAATAATGGAGAATGTACCAAATAAAATACAATAAACCTGACTACAAATACAAAATTACAAATAAACAGGGCAAAACAGCTAACAGAAATGGTGATGATAAGCTCAATAGTAGCAGTAAACACAGCTTTGTAATGCCAGCCCCACTATTTGAGAAAATCATGAACCAAACCTAAAGACCAACCAATAATTCACGACCATGGGATTGGTATTGTGAATTAATGGTTCCCTCGCCAACCAACCCGCCTATCTCATAAACATGTAAATACAGATAGACATATAACGTATATAAAAAAAAAAGAACCCTGTCAAATGAGATTCTTCAAGCCACACACTGTATGTATCAATAAATATACTTATCTGTATTACGAAAAACAAATTCCTCCTGGCTTCAACCTCTGGCTCAGGGAATGACGATTCACATACAGTGCTTGACCAGGTTTAGACTTAGAAATCCGGCTTGTAGCCGATCATCGCCATCTTGAAAAATATTCTGCCCTTGCAGAAAATGTAGCCCACCGACTTGAAAAATTGCTGAAACAACATATGTTTAGATCCCGGCTTGGCCCCCAAATTTAGCGCTGTTACGTGTCTTTTATATAGGCCTATTGTTAATGTTAATTTTGCAGTAACAGAATGGTTCCTGTGGCCAAGATGACGTCTAGGGTAGTAAACTCTCAGACACCGCAAGCAGCCCACACCACTCAGAATGATTTGAGTCACAATGGACGAAATGGACAATATATAATTTATTTAGGACGGCACACAGCTCTACAAATAAATGGTTCCTGTGGCCAAGATGACGTCTAGGGTAGTAAACTCTCAGACACCGCAAGCAGCCCACACCACTCAGAATGATTTGAGTCACAATGGACGAAATGGACAATATATAATTTATTTAGGACGGCACACAGCTCTACAAATAAATAGTTCAAGCCAACATAGAATGGCAGATAATATGCAGAAAACGATATACCGTAGGCAGTCAGTTCATGTCAGGAACGCTGTCCTTTAGTTCTCAATATGATACATTTCTATGAACACTCGACACAGCAATTATACTTCTGGTCAATACAGATAACTAGATACACCGAAGATCTTGATGTATTAGTGATAACAGTACTCCATTATAAACACTTTAACAATCAGGAGCTCAAACACATACGTCCACTCGCCATGACACACAATCGTATAAGGCCCCGCACTTCTGCCCCTCTAGTTTCATGTGAGCCAGCCAAGCATATCAGCTTAATGTCACTCACCCGTCTTTATCAGTGACCCGTATAAAATAAACAAACAAAGAGCCCTGTTGAGCTACCCATATAAAAGGCACAATCGTTATGAATTTTAATCATAACAATGATATACATGATGCCTTGTACTATTCTTGTGATTCACGGCCAAAGTGGCAGTCTGCTGATGTTATTTCTGTTGTGCTGAAGGTTTGTTATATAAAGGCATCGGATATCGTACGTACGTGTTCGAATTTATTGAATAACTATTAAATGTGAATAACGAGCCATGTTTGTTGCTCGAAGTGTACTGTCACAGTGTGTGTCATTGTGCTAACACTTGACAGCCATGCTTATGTACTGTTTAAAAACACTCCAGTGAAAACAGCTCACACATAAGTGTGTTTATGTCTATATAAATTATTTTAAATCGAGTCAAGCAGCACATGAGATAAGAACCAGAGTTAATTTGTTGTAACTTTTAGACTATTCATGCTATCATTGTTACCGGGGCCCAAAAGGGGAGCAAAGAATAGTAACACTGTTCCCTACCATGCATGTCGTGGAAAGCGACTAAGGAGGGTTGGGCATGGGGCTGGTTACCCCAAGTCTCATCTACTGTCACCATGGTCTCCAAAAAGTGTTTTGACTGACACTTTTTGAGCAACTGTTGACAGCAATTTACCCTCGTTTGCTTCTGTTCACGTGTCAACAGTCGCGGAACCCAGCGTGCACACACTTTTCTTATGTTCAGTCTTTTGTGTAAAATTCTATAAACTGTTCTTGCATTCAGTTTTACTCTACTAGCTATCTCCACAATTGTCATTTTTAGATCCTCGTCAATGATTTTCTTCACTCTTGTTGCATTTTCATCGTTGCATTCTGAGGCTGGTCTACCAGATCTTGGCAGTTCAGCAACATTTGAGTGGCCGCACTTAAACTGTTGACACCAGTTTTTTACCGAAGTATATGAAGGACAAGAATCATAAAACACTGGTTCCATCTCCCTGTGTATTTCTGTAGGTGTTTTCCCCTGAAAGATCAGAAATTGTATCACAGCTCTGGCCTCCTTATTTTCCATTGTTTTGTCAAATCTTTGGAGCAGCAGATCCGGTCAATAGGGTATATTGCGCCATGCACCGTAGCAGGAAAACCCATTGAAGAAACAAACACATACTTCACACATTCATTGCAAATATGATGAACTTTAAATGTGCCGAGTTTCATCTTCCTCCTGTGACTCCTTCATGGTCAGGCCCAAGACTTATGTCAAGCCCCTTGTATATTCGAGCTCTAATTTTTTGCTGTGGCCGTCTTTTTTACTGTTGATGCCTTCAGCATTCCAGTGCATTATTTTTAATGATCTTTGCTTTGCTTGGCCAGTAGCTCTATTCTCATGCCTCCTGGCTCCATGGGGCAACTGAGAAGGACCTCCAATAGTAAGGGTTGGGCCTTTCCGAGGCAAAGGGCCGGACACTGTGCCTGCCTGGGTGTCGCAAGTTGTGGAATAGCAGAAAGGACATAAGAAAACCCTAGATCTACATTGTAGATAATGCCAAGGAAATTAGCTTGGCATTGGTTGCAGAAGGTCGACATGCTCAGCAGCCCATGTTCCACAACAACAACAACACAAGAGATGTTTACTGGGAGTTTTTGTAGAAATTATTTGTAATAATAAATCATATAATATTTTCAGTGGATGCTTACAAATGCTAGGAATACATTGTGATTGTTATGTGGTTGTCTCAGATCTAAGTCAGTATCTGCAGGTATTTGTGGAAACGCAACCTGTAGATCGTGAGAGTTTCAGAGGAGACAAAGCAATAATATGACTACTGTTGCCTCAGACATATCATAAGAGGCACATATGGTCGTGCGTGATGCTAGCTACCAACGGGCTGATCACCCGTTTGCCAGTCACTTCGATTACGGAAACAACAGCAGATGGATTGATTTGCCGTTGCCCTAAAGACGCCAATAGGCGTGATGGGAAACAATGGCAAAGAAAACCTATCTGCTGTTGCCCTAAGACGCCACTAGGCATAATGGCCACTGACTGCTTTGACGGTCGGTGGCTAAGGACGGAAGAAGAAGAAAGATGATGCTAGCAGCCTCATCATGTATAATAAATGACTAGAGAAACTCAGTGCTGCAAGTGTACATGAATACTTTGGTGCAGGCTTACCTGCAAGGGGACCAGCTGTAATGGTGGCTGTGTGCTCAAAGATCAGGCTTTAAAAGTTCATTCATGAAACATTTAGACATTACCATTCTTCAGCTCCCCAAGGAGCATAGACCTCAACAAATGTATGTCACTTCGTACTGTCAGGGTCGTTCCATGTCTTTGTGATCACTTTCATTTCTGTCTCCAATTCTCTTCACCGTGCATTTTTTGGTCTCCCTCTAGCTCTCATACTCTGGGAGTCTAGACCAAGAACAGCCTTGTAATGCTATAAACAGGTTGACATATAGACATGTAGTCGTACATTTTTTTTTTTTTCAGACACGAGTTCTCAGGAGTGATTTTGCTCGTTATAACATTGAGGATGACGACGATACTGACGACCTGGACTCTGATGACAATGGATGGAAAATCATCCGCACGGATGTGTTCAGGTTTCCTCCCTGCAAGAGCCTTTTCTGTGCAATACTGGGTATGGCTGAAGTAACTTATTTCTGTTTCTGTGTTGTGTGGACATTTTGTTCCATGTAGGTCAGGTCAGACTTGAAAGAGAAAGAATGAGGTCAAGCCCATAGCTGGAGCAGTAGCAGTCGAGAAACACTTGAGACACCTAGACACTTGAGACACCTAGACACCTAGACAGACACCTAGACAGTTGAGACACCTAGACACTTGACACCTAGACACCCATGTGGTTGTCAAGGGTCTCTAAAGGGTAGGACTACTGCCACCTCTGGCATGTTGTAGAAGCAAATAAAATGAGGTTGTGCAGGCAGCTGGCAACCTCATCATCTAAAATAAATGACTACTAAAACCACTGCTACAAGAGACCATGGATACTTTGATGTAGGCTTAATACAAGAAACCAGTGGCAGTGGTGGCTTCATGCTCTATAAGGAGCGATAATGGAAAAGAAAGAAGAAAACCTAAGAAGGATAAGTCCCAGTCAACTAGTGGTATGGGTATATAGCTTCATAGTGGAAGAAATCAGAGGATGGATCAAGTGGGTGATGATGATGGGGAAGAAAAATGACATGACAGTGCACTAGGCTGCAGGACAGCTTACTAAGTCCCAGTCAACCAGTTGTATGGGTATATAGCTTCAGAATGGAAGAAATCAGAGGGACCAAGTGGGTGATAATAGATTGTGGGAAGAAACATGACATAACAGCTCACAAGGCTGCAGGACACGCATTGCATTGGAAACATATAATCAACCCCATCTGTGACACTTTATGGCACAAGCAGTAGATAAAATAAAGAAAACCATATTTGGTTCTGAAACTTACAAAAATGTCCACTGATGAAATGAGAAGTTGTGAAGCTATTACAGTCTCAACTTTGGTGGGCCTGGATACATTTTTTGCTAAAACTTTGCTGAAGATAATACTCAAGTTGATAAAAGTAATAACAAATATTGTCAAGTTGAAAAAATACATCTGCATTAATAAGTTCTATTTTACACAGGTGTTGGTAGCCAGTTCTTGGCCCTAGCAACTGGAATCCTGCTGATGGCATTGGCTGGCATGTTCAACGTCCATCGTCACGGAGCCATTAATGCTGCAGCTGTTGTCCTATATGCTTTTACTTCAAGTATGTTATGCTTCTTGTTAAAGCATTTTGTTGTGTTGTGTATGCTGTTGATTTGTTATTATAATTTGTTAATATCAGGTCATGGAAATGAAACTTTGCTACAGAAAAAAAAAAAAAAATAACAGCCTAACGTTTGCATTTTTGAATCTGGTCTTTTGCTTGAAGAAAACAAAGTATTTCCCACATTTCTTCTTTGTCTTGTGTAAGACCTACCTCCATAACCATACTACATGCACAGTATCAACATTATTGTAAAGATGATAAGTTGATCATCATTATGTCCCATTTGCTCCTTATGGAGCATGGAGCTGACACTGCAGCTAGCCCACTTGCATGAAGCCTGCACCACAGCATTCATGTTCTCTTGCAGTGGTGGGTTTTGTTTTTGGTAGCACTTTATTTGACATGATAAGGTTGCCAGCCCTCATATAAAACTTGATATTGATCACCTTTTAGGGTATGTTTGAAGGAGCGTTAGTCCTGTACTTTGTGTGTCTCCTTGGAGATCCCTGGCAACTACACTAGGTAGATGTTAGGGGACCAGTTTTATTAATATTAACTGACACCAGCCTTTGGTGTGTGGATGTCTTCTGTCTGATAACTGACAGACTTTTGTGTGTATGATCAAGTCATTTTTGTCACTGGATGTATCAGTGTCTGTTGATGTCTTCTGCCTGATAACTGCCAGACTTTTGATGTGTATGATCAAGTCGTTTTTGTCACTGGATGTATCAGTGTCTGTTGATGTCTTCTGTCTGATAACTGCCAGACTTTTGATGTGTATAATAAAGTTGTATTTGTCACTGCAGGTATAAGTGTCAATTGATGTCTTCTGTCTGATAACTGCCAGACTTTTGTGTGTATAATAAACTTGTATTTGTCACTGCAGGTATCAGTGGTTATGTTGCATCTAATATGTACAAAAGGATGGGTGGAGACAATTGGGTGTGGAATATCAACTTAACTTCGGCATTATTTGCAGGTAAGATTTCATTATGTTTTCGGTTATGCATTTGCACAGACAAAGTTTTTGTTGACTTTTGTTTTTTATTTAGTTTAGTTTCTATACAGGTGGGCAGCTAGCCCCATGCCCCCACCCAAGCACCCCATTAGTTGCCTCGTACAACAGTGTGTGGAGCAGTATGGTGTTGTTTGCTCCCAATTTAAACCCTGGTAACACATGGATGTAGAATAAAAGATTGGGACCCAAAGGTGCAGCAATAGAGAATGCATTCAGCGACCCATAGCTTGACTGCTTGCATCAGGGTCTGCGAACCAGAGCTGACCAAGACCCTACTCCACCTCCACGTGGTGGTCCTGGAAACAGGCTGCATCACTGCAGTCTGGCTGAGAGAGTAGGGATCGCAGAGGGAAGGCAAACCCGATCCCAAAAAAATGCCGTGCAAAAGTTGGATGTGTCAGATTGAAATGGTATGGCAAGATCACCAGTGTGGGACTGATGACAAGAACCATACAAATGCCAGCGGAACAAGACTGATGACAAGAACCATACAAATGCCAGCGGAACAAGACTGATGACAAGAACCATACAAATGCCAGCGGAACAAGACTGATGACAAGAACCATACAAATGCCAGCGGAACAAGACTGATGACAAGAACCATACAAATGCCAGCGGAACAAGACTGATGACAAGAACCATACAAATGCCAGCGGAACAAGACTGATGACAAGAACCATACAAATGCCAGCGGAACAAGACTGATGAGACACTGGAAACCTGTTGATAACATTACAAGGCAGCCATTGTTCTGGAGTCTCCAGGGTAAGAGAGAGAGAGGGGTAGACCACAAAATACATAAAGGAGCTGGAAGCAGACAGGAAAGGGATCAAGAAGACATGGAAAGACTTTTAAAGGATGGCACAGGACAGGAAGGCTCGGCACAGGACAGGAAGGCTCGGCATGAATTTGTTGACAACCTATGCACTTTAGGGAGCTGCAGGGTAATGATGATGATGATGATGATTGGCAGAGCTTTCTAACTCTTGTTAATGTATTCAAACTAAGGGATGAAGTCAATAATAAGTATTTGCTGAATGTGGACAGAAGCTTATAACATACATCAGGAGGAAGAGTTCACTCCTTTTGGCATGCTAGAAGAGGAGGAGAGCCGGAATACTGTCACAACAAGGGAGGTGGATTGGAGGAGGATTGGCAGAGAATGACAAACAGAGATGATATTTGACAATTTAGCATGGTGGCATGGAAAGAAGTCAACAGCAGAACTGGGGACAGGAAGTTGGGGAGAGACATGATCGTCGACCCCATGTAGCATGCCATTAAAGTATAAAGAATACAGAGCCGTTGATCTGTCTTGAAATGACTGCAGTTTTGGGCATAGTGAAAATTTATAAAATACTAGAAATGGCAATGACAAAATGGGGTGAACTGAATGGCAACGTGAACAAAAGTAAGTGATGTAAGTCTTACACGGCAGTCCTTGTTCTGCAATCCTCAGGGTAAGAAAGGAAGTGGAAGACCAGAAAACATGAAGGGTCGCTGGAGGCGGTCGTGAAAGGAATAAAGAAGACATACAGAGACCTTAACCAGGACAGGAGGATTTAGCACAGATTTGTTGGATGGTTATACTTCTTGTGGAGCTGACGGGAAGGATGATAGGACAGGAGGATTTAGCACAGATTTGTTGGATGGTTATACTTCTTGTGGAGCTGACGGGAAGGATGATTAATGAAGTCTTACTGGAGCCAGGGACAAAGAAATGACATACCTTATGGCCATATCTTCTTTATCAGAGGCGAACATGTGAAAACAGTATAGACAATAATAAACAAGATACAGATTGCAAAGGAAGATGGGAAAAACTAAAGCAGAAGATTTTTGTGTGTTTTCATTTGTCCTCGTTGGTGTATCTGACTTAGATTTACTTAGGTCATCACCACCATCTTCCTTAGCAACTTGTATTCATTGTTTGTTATTATTTTGTATGCATCTAGATTACTTCTCATTTCTTTTTCCCACTTTTTTCGTTGTTTACATAGTAGTTGCAGGTTGGTTCTATGTGTCTTGTGTTGTCATAATGCCTCTGCATAAGATGAATTAAGTCTCTGGTGTATTATCTGGTCACGGCAATGATTATTTGCTTAAATACATATATTTTAACATGTAACTTTCTTTATTTTCCAGTTATATAAATCTTGTTTAAATAAATGATTTTAACATTAACTTTTGTTAGTTTCCCGTTACCCTGTTATTTTCAGTTCCATTTTTCCTGGTGTGGGCTGTCATCAACTCTGTTGCTTGGGCATATGGAACTACAAGGGCACTGCCAGCATCTACAGTTATTTTACTGATGGCTTTGTGGCTCTTCAGTAAGTCTTAGTCATTTATTTATCTCATGTTTTTAGCTCCTTACAGAGCATGAAGCCACCACTACAGCAGGAAACCTGCATTAAAGTAGAATGTTCTACATTGGGGGTTTCTGTTGTTTGACATGATGAGTTTGCCACCCCCTGCACAACCTCACATTCTGTGCCTTTACAATATACATGAGATAGCAGTGGTACTCTTCTATGTTTATCCCCTCAGAGACACACCCCCCCCCCCCCCTCCCCCAGGAACAAAACATGGCTAGTAAGTCTTGTAGACTTATAAAAGCAGCTGATTTCTTTCAGCGATAAATTCTGTGATGAAGGTTACAGGGGAATAACAACTCTTCCCATGCTTGGGCAGCACAGTGAGATGAATGCTGTAGATACCAATTCTTCCGTGTTGCGAACCTTTGACCTTGTTTGCTGCACACACAGTGTTTCTGTATTCCTCTTTGTCGTTAATAGTTTCTCACTGTTTTTTATTTCTTGTCAGCTCTTTCAGGTCAATGTTTTTGTTACCAGTGTATAGTATCTGTTGACTGAATTGTGTCTTGTACCTTTCATATGTGTATTTAAGATTGTCTTAACTCTTGACTTTCATTTATTAAACATATACTGGCCAGCTGATCACTTTTTTTTCTTCAGAATGTTGGTTTTCAGCTGGCTTTAATTTAGATGGTATGGAAAAAAAAAAGGAAAATTTTGAAAGGTAAAGGTGGTCTCATATCAGATGCTGCCACTGGGGCATGTAGTCTTAGAGCCTTCACTATAGTATTTCTCAGCTTTATGTGATGGTAGTGACCAATTGACTTTCTGACTGCTTTTGCCTTCCATAACTAAAGAGCAGAGTCAGGTACCCATTTTGACAGCTAGGTAGATGCAGCGTGATGGCCCTGTTTTCAATCTGGTCCCTGTGCCTTTAGAAGCAAGTCCTGTAGCCATTCTGGCACTCAGACGGGCTAAGGAAGATTTTTATTTCAGCCATTCTTTAAATTCAGGGCATAAATTATGTATAACATCTATAATATTCATCATCAAAACTCTTTAGCTACCCAAGGAGCATAGGCCTTCAACAAACACATGCCAAGTCTTCCTGTCGCGTGCCATACGCTCAAGGTCCTTCCATGTTTTCCTTATCATTTTCACTTCTGTATCTAGCATGTTTTCCTCATCATTTTCACTTCTGTATCTAGCTCTCTTCTCCATGTGTTTTTTGGTCTACCTCTGCCTTTCTTTTCCTGTGGATTCCAGAACAAGGACTGCCTTGTAATGCTATCAACAGGTTTCCTCAGTGTGTGTCCTATACATCGTCAGGGTCTTCTTCTCAACTCTTGTTCCACTGGCACTTGTCTGGCTCTTGTCATCAGTTCCACATTTGTGCCTTTGTCATACCATTTCAATCCTTCTATTACTACAGAAACTACCACTGTAAGAGCATGTGAATGTTTGATGCAGGCTTCCTGTAAGGTGGACCAGCTGTAGTCATGGCTCCATACTCCATAAGGGGTGCAAAGGGAAATAATGATGATGATAAGTTGATGGCCAGGATGATGGGAGACAAAAATAGTGGACAGTCTCAGGAGAAGGTCAACAGCAGAACTAACAGAGAACATCAGTGAATGACAGTTATGGAGAGACATGCTGGCCACCACCAGTGAGCTTAACACATGATGAGAACATTTATTGTTATTGGTCAGATCCTAACATGTGAAAGACTGAAATCTGCACATGATAGAATAAAGCCAGTTTGTTTGTTTGTTTGAATTTTGTTTTATGTTTATCTATTTAATTTTGTTTTGTGTTTAGCTATTTAATTTAGTTTTGTGTTTATCTATTTGATTTTCCCCCCACTCTTAATTGCCTACATGGGGTACATATTTCATTATATCTTAAGCTAAGATTTTTTAAATGATATAATATATACTTGTAATGGTCGCCCCCCCATCTAGTTCCTGTGTGGTCTCTAAGACAAAGAAAGAACAGGACACCACACTCTCATGTATGTCATACGAGGTGATTAATATGAGGTTGTGTATGGGGCTGGAAACATTATCATATAAAACAAATTACCTCATAAACCACTACTGCTGGTCTTGTAAAAAATGTAAGGATGATATAATGCTCATGATGCTGTTAAAGGGGGACAAATTTATATTTGATTTTGTTTGTTTTTGTCATCAGTTGGATATCCACTGACTGTACTTGGTGGGATATTTGGTAAAAATTACGCAGGCAGCTTTGACGCACCATGCAGAACTAAAAATATCGCCAGGGAAATTCCCAGTGTGCCGTGGTATCGTTCAGCTTTTATTCATTGTGCTATTGGGGGATTTTTACCATTCAGGTGAGTGATTTCATGTTCTTCTTTGTATATGCCGTGCACAGTTTATCTACGTGTTGTTTTAATTATTTAACATAATTTTTTTTCGAAGAGTTTATAAAGTCTTTGCTGGGTATTGTTGTGTGGACTTACCTATAGGTTATTTTGTACAGTGACTTAGTTTTGTGTCGCATCATCATAATCCCATTGTGGGAGAAAATGTACGAAGAAGCCTGAGACAGGCCACCCACTTTATGAGAGATCTGCCGGGGGGTTATTGAAAAGTGACTACCAATTAAAAATGTGTATATCATCACGTGTATCGCTTGGATATACATGCAACAATTGTCAAAACAAGGAGCACTTGAAGTTAAGTTGTATTTTTTATTTATTTTTTATTCCAGAAGAAAAAAATAATTAAATCTAAAATGGCCAATAAAATGACCTGACGGTCAAAAAAGGCAGCAGAAATTGCTGGCCCTCTGTGAAGTCTGGCGTTGAACAGGCCGGATCTCAAGTTGAGTTGTAATGTTGATGTGACATAGTACGTTATATAATAAAATAGCAGTTAATTCACTTCATTTTGACATTTGTTTTATATCAGTTACTTGGATACGAGTGAAGAAATAACTATTTTTATATAGGGAGTGACTTTTCAGTCACCATGTTGATGTGGTTATATGAGAGCGAACAGTGAAGATGTTGTCGACACACCTGGAGGCATATAATGCAGAGACATAAAACTTATTCAATCCAGCCCTGAACATCTCTCACTGTCTACGATTTTGTATTTCTTTTGTTTTGGACTGCCTCAAATGGCCATCTTGGTCTTCCTTTTTCCTATGTACCCTGGTAGACTCTGATTCATTGTTTGTCTTGTCCAGCTCATTTCATGCATAGGACATTACTGATTTACTTCTTACACATTTGACTTTAATGCTTCAACAAATCTGGACCATTTGTATCACACGTGCACTTGAAAATTGCAGAACTCGATACTGCGCCCATCTGTGATACTCTACCCATCAGTCTTTCTGTCACAAGGAACAACACAAGAATTTCTGGACCAATTTTGATAAATGTTCATATTTAAGAATGGCAATAATTTGTCAGTCAGTTTCAGATTTGATCTAAATTGGATAAGAATTAATGGCACTTTATTGCGGCTTGAATTTCAAGGCTGTTTTTTTTTTTTTCCAGAGTTCATCCGCCAGTGTCAGAGTTTTTCTAGTTTTACATACCAGTTTACGCAAGCTATTTTAAGAAGTCACATGATTTCATGCAATATGGATACTGTATCGTCTGCTTTAACTAAGAAATCCATTATGATTACCCTTTTTCAATATTTCTTTGTAATGGAGCACTTTATATGATCACCAGTAATACCGACACAGCTGATGGGTTGTGTGTTAAATATTGCCATGGTATCAATGTGCTTTAAGTAGCACCCAGTGCATAGTAACTGTTGCACCTGGGCTTCTCTGAGGAGACAAAGAAAAACAGGACAACTGCTTCCTCGGGCATATCATAAAAAGCAGCATAAATGAGGTTATGCATGAGGCGGCCAACCTCATCATATAAAACAGATTTCTACTGAAACCACCGCTGCAAGAGCCAGACAGCTTTGACACAGGTTTTCTGCAAGGGAGCCAACTGCATTGATGGCTCAATCCTCCATAAGGAACAAAAAGAAAATTACACTGGCTAACAAAAAAAAAAAAATTTTTTTTCTTTCTCTAACATTTCTATGTTTTTCTGGTCAATTCTAATGCGCTGTTTTTAAATCTGCAAACCGTTTTTCTCTATCAGGTCGGGATCTCTAGAAATACGCAATTGAAGTTTTTTAACAACGCATACAGTATTACAACATCATTTGTACATGAAGTATAACAGTTATGTAGGCTTGAATTTCTTTGCAGTCGACTTTCGTCGGTGAATGGCATGTGGTACATCGCGATGAAGCATCCAACAATAATCAGCAAGCATGGTCACACTCCACCGTCCTTGATAACGTGACTCCATTACGGCGATATCTTGATGGAATCGTTCTCCATGTTCATCGCTGACTTCGCCAAGGTTGTCAGGGAAAAAGTCAAGATGCGAATCGAGCAAATGGATTTGAGGGACATGTTACAGCCCATAATTCTGTATGCATCTATGCACTGCTTAACAATATGCACATAGTCGACAGATTTGTGATTTCCCAGAAAGTTATCGACGATTGATTTGAATGCCATCCATGCACGAAGTTCACTACCATGTAACAAGTTCTCGAATTGTTTGTCTGCAATAACTTTCCTAATCTGAGGTCCTACAAAGATACCTTCCTTTATCTTTGCATCGCTAATTTGCGGAAACTTTTCTCGAAGATAAGTGAAAGCTTTGCTCGTTTTATCTAACGCTTTTACGAAATTCTTCATGAGCCCCAACTTTATATGTAACGGTGGTAAAATGATGCTGTCTTTGTTAACTAATGGCTCGTGTATTACATTTTTATGCCCGAGCTGCATACGATCCATGATAGGCCACACCTTTCTTGCATAATGTTCCTGTCTGTTGCGGCTGTCCCATTCACATAGGAAGCAACAAAATTTAGTATACCCAATCTGCATGCCCGTGAGAATTGCAATGACCTTTAGGTCTCCACAAATCCGCCATTGGTAGTCATTGTACTTTATTTTAGCCAAAAGTATAGCCATATAGTCATAAGTTTCTTTCATATGAACAGAGTAGGCGACTGGAATTGATGAAAATAAATTTCCATTATGCAATAACACAGCTTTTAGACTAGTCTTGGAAGAGTCGATGAGAAGTCGCCATTCGTTGACTATGTGCTCATGACCGAGGTGCACCATTAGACCTTTTACATCTTTGCAATAGCAAATGTCATCATCCATCTCAAAGTATTGAACAAGTTCTCTGTGTCTATGACGAAATTTAGATATCGGAGTATAGGGCGCTAAAAGATTCCATTCTTTGAGTCGCGAACCGAGTAATTCCGCTTGTCCTTTGGTGAGAGCGAGATCACGTATTAGATCTGAAAGTTCTGAATGGTTAATTAAGTGAACACCATCATTCACCGGTATATAATCCGAGTCAGAATTAGTTTCTAAAGCAGGTAAACTATCACTTTCTGATGGTTCATTCACGTCCAACGAATATTGTTCTGGTGGAACTGGGATCGGACACGTGATTGGATCATGAGGCACTGGTTTCAAAACCGATTCAATATTTGGATAAACCACAGACTTTCTAGTTTTAAAAGTGAAATCATAGATATTTGTCAAGCAGAAGTAACAATCAGTAGCGTGATTTGTCGGTTCATGCCATATTACTGGCACTCCAAAAGGCATCGACTTATGCTTCAGCGATTTTCGTAACCAACCTGCCAATGTATTTGCACAAGTCGAACAAACTGCATTTGGCTTCCAAGATTTATTTGCATCATCAACTTTCGAATCGAAATAAAGTTCATATGCTTTCTTTAGCAATGGTGTAAAGTTTTTCTGGTGAACACGATCGGTATCCGCACACGTAACAGAACAGATCAGCCGAATTTCTACAACTTCTAGAAGCCATATTTCATTCAGAATTATTTCAAAATACAGTAACTATTTGAAATATAACGTAACATATGTCATGCATCTTTTAACAGTATAAAAAGTAGAATTATTTTGCATTTTATTAATTTTTTAAAAGTTATATAGTAAAAATGAAACGGAGCAAATAACGGTTTCCCAAAAATATATTTATTCACAAATATCTTAAGAACCCGACGTGATAGAGATAAACGGATTTCAAATTTGAAATTAGCGCAAGAAACTGACCTAAGAACACTTATTCTTATATAAGAAAGAAAAATGTTGTTTGTCAGTGTTATTTGTAGAGTCAGATGTTGCGGAAGCAATGTCATAATTACTAATGACCAGTATAGTCAACATACTTGTACAGGTCTGTATCCTTTATTCTGAAATCGTCAGGGACAGCTGTGTTTCAGAAACCAGATTTTTTAATTTTTCAGATGTCGCCAAAATCGCGTTAGAGGAATCGCCCAAATATTCCCGTTGCCCAAAATGTGTTCCAAAGCTGCCCAAACTGTGTTTGAATATTGTCCAAACTTGCCTAGTTTTGATCAAAAAGTAGCCAAAAGAAAACTTTGATTTTCAGAATATTTTAATTTTTTCAGTGTTCGGATGTTACAGACCTGTATTATGTTATGCAAGCTTATATATTTGTTCTTTGTTCAGCTAATTTGCACCCTTTTTTGTCTTACCAGCGCCATCTCAGTTGAGCTGTACTACATCTTTGCTACCTTGTGGGGAAGAGAGCAGTATACACTCTTTGGTATTCTCTTTGTTGTTTATGGTATCCTGCTGAGTGTTACCGCCTGCATCTCCATTGCTCTGACATACTTCCAGCTTTCTGCCGAGGACTACCGTTGGTGGTGGCGTTCCATATTCAGTGCTGGGTTAGTACCAACATTTATTAATTGAATATACAAATATACAATTTTTAATAGAGTTGTGCTTTTAAAGTACATAGCGTGATATTTTAAAATTTTGTTTTAGTTCTTATCAACCAAGAAAACATATTATTGAAGTTAGGGGATGCCAAGAATAGTTGCATCTTCTTCTTTGTACACTCTCAGATGTCAACTCGAATACGTTCAAAGAAAGCAGTGCTAAGCTGGTGGCTGTTTTTATCTCCAGAGTTTTTACAGGATTGGTACTGGTGATGGCCATATTGCTTTCTCTACTTCTCATATGTTGGGTATCCTTGAAGTAGATGTTCAGCAGTAATTTTATCAGTGCCACAGTTTCACTCGTCAGTAGTACTTACTTACTTAGTCGTTCCCCTTCTACCGTGAGGTCTCGTCAGTAGTACTTACTTACTTAGTCGTTCCCCTTCTACCGTGAGGTCTCGTCAGTAGTACTTACTTACTTAGTCGTTCCCCTTCTACCGTGAGGTCTCGTCAGTAGTACTTACTTACTTAGTCGTTCCCCTTCTACCGTGAGGTCTCGTCAGTAGTACTTACTTACTTAGTCGTTCCCCTTCTACCGTGAGGTCTCGTCAGTAGTACTTACTTACTTAGTCGTTCCCCTTCTACCGTGAGGTCTCGTCAGTAGTACTTACTTACTTAGTCGTTCCCCTTCTACCGTGAGGTCTCGTCAGTAGTACTTACTTATTTAGTCGTTCCCCTTCTACCGTGAGGTCTCGTCAGTAGTACTTACTTACTTAGTCGTTCCCCTTCTACCGTGAAGTCTTGTCAGTAGTACTTACTTACTTAGTCATTCCCCTTCTACCGTGAGGTCTCGTCAGTAGTACTTACTTACTTAGTCGTTCCCCTTCTACCGTGAGGTCTCGTCAGTAGTACTTACTTACTTAGTGGTTCCCCTTCTACCGTGAGGTCTCGTCAGTAGTAACAAATGAAAATTGAAATTTGGCTTTGGTTTTTTGGGTTTTTTTATATAAATGTGAAATAGACATAATTCTGCCTTACGAGGTCAAGAGGATGCAAGTTTATCATAAGATTGATCTCTGCTGTGATTTGTCTTTTTTCCCTCAGCCTCTTTCAGGACCTAATTTCTTAGCTGTCCATTCAGTGGCTTCCAATAAGCCCCACATTCAGTTATACACTGGCCCCGTGTGGTTGACGAGGGTCTTGTATGAGAGAAAGAAAGAATATGACTGCTGTTCCCTTATATACAAGGCAACTAAAGTAGGTGCATGGGGCCTGACAACCTTATCATATAAAGTTGTCTTGTTGTGGAAACCACTGCTGCAAGATCATATGTGCAGGCTTCCTGCAAGGTGGCCAGCTGTAGTTGTGGCTCCCTGCTCCAAGGGAGCAAAAAAGGAAAATGATGATTCTTCACTTCCATTAGAGCGTACCGGTTCTGTGTATCACTGATCCATTTTTAGCACGTTTGTTGTTGTAGTTGGTAATAGCACTACTGTAGTCACTGTCTATTTGTTTGTCACAAAAAAAACAACTCAAGAACTACTAAACCAATGTTAATATGCCTCTTCAAGTACCATGTGATCAAGTCTGTCTACAGCTTCTGTCATCTGTGTCAATTATCAATTCTCTTGTTAACTTCTGTCATCTGTGCCAATTGTCAATTCTCTTGTTAACTTCTGTCATCTGTGCCAGTTGTCAATTCTCTTGTTAACTTCTGTCATCTGTGCCAATTGTCAATTCTCTTGTTAACTTCTGTCATCTGTGTCAATTCTCTTGTTAACTTCTGTCATCTGTGCCAATTGTCAATTCTCTTGTTAACGTCTGTCTGTGCCATGATATAAAACTGGCCAGTATCTTCTCACTGTGTCATGTTCTATCTCTGCCTCATTCAGTCTTTCATGTTGCTACAGTATATTCCAGCTTTCCTCTTCTCGTCAGACGCCCCAAGAAAGTAGATTCTTGAGCTCCCCAAGAACATTGGCCTACAACAAACTCATGCAAACTCCTCCTGTCCCATGCCATCAGCTGCAGGCTTCCATGTCTTCCTCATGCCTTTCATTTCTATTGCCAGTTCTCTTCTCCATGTGCTTATCAGTCTACCTATATCTCTGTTATTCTGGGGGTTCCAGAACAAGGACTGCCTTGTAAAGCCTTCAGCAGGTTTCATGTGGGCTGCTTCCCTCTAATGTGAGAAATAAACTTCCCTTGTTCACTAGCTTCTTTCAGGACATGCTCATTACTCTTGTGAACTGTCCATGATGTTCTTCTGTAGAATACTTACATTTGTTAGCTCTGTCACCCAATCTGTGATTTGACACCTAGAGACCTTCAAGAAATTCATACCAAGTCTTCCTGCTGCCCTGTGACATCCATCCCAGATCTTTCCACATCTTCTGTATACCTTTCAAGTATGTCTTTAGCTGCCTTCTCCGTGTCTCTTTGAGTCTTTCTCTAACCATGGGGTTTCCAGAACAAGGTCTGTATTGTAATGCTATCAGCTGGTTTCCTCAATGCATGTCCACTCCAGCACTTTTTTCCCTCATCTCTTATTACACAGATTGTTTGTCTGGTTCTTCCCATCAGTTTCTCATTAGCAATTTTATCATACCATTTTAATCTTTCTGTTCTGTACGAGCTTCCATTTACAAAAGTCTGTAGGTTCTTTGTTACATATTTGTATTGTATCATCACATATATATCATATAGTATCATATATATACTGTTCAAAAAAAGAAACGCAACATTTTTGCAGTGGTAATGGACACCAAATTTCAAACTTGTACCAAAATTTTATTTTACGGAATTAATGTTTCAGTCTTGGCATGAAGAAACTTTCAGACTTTAACAATGAAATGATGTTCATTAAATTTGGTTTGGACTTTTATTCTTTGCGACTGAGGCCTCCGTTTCAGTAAGGTGTATGGCCTCCTCTGGCCTCTATCAGAGAACAACATCTCCTTGACATGGATCCGATTAGCCGTTGGATCTGTTGTTGTGGGATGTCTGCCCACTCTTCCCGCAGTGCAAGAGACAACTGTCGGAGATTGGCTGGAGCCACGTCTCGCTGGCAGAGTCGTCTATCGAGTTCATCCCATAAGTGTTCCTTCATGTCTGATGACATGGCTGGCCACGGAATGGTCTGGACGTTGTTGTCAGCGAGGAACTAGGTGGTGAGTTGTGCCACATGAGGTCGAGCGTTATCCTGCTGAAAAATCGACCCTCGTGCAGCCAGAAGTGGAAGGACGTGAGGACGAAGAATTTCAGTGACATATCGTTGGGCATTCAGGCGTCCTTCAATTTGCACCAGGTCACTTTTTCCCATGAAGTTGATAGCCCTCGGTGCCCGCCGCACCCCCCACCACCCCCCCCCCCCCCCACCCCCCCCCCCCACCCCCCCACCCCCCCCCCCTCCCGCGGCCCCCCCCCCCCCCCCCCGCCCGCCCCCCCCCCCCCCCCCCCCCCCCCCCCCCCCCCCCCCCCCCCCCCCCCCGCCCCCCCCCCCCCCCCCCCCCCCCCCCACATCAGTACACCTCCACCACCATGTGGAGGAGCCTCATCAACGCTGTTCTGGGCGTAGCGCTCATGGACTCTGCGGTAAACTCTTCTCCGTCTATCGTGTCGTTGGAGCACAAAAAATGATTCATCACTAAACCAAACCCGTCTCCAGTCATTCCCAACGGTCCATTGACGATGCTGGTTCGCCCACTGCAGTCGGTTCTGGCGATGCCGGTCCATAAGAACAGTACCTCTGTAGGGTCTTCTAGCCCAAAGACCAGAGTCGTGCAGCCGGTTCCTGACCGTTTGATGTGAAATTCGACAAGCTGCTGACATTGACTGGACTGTGGAGGACGCAGATGCAAGTCGATTCCTGAGGTGACGCAGCCGTATGAAGCGGTCTTCGGCAGGAGTTGTGACTCTGGGTCTTCCACTGCACGGCCGGTCTGCCACTGAGCCAGTTTCTTGAAATCCCCTCCAAAGGTGACTAATAGTGCTTCTAACCACATTAAATTGTCTGGCCACTACACTTTGTGACTGTCCAGTCTGTAAACGTCCAATGATGATGAGTCGTTGTTCTGTAGTGAGATGAGCCATACTTGCGCATTGAATTTTCAACTGAATTTATTCGAGGAGCGTCAATCTTTTATAGGCATTCAATAATATGGTCAGAGAGTTTTGTGTTCAGTAATTTTCACGGGATTCTCGTGAACCTGTCACAAGTTATTGTCAGAAATGTTGTTTTGACCTTGACCTCTTTCATGACCTCACGAATCATGAGGCGAGTACAATTCAGGTAACCACGAGAAGTTAATGACCAGGTGGACACAGTCGATAGGTTGACTGATGTCCAATCAGCGAATATCTTTTATAAAAGTAACACTGTGTTTCATATCTAAATACTATTTGTGTGATTCAGTTTACGGTAAAATTGCCTTTTTTATTACTATTGTCATGGATTATAACCCCAATTTGCAACAATGGATCAATGGCTCAAAAGTGGTTCAGTGAAACGTAAATGTAGTGATCAAAATATTAACGTCAATATTAAAGAGGACTCTAGTGCCGACGTTCAATCTGAATCGGTATGTGCTGGGACAAGTCAATCCTCAAGTTTGATTTCGCATAATCAGCCGAAAACGAAAAGAGTTAATCGGAAGTACGACAATAATTATTTGAAAATTGGATTTTCTTGGACTGGAGATCCAATCGCTCCTAGTCCCATGTGTGTTGTCTGTAATGAAACTTTGACAAATAGTGGCATGAAACCATCAAATCTTTTGCGTCACTTTCAAACAAAGCACACTGAACTTATTGATAAACCAATCAAATTTTTTCAAAACAAGCTCAAATTAATGCGATCGAGTCAGAAATTAATGAATTTTGTAGCTAAAGGCGGAGATGAAACCAAAACCACAGAGGCGTCATTCAAAGTTGCACTCCTTATAGCGAAAACAAGTACAAATCACATTATTGGCGAGAAACTAATAAAACCAGCTACAAAGTTAATGACAAATATTATGCTTGGAGAGAAAGCAGAACGAACTATTAACAAAATTCAGTTATCGAATGACACCGTTGGACGTGGCATAATATCAATGGCATGTAACGTAGAGGAGCAATTACTATCACGTGTACGCAATAGCAAATATTTTGCTTTGCAATTGGATGAAACCACGGATGTTCAGAGTATGAATCAGCTTTTGGCTTATGTACGCTATATATATATATGAGGAAGAAGTATACGACAATATTTTTGTTCTGCTTATCACTGAAAACCCATGCTACTGGAGAAGAGATATTTCATTTAGTCAATGATTATTGTATGAGCCATGATATAGACTGGAAAAGGTGTGTTGGTATAAGCACTGATGGAGCACCAGCTATGTGTGCGGTAAGAAAGGGCGTTGCTGTACGTATAAAAGAGATTGCGCCTGAATGCAACTCCACACATTGCTATATTCACAGAGAACAGTTGGCGGTGAAAAAAATGCCACCCGAACTTGAATCTGTGTTAAAAGAAGTGGTGAACATTGTTAATACGATTAAATCGCGGCCCCTGAATGTACGCCTTTTCAGCGTGCTGTGCCAAGAAATGGGCAGTGAGTACAACAATTTGCTTTTCCACACTGAAGTACGCTGGCTTTCGAGAGGAAAGGTGCTCACGCGAGTTTTTGAATTGAGGAACGAAATAATGACATTTCTTCATGACTCCGATAATGTCAACAAACAACATTTTCTCGATTTCAAATGGCTTGCGCAAGTGGCATATCTCAGCGATATATTCAGTATTTTAAATAATCTCAACCTGTCACTTCAGGGTCGAAATATTACGATCTTTACTGTTGAGGATAAGATATCAGGATTACTTAAGAAGACCGAACTGTGGTGCAGACGACTGGATCGCCGAGAGTTCGATTCATTCCCAACACTGGATGATTTTCTTGCCTCGTCGGAAGAAGAAATCGATGATGAATTATTGGGAACATTTAAAACACACATACAAATGCTGCAACAAAATTTGAAGGAATACTTTCCCGGTCCTAACGCAACCAAAGAGTGGATTAGGAATCCATTTGCAGCTATCTCTCAAATTGATAGTTTCGACCTTCCACCTTGTGAGTGTGATATGCTCGTCGACTTAGCTTCTGACAGAGCTCTGAAGGTATGTTTCAATGAAAAATCTCTTCAGAATTTCTGGGTCCATGTTCGAGCTGAATATCCAGCATTATCCGACAGAGCTATGAAACACTTGTTACCATTTCCGACAACCTATAACTGTGAATTTGGTTTTTCAAATTTGGCTGAAATAAAGAGCAAAAAAAAGAAACCGACTGAATGTGGAAGCTGACCTACGTCTCAAGATGTCCGCAATTGAACCGGATATATATACCTCGGTCAAAGATTTTAAACAGTATCATCACTCATATTGATGTTATTAAAAAAGTTATCTGTACCTACAAGTATTTGATGTGATTAAGGGCAACGTCACACAAGTTCAAATTATGTTTCTTAATAGTTGGTACCAACTGACATTGATAAATGCATAACCCACAAAAATGGCATGTGTCCATTTTGACAAAACTGAATGCTAAATCTGTGACAGTACACTCGAATAGTTTGTCATGATGTCATTGAAAATTATTTATTACACACAAAAAACTTACGGTAAAAAAATCAATTTTTTTTTCACATAAATAACTAATCTCACTCTAAAGAAATTAAATCTATCTATATTTGAAAAATTATCTTTTCTGCAAAGGGATGATATCTGCATATTAAGTGTCAAGGCAATCTGTTTGCCTATCATTTTCGAAAGATTGTCATCATTTTCGCATACCGGTTTAACTCCCTGAAATTGGTGGTCCTTGTATGTTTTGACCATCCTCCAAGTGGTACGCGAATGCCATAACTTTGAGAAACACTGCTGTAGCTATTTGTTTGAACACAACCTCAACAAGATAACTCCTTGTACGACAACCTCAACAAGATAACTCCTTGTACGACAACCTCAAAAAGATAACTCCTTGTACGACAACCTCAACAAGATAACTCCTTGTATGACAACCTCAACAAGATAACTCCTTGTACGACAACCTCAACAAGATAACTCCTTGTATGACAACCTCAACAAGATAACTCCTTGTACGACAAGCCTAAGGGTACAGTAGTCCTGTTCTTTCTTTGTCTCTTTAGAGACCTCTGGGAACTATACGGGACAATATGTATGATATATACGTATATACATTAAAATAAAGAAACAGTTTTGATTTCTCAGATTGTTTGTAGTCGTTGTCAGTGCCCTTCAGCTGTACATGTAGTAGTAGTCAATCCACTTCAGCTGTACATGTAGTAGTTGTCAGTCCACTTCAGCTGTACATGTAGTAGTAGTCAATCCACTTCAGCTGTACATGTAGTAGTTGTCAGTCCACTTCAGCTGTACATGTAGTAGTAGTCAATCCACTTCAGCTGTACATGTAGTAGTTGTCAGTCCACTTCAGCTGTACATGTAGTAGTAGTCAATCCACTTCAGCTGTACATGTAGTAGTAGTCAATCCACTTCAGCTGTACATGTAGTAGTAGTCAATCCACTTCAGCTGTACATGTAGTAGTAGTCAATCCACTTCAGCTGTACATGTAGTAGTAGTCAATCCACTTCAGCTGTACATGTAGTAGTTGTCAGTGCACTTCAGCTGTACATGTAGTAGTTGTCAGTGCACTTCAGCTGTACATGTAGTAGTAGTCAATCCACTTCAGCTGTACATGTAGTAGTAGTCAATCCACTTCAGCTGTACATGTAGTAGTTGTCAGTGCACTTCAGCTGTACATGTAGTAGTAGTCAATCCACTTCAGCTGTACATGTAGTAGTTGTCAGTCCACTTCAGCTGTACATGTAGTAGTAGTCAATCCACTTCAGCTGTACATGTAGTAGTAGTCAATCCACTTCAGCTGTACATGTAGTAGTAGTCAATCCACTTCAGCTGTACATGTAGTAGTAGTCAATCCACTTCAGCTGTACATGTAGTAGTAGTCAATCCACTTCAGCTGTACATGTAGTAGTTGTCAATGTACTACAGCTGTACATGTAGTAGTTGTCAATGTACTACAGCTGTACAGGAAATCTAACAATTTTCCATTTTTTCTGCAGGTCCACAGGTGTGTTTGTCTTCCTGTATGCCATATTCTATTACTGTAAACGTTCCAACATGTCAGGCCTGCTGCAGACGCTGGAATTCCTGGGATACACTGCCTTGACCTGCTATGTGTTTTTTCTCATGCTGGCCACTGTATCATTCTTTGCATCGCTCAAATTTGTCCGATACATATATGTCAACATCAAGATGGACTAAACCATTGCGTTGTCTGTCATTGTACAGTTTATATAAACCTGTTCTTTTAGTTTGGTGTAAGTGCATGAAAGGAGAATGGTTAGTTCAATGTGTAAATGGGTGTTTTGAAGAAACATTTGATATGTTTGTAGAAATATTTATTTTCGGGGGCTTATTTTACAGAAGTATAATTATAAACAAAGTGTGGTTGCGATTTACGTGAGGGCCATGTTTAGGACGTGCACATGTAATTTGAGATTTGTATAAATATAGAGATAATTTTCTCCATAGAAATTCAGTAAGTTGTAGTTGGAGGGAAGCTTGTGTAAAGTAAATTAAAAATGAAAATTAAGAAAAGTTTTCATAAAAAGCATAGGAAATTGATATAAAATACAAGAAACAAACAAGGAAAAAAAAAAAATAACTTTATGGAACACCATCTGTGCGCGAGTTGTCTTGGTAGTAATGATCCCTTTTGCAATTTGTCCCAGCTTATTTTGAATTCATGTAAATTAAGATTACATAAATCGCAATTGCACTATACTGGTGCTTGTAAGTTATATTCTGAAAAAAAAATCGCCAGACTCCATTGTAAAGAATGTTTGTATCATGTATTAACTCTCTCATAGATCGTACACTATCATCATATCTGCTTATTTCATGAGGTGGGGATTGATTACTTAGTCCCACTCCTTTCTCATTGAATCTTTACATGAACATTCAGGTTTCCCTGCGGGTCATGGGCAGTTGTATAGGTCATTGAATGTGAAAAAGAAAATTCCTAGCCCAGGGAAAAATGATTGAATATAACAAAAACAAGAAACATCATGGAATTTTTGGTTGTTGAGTTCACGAAACTCATTTATTGCTAATGTCACAGAAGCAGCTTTTGAAGTTCCCATTATGACATTGCAGGCAGTATTACTGCATCCAAATGTGAGAACCTTTGCAGCCAACATTTGTTATGTTACTTCAAGAGACCTCAGTTCTAAAATAAGCAATAAATCATGGCTTTTAATTGGTAGGTTTTTTTCTTCCTCTTTGTTGTTGAGGGGTTGAAGAGATACAGAAGAAAAAAACAGAAAGCCATCAATAGGTTCAAGAGTGCCGCAAGGGAAGACAAGGACCAAGTGTGGGAGGCCTTCATGACATATGTGGGCACGGAAAAGACCACTGAAATTCTGGTCCTTACATTGGCGAATGAATAGGAACAATATAAGCCAACCCATACCTAATATTCTGAGCTCCTCGAGAATAAGTCTGAAGACCGATCAAGAGAAAGGACATGCATTACTCAGTCGGTATATCACTCAGACAGATAAAGCTGCCCGTCAAGAGATTAAGAATCGTGTACTGGATAATTGCATCAGAGGCCACATATATTTCGACCTCATATCTGACAAGGACGTTATGTATACTTTAAAAACAAGTAGAAACACTGCTCCGGGTCCTGATGGTGTACAGTATCAACACATCAAAGAGCTTGATGACACAGGCATTATGGATGTAGTGATGGATTTCAACACCAGTATACAGAATGCTGAGGTGCCGGAAGACTGGCTACATAGCTACCTACGGCCACTTCCTAAACCTGGTAAAGACCCCACACTGCTTAGCAGCTATCAAATCATCACACTGCAGAATGTCTGTGGCAGATTACTTGAGAAGATGGTGACGAGACAATTAATGAACCACCTTGAAAATGCACACATCAACCCTGACGCCCTGGGCAGTTATAGACCCATAAAAGTAACATGGGGTAGCTCTGGAACATTTGCGTACAATGTATATGAGGGTTTCCAGGGTAAACAAGAAACGGTGGCTGTGGCAATTGACCTAGAGGATGCTTACAACAGTGTTGACTTTGCAACCTTCATGGAATGTGGTGTAAACCCATGGCTAACAAGGTGGATAGCAGCTGCCTTAACTGAGAGAGCAGTAGCATTTCGCTTGGGAACATGGACATCAGAACCAATGTACATTTGCCTGGGATTACCCCAGGGTTCTCCATTATCACCGGTGCTGCTTAACATCTATACAGCAAAAATAGCTGCAATCCAACCAGCAGGTTTGGGACAAACATTAACTTTTGCCGATGACTTGCTCGTTTACAGGACTGGTTCAGATAGACATGAAATGGTTAAAAGCATACATAAGACTTCAGGCAGTTTCTAAATGGTGCAACGAAACCAGTTCCAAGGTCAATCCCAACGAAGCCTGTGTGCTTTGGTGCTCTTGAACAACTCTATATTGAAAGCAAATCTTTCAGACATTACTCTCAGTGGACATAAAATTGAAAGGCAGAACAAGATTAAATACCTTGGAGTAACATTCGATCGTGGGCTATCATATAAGCACCATGTTGATCACATCATACAGAAGTGCAAGAGAGGTCTGGCAGCCTTAACACTTTGCTGACCAAATTCGACAATAGTCGAATTTCCGGTTGAAACCCTTGCTGACCAGATTCGACGAAAGTCGAATTAGTAACTCTACCAACGCAACAGACAGCCGTATCGATAGTTTTACGAAACAAGCCTCATCCGGGTATTTTTAACATCCCAAAATGGCTGCGCCCATGAATGATATCATGAATCGCTGTTTCTAGCGGAGTTTTGATTAAAATTTCATTATTTTTAGTACAAGAGCCCATTCTTTGTTTTCATCATGTGTGATGATGAAAACCAGACTTATAACAGAGATGATTCTGACTCTGGCAGCGAATCTAGGGCCGAAAGTGATATCTCATGGCTAAGTAGAGATGTATCACTCAATCGTAACGCAACTGATAGCAGCGACAACGAATTTGAATTAGATGTAGGTAGGCCTACATCTGAAGCAGGAGATGGGCATGGCACAAGAGACCACAGCAAGACAGCACATCAAAATAATCTGTGGAGATGGAGAAAGCTTGCTCAAAACGAACTTGTTGAGCTTGACATGCTTCCTCCATATGAAGAACAACAAGGTGTCACGGCAGACACAACTGAATATATGTCCATTGATTTTTTCAAACTTTTTTTCCCCGACACTGCCATAGATCTTTGTACTCACTGATGCTAAAACACAATACTGCCTGAAATTGAAAATTTATACTGGTAAGGCAAATGATGAAGGTTCTGTTGGGGCAACTTCCAGGGTTGTGAAAGATCTTCTTGATGGATATGGCAACAAAGGACATATTCTCTACTGCGACAGCTTTTATTCAGCCCCAGCTTTATTTCAAGAGCTGAAAGAAATTCAGATTGGTGCATGTGGAACAGTAGCTGAGAATAGGAAGCATTTTCCTGAAGCACTAAAGAAAAAGCAACTCAAATTGAAAAAGGCAGATCATCCTGTGTTTTGTGCCACAGAAGATAAAGGCATGTTGGCAGTTACCTGGCATGACACGAAAAGAGTTAACCTTTTATCTACTGTTCACTCCAATGATGTTATGGACAAGACAGTTAGAAAACGAGGAATACCTGAGGGCAGAACAATTCAGAAGCCAGTGCTAGCAGAAAAATACAATAAAAGTATGGGAGGTGTCGACCACTTCGGCCAACTGGGTGCAAGCTGTCCCTACCCACACAGATCATATAAATGGTACCTGCCATTATATCATTTCTTAGTTGAAACTGCCCTGGTTAATGGGCACATAACCTACAACACTGCCAACTCTACAAAAAAGATCACAGCAAAGAAGTTCAGGCAGGATGTCAGTCTCGCTCTTATTGAACCTGCTATTCTTCGACGCAATGTGACACCTTCAAAACCACAAGTCACAACAACACGACTTACTGAGCGCCACTTCATTGATAAATATGAAAGGGTAAGGTACAAACCAGACTGTAAAGTGTGTAAGGCTGCAGGGAAAAGAAGCCAGACTGTCATGTACTGCCCAGATTGCAATGTACCTCTATGCACGATACCGTGCTTCAAATTATACCACACAGTCGAGGATTATCAACGATCCAGACAAAGACTCTTGCAGAGGCCTACAGCTACAACTTCAACCCCAGTTAATGAAGGAAGCAGCTCAGACTCCAACTAGAGGTATGTAACTATTCAAAACATTCACAAACACTCATTGTCAGATGCCGCAGACACAGAATACGCTCAAAAAAGACAATACAAAAATTAAATTTTCTTTGCATTTTATTCACAATTTTTATGAGCCTTTTATGTTGAAATACATGGTTATTGTTAAATCAGTACGTCAATTAAGATTATTTTCTTCAATGCCATCAATGTCCCTAACATTTTATTGCACTGACATCAAACAAATTCACTAAACACTGGAAAAATATCATGGTTTTAAAACATCTCCTGAAATTTCTATAAATAGCCATACAAATTCAAGATGGCCGCCATGATCATGTGACCAATTTGCATGAAATATATTTTTTCAGATTTAGCAACCATTCATAGTGGTGCTCTGAAAATTTCAAAACCCTATGTCTGTTTTTCAATTTTTTATGAATTTAAAACAAAACCAGTTATTTTTAAAGAAATCGGCAAACAAACTTGGTAATGGGAGACATTAATGCACTGGATTGCTGGTTAATCGTTAAATCAGTACGTCAATTAAGATTATTTTCTTCATTGCCATCAATGTCCCTAACATTTTATTGCACTGACATCAAACAAATTCACTAAACACTGGAAAAATATCATGGTTTTAAAACATCTCCTGAAATTTCTATAAATAGCCACACAAATTCAAGATGGCCGCCATGATCATGTGACCAATTTGCATGAAATATATTTTTTCAGATTTAGCAACCATTCATAGTGGTGCTCTAAAAATTTCAAAACCCAATGTATGTTTTTCAATTTTTTATGAATTTAAAAAAAAAAAAACAGTTATTTTTAAAGAAATCTGCAAACACCCTTGGTAATGGGAGACATTAATGCTCCGGATGCTGGTCAGCAAAGTGTTAAAGACAATGGCTGCAGCGCACCAGGAGCAGAGACTACTGTCTCTCCTGTATCATCAGCTGGCCTTGTCTGTAATTGAGTATAGCCTGGGAATACTCACGCTGTCAATATCACAATGTGAATGACTGGAACGCATTCAAAACGAAGGGATGCGTATAGTCTTGGGCTATATGCGAAATACCCCCATTATGATGAAGCGGCACATGCTTGGAATGCTGCCAATTAGATCCAGATATACGATTGCCCAGGTAAAAGCGTATATGCAAGTAATGACAGACAAAAGGCATCCCCTGCGTGGGAACGTAGCTGACATCAAAGGAGCAAGAATAAAGAGAGGGATGTCATGGATGGTGCAGGCAGAGGAGACTATTAGACAGGTGACCACAGTTGAAAATATATTTGAGGGAGATGAGTGGAGTAAATCAGATGAGAGCTGGATGAACTAACAACAAGCCATCATCAGCCTTGGTAGAGAGTGCAGAGCTTGGGCCAATAGGATTGCAGAGCTGGAAATTGATCAGCTTATAAATGTTTATGCTGGGGATGATGATGCCATTGCATACACTGATGGGTCTGTAATAAATCAGGGTGGGGCTTCTCTGCTAGAGTAAAGGGCAGAACCTTCGCTGAACTTAGCGGGGCTTACATGATAACAACCTCCAGCATGAGAATGGAGGTAGAGGCAGTTAGTGCTGCCTTAAGATGACTGTCTGAGACTTTATTAACAAAGGCAATTATTGTATCAGACTCACAATGCATGCTTCGAAAGGTCCAAAATTGATGGCTCCGACATGAATGGAAAACTTCCATAGAAGTATCGAATCTTTAAGAACTGATATGGATCTACTGTCCTGGTCATGCAGGGGTACGCAGCAATGAAAGAGCTGACAGACTAGCTTCAAGAGCACCCATAGAAGGTGAATAGAACATAGATAAGAGAGAAATACTGAAGGTAATACATGATCGCCTGTAAGACTAAGATTACTGGAATTTGGCATCAAACGTAAGACCAGCAGGTATGGATGTATGAGAGGATGCATCCGGTGTGTATACAACCAGTGTGCAACAGGAACAATTAGCATTCATACCTTTCAACATTTGCTGAGGGAGACTGAGCACCTATGAGTTTGCCCGGAGTGCAATGACGTCGATTCTGATTAACATTTACTATTATGAGGTTGGGTGTGAGGCTGGCAACCTCATCATATGAAATAAATTGCTACAGAATGCAAGAGCTTGTTGTAGGTTTCCTATAAGAGGACCAGCTCCCAGTGGTAGCTCTATGACACTTAAAGACAAGATGTTGATCCAAGTATTACAACAAAATATTTCGGAGCAGTCTTTTTCATAATTTTGTTATCAAGCCAAAATGTTTTGATTGTTACTATAAGTGTTTGAGAAAGAACAATTGGGCAACATTACAAAGGGAGATATTTTGAAATACAAACATTGCTAATATCGCAATGATTGTCGCCGAACACTCCGCACAGAATAAGGGTATTTTAGAGTTATTTCCCTTTAGCAGTGTTTTTTTGCTTTAGCAGTGTCTCGCGGATTAGCAGTGTTTCGCGCATTGGGTCAAGTAATATGTCGTGAATTGTACTGTTTCTGTTCGTCTGGGGTATCATGACCATTTGATGCACAAATGACCTCGACGGCGATGGACACCTATTCTGATGCAGTCGGCTTGGAATTATGTGCTCGATCGGCGTATGCAATAAAGTTAAAATGCTCCAGTACGGAACATTCAGCTAATGCGTGAAACACTGCTAAAGCACGGAACACTGCTAAAGGTAAATAACTCCAAGTGAATATTCACTGCGGAATATTCTGCGACAATCATTGCGATAATACCCAAACATTACTATAATCATATCTCCAATTTATGTATTAATATGTTGACAAATATATTTTTAAACTATTATTTTTGGTGACACTAATTTTCTCTCCAAAATAATAAGCTGATTTAGTGACAGATATACAGTATGTGGTTGTACATGGGTGGGGCTGGCAATCTCATCATGTAAAACAGTTGCTACAGAAACCACTACTACAAGAGACCATGAAGGCTTTGGTGGAGGCTTCCTGCAAGGGCCCTACCAGCTCAAGTGGTGGCTCCATAAGGAGCAAAACAGGGGAAAAGTCATGATGACACAGTTTGTATGGTCCTGGCATTTTATAAAAGAATCATGGAATTTCATTGGGTATTGTTAATTCTGTAGGAATCCTTGGCATTGTATCCCTGTTGGTTCCATGATATATTTTTTTTTACATTTTTTATTCCCACTGTTCTGATGTTCTTAATATCCATTTTCCATTCCCAGCAAAAGCTAGTTTAACCCTCCTTGAAAAACTCAGAAAAAAAACGTTATTTTTTGTAACTGTTGCATTATGTAACATGATCAGTTGTAACATGATCTGTTTTTACTTTTTTTAAATAACTAGTTTTTAATTTTTTCTGCATAGTGGCGGACACTTTCGAAGTGCTTTAACATTGTTGTAACATATTACCATTAAACAGCATTCATTTTGTAAAACAACATTTTCAGACGTAATTTGTTAACTGAACATTGATCATGTGTTTTTGTGGGGTTTTGATTTTCTCCAGTGTTGGTTTTGCTAAGCCCCTTTTAAATAAATTCCTATTGTAACAGCATGCATACATTATATGCGTGAGGCCCCTAAAAGTGTGATGCCCTGGTCAAAAGCCTTGATTACCCTATGCTTAAATCCACCACTGGATTTTCCTTATGGGAAACGTAAGAGGCTTTTCAGTTATAATACGTGTAAATTTGCAGCAGCCAGTAGTTTTCCAGTACAGGTCTCTATCCTTTAATCTGAATTCCTATGGGACAGCTGTGTTTAGGAAACTGGATTTTTTCAGATGTCTCCCAAAGTAGCCCAGATAGCTTTACCGTGTGTGCAAACTCCTTGGCTTAAATGTTTTTTTATTCCCAACCGAAAATGTGCCAGCAGTCATGGGGCAATTTGGACATACCAGGTTCTTGATCCACCAACGCACCAGAAGACTATGAAAGTGCAGGCATAGATCTAACCCCAATCTCTTCCTTTACTATGCCCCAGTGTTGCCACCCACCCCCCAAACCATAACCGGCACTCTTGCCCCATAAAATGTCATCCAGAAGTGAACCAAAAATGCAAACATAGCCCTAACACACATACAAACCCCCCCCCCCCCCCACCCAACTCTAACCAACACCCTCCTCCATCACACACGTACCCCCATTGCAATCAGAAATGAACCGCCACCACAACCTTATACCTTTGCTTTTACATATACCATCTCGTACGTAACCATATAACACTGCATTTATATACATTGTACGTAATTATAGCCACTTGACCAAAATGGCGGCCTCCAGATCTCAACGGCCGACCATGCTATGTTTGAAAATTTATATCACTTACGTCAACATCTACTATGCTTGTGCAGTACTTAAAAGGATATGGGCTGGAAACATGATGAAGCTGACCATCGCGTGTGTTGGGTCATTTTTGCATACCAAGCAGACGCCAAGAAAAACACTTTTATCGAAAAACTTTCGATTTTCAGAATATTTTGGTTTTCGGATGTTGGGATAAAAGGGCATAAGGGATTTTAAGGATGTATTTACTCGTGGCATTGCATCACCTGCCTACTAGTGCATCTAGTATGTTTTATCACCTCACCAATGTTGTGCCCGCTGAGTTGTAGAAAACCATCTGGGTTTGCAAGAAAGCCGTGAAACTCACCCAAAATAAAAATGGGTAAAGAATAAAAACTCAAATCCCTGGAGATTGAAACAAACAAAACAAAAAAGATTAGGGAAAGAAAATAAACACATGCCTTCAATAAATACACTGTAATCCCATTTGTTTGAGGACTTCCATGCCTTATTAATCCACATCATAGTTCTCTTTGCTTGTGCTTTTTGGCCTTCCTGTATTTCTGTGGGTTCCTGAACATGAGTTGCCTTGTAATGCTACCAGCTAGTTTTCTCAGTGTGTCCTACCCAACATCAGCGTCTTCCCCTCACATCTTGTTCATCCATCTGGTATTTGTCCATCAATTAGTGATCTCACTATACCACTTCTCTTCTCCACAGGCACCCATTTATAAAAGTTTGAAATGGAATCCAAGTAAATCAACTTGTTTCTGTGTGTGTGTGTGGGGGGGGGGGGGGGGGGGGGTATCATTTACAGTGACAGAATTTTGGCATTTATGGGACAGAAGATGTGTATGTATAATTGATTCCAGAGTTTGTCATTTGTTTTAAGACATGGGTAGTTAGGTATTATGGGATGTCTTTTGTTGTAATAGTACTGCTATTCCGCTTTTGGTCGAGGTGACAGGGTCACCATAAGTTGTAAATATGAAAATGTCTCTACAACACATTCATCTTCTTCTTCTTCTTCCGTCCTTAGCCACCGACCGTCAAAGCAGTCAGTGGCCATTACGCCTAGTGGCGTCTTAGGGCAACAGCAGATAAGTTTTCTTTGCCATTGTTTCCCATCACGCCTATTGGCGTCTTTAGGGCAACGGCAAATCAATCCATCTGCTGTTGTTTCCGTAATCGAAGTGACTGGCAAACGGGTGATCAGCCCGTTGAACATTCATCTTGATTTAAATTAATTGTGGGAAACACTTAGTTTCTTTTTTTTTTTTTTTTTTTTTTAAATTTCATTAAAGCTGATAAATGTGCGAAGTCAAATACTAATGCTTGAGACATATCAGCCCAGTGGGTAGATTTATATTGGTGATAAAATGTATGATCTTTCTTCACATGAGCTCAATTTTAAATGTGTTTAGAAAGTAAAAATAAATTGGATTACCCACAGTCAGCCTCACACACAAACAGGAAACAAAGATGAGATATGTAGTTAGGCTACAAGAAAATAACAAAGGACATCTATAGATGGGGAAAAGATTGTAATGAATTAACCAGTACTTTTACTTTCTATCATCATCTCATCATTGTCAATCTCCTTTCTGTTCCCCATGGAGCTACCAATGCCCTCTTGTAGGCAGCTGGCATCAAAGCATGTCTCTAGTGGTGGTGTCTCTAGTTGTGGTGTCTCTAGTGGTGTTTGTTTTACATAATGAGGTTACCAACCTCATACTAGTCACCTTGTACAACATGCTTGAGCGAGCAGTAACCTTATTCTTTGTTCTTTTCCCTCAGAGACCCTCGGGAACTATAATGGGGCTTTAACTTCCTGTGCAAACCAATAAATTGTTTATCTTTTATTAAAAACCCACAAAAAATGTAATGTTTATCATAATTAACAAATTATCCAATAACAATAATAAACACAAAGAAACTAACTACACAATAATGCAGCAAAGACTGTCAAATCAAATACACAAACGTAAAGAAAGACCTGGTGTAGACCTTATGTCCTGCGATGAATCAGTGATGTCTGAAAATATGGCAACCATAAATATTTTAAAGTGACACTGATGCATGGCTGGACATTATTTTTACATCATGTCATTTTTTTTTACGTTTGATATTCTTTGCTGTTGTTTTGTGGCTTAAATTTTGTACAGGATGGGGTAGCCAGTCCCATGCCCAACCCTCCTTAGTTGAACAGGAGAAGAAGATGCTGGTGAAGGATTGGGCACACAGTGAGGAAACCTGTTGATAGCTTTACAAGTCAACCCTTGTTCTGGAATCCCAGAGGTACAAGAAGCAGAGGTAGACTGAAAAACACATGGAGAAGAGAATTGGTGACAGAAGTGAAAATGACAACGAAGACATGAAAAGATCTGGAGCAGATGACATGGGACAGGATGACCTTGGCATAAGTTTGTTGACCTATGATCCTTGGGGAAGTAAATGGTGTAGAAGGCAGTTATTTGTTGTGTCATTGTAATTAATTTCTTTGTGTTGATATTTCTCTCTTTGTTTAGTATTTTCATTTGTTAATTTTTTTCCCACGTCTCTGCTTTTCCATTGCCATTTTCTCATAGCCTTTCTATTTTAAGACGCTAGTGTTGAATTGGTCATACATTGAGGAAACATGTTGACAGCATTACAAGGCAGTCCTTGTTCTGGGAATCCCCAGGGTAAGGAGATGTTGAGGCAGACTGAAAAACACATGGAGAAGAGTACTGGAGACAAAAATGAAAATGATGAAGAAATGTAAATACCTTGAGCTGATAGCACGCAACAGTAGGACTTAGCATGTGTTGTTTAAGGCCTAGCACGCAACAGTAGGACTTAGCATGTGTTGTTTAAGGCCTAGCACACAACAGTAGGACTTAGCATGTGTTATGGCCTAGCACACAACAGTAGGACTTAGCATGTGTTGTTTAAGGCCTAGCATGCAACAGTAGGACTTAGCATGTGTTGTTTAAGGCCTAATCTCCTTAGGGCGTGTAAAGGGTATTGACTGATATCTATATTTCTTACCTTCAGTTCCTGTTTGTAACTGTTGCTGACAAAGGGTAACCCAAAACATACTGTGTTTCTGATGTACTGTTTAATTTGTAAACAACTCCCATTTCCATTGGTCAGTTTTTTGTTGCCTT
Source organism: Oreohelix idahoensis (assembly GCA_024509875.1). Classification (NCBI taxonomy): domain Eukaryota; kingdom Metazoa; phylum Mollusca; class Gastropoda; order Stylommatophora; family Oreohelicidae; genus Oreohelix; species Oreohelix idahoensis. Next base: position 1,152,196 of record JAMPIV010003699.1, read on the forward strand.
TTATCATGTTTTACAGCAGATCCCTTGATTATTTGTGTCGGTGTTGTTTCATTGCTTGTTATTGTTGTTAAACAAGACTAATATATTGGATGTCAAGAGATGGGAATTAACAGTGAGGTTGTATGACAGCCTGTGATTGGACGGAACATATTTTTGTCTGTTATCAACTTTCATGTCAGAGTAATTGTTACATACTCATCACATTGTTCTGTAAATCTTAAATTGTCATTACAGTTCACAGCATTGTGATGTGGGCCGATAGAGGGGGGGACTTACTTTTAGATTGCATTCATTTTCTAATAAATTGTCTTATTTATAATGCATATATAATGGATTAGAGTGAATATATATTGGCAGTAGTCGGCACATGGTTACTAGCAAGCGTTTTTTAGGTGTGATACAGATTTTTAGAATACGTTCAAATATTGCTGCTCAGGATCAATGCTTTAGTGATGTTTCTCATACATAGGTTACTTAAATCTCTATTGTAATATTAAAACGAATTTATTAAATGTGTATTAATCTTGCTTACATCAGCCAAATCCCTAAACACTACTTTTGGCTGACCTTGTATAACCAGCTCTGGCACTTGCATTAGGTAGCTAAATAACTGTACAACTTGTACTAGGCTGCTAATATATTACCTAGCTTTGCCAGCTACATTAGACAGCCAACATGTATCTATCTTTGCTATTTGCACAGTTAACACATAACCAGCTCCGCCACATGCATCAGGCAGCTAGCATGCAACTATCTGTGCTTGTTGAGCAGCTTCAAAATTGATGTCTCCTCTTGGTAGACAATCGCACAGGATCACTCTGCCTGGCGGACAAACATTACTCAAGGCGCTCGCATTGCAGAACAGAATTTAGCTGATAAGGCAGAAGGCAAGCTTGCTGCAAGAAAGGTCAGAATGCACAGCAACACTATTATCGACTCTAACCATGTGTGCCAGGGCCTGTAGGGCCAAAATAGGACTAATTAGCCACATGAGATCACGGCACAGATGTGTCACAACTTAAGTCTGAAGCTGTCGCCATCTTCGCTTGTGATGGGCAACTATTATTATTATTATTATTATTATCTGTGGCACTTGTATATGAAACCAACATGACATCTCCTGGCTTGCCTGTTCGTAGATATCACTTTTTTTTAACTCCAGTAATGCTGAACTGGATGACCTAAGAGTAACACTTCACAGACTATGTCAGCAATACAAAAGAGTCGTGATACAGTGGATCCCTTCTTACTACATCATCATCATCTCAACCCATAACCCGTCATGGGTCGTAGGGGTGCCATGGTGGAAGCATCAGCAGACAGGGTCCTCCACTGCTCTCTATTCTCAGCAATGCGTACAAGTGTGGAAAAACCGTGTCCTGCCCATTCTTTGATGTTATCAGCCCAGGATTTTCTTTGCCTTCCTCTTCTCCGTTTACCTTCGACTGTTCCCTGGAGGATCGTTTTCGAAAGGGAGTCATGACGAGTTACATGCCCAAACCAGGCAAGCTTTCGACGTTTCACTACTGACAAAAGTGGTTCTTGGTGGCCTGCATAGGTGTTTATCTTCTCTCTAACATAGACATTTGTTTTGTGCTCTTTATAGCAAATGCGCAAAATTCTTCTATAACATTTATGCTCGAAAGCCTGAATCCTTCGCTCCGTATCTGCAGTGAGTGTCCAGCCCTCACACCCATACAAGAGAATAGATAATATAAGTGATTTGTATAATTTGATCTTCACAGGAAAACTGATGTTACTTTTCCAGATCACATTCAACCTTGTCATGGCAGCTGAGGCCATCTCAAGTCTTGTCTTGATTTCCTTACTTGATCTTCCATCACTACATATAGTGGACCCGAGATATTTAAAGGTGTTAACTTCTTCTAACGTTTGCCCATTTAACGTAATGTTGGTCGGAACATGTTTCTTATGGCTATTCACCAATATCTTGCTTTTTTCTATATTAATTTCCATCCCATACGTTCTTGTTACTTTCTCCAGTCTAGAGGTAAGGTCTTGAAGTTCTGATTCTGTTCCAGCTATCAGATCAATATCATCAGCAAAACGTAGTTTACACAGAGGTCGGCCTCCAATCGATATGGTTGATTTATAATCGTAGAGAGCCTCCTGCATATGTTCTAGATATATATTAAAGAGCACTGGTGACAGGATACATCCCTGGCGAACTCCTACAGTTGTTTTGAAAAATTCTCCAATGTCGTTGCTTGCAAAAAACAGCACTGCTTGCGTCCTTGTATAGTGCTTCAATGATATCTATGATGTTGGTATCAAAATTGAATTTTCTCATTATTTGCCATAAGCCTTCATGCCAGACTCGATCGAAGGCTTTTGTGAAATCGATGAAGTTATGGTATAAATCATGTTGATGCTGGAGATGTTTTTTCGATCAGTAATCTAATATTGAAGATTTGTTCTGAGGTACTTCTTTTTGGTCTAAAGCCAGCCTGTTCCTCTGACAAGATTTCTTCTGATTTCTGTTTTATTCTGTTCAAAAGTATCCTTAACATCACCTTACTTGGATGACTAATAAGGCTAATGGTTCTGTAGTTCTTGCACATTTTTAGATTTCCTTTCTTTGGAAGCAGTATTACTAATGACTGCGTCCATTCTTTTGTACTCCATATCTTCTGGCAAATTGTTGTCATGATTTTTACTATATCTGGTCCTCCATATTTCAAGAGCTCTGCTGGTATATTATCCACACCCGGTGACTTCCCTCCTTTCATCGAACATATAGCCTCTTCCACTTCTTCCCGTAGTATTGCTGCATTTCCGGGTTCTCTGTTTTCGCACTTAATGTTGTTTAATATGCCTAAGTCAGTGTCAAGTTTACAGTTATATAATTCTTTACAATATTCTGTCCACCTTCTCATTACAGCTGTTTTTTCATTGAGCAGAGCCCCATTGCTATCTTCTATGACAGTTACCCTGGGCTGTTGTGGTTTTGATAGTCTTCTTAATGTGTCAAAAGCTGCCGTGCTGTTACCTTTTATTAGCCCCGTATTAATGGACTCACATTGATCAGCTACCCATTTTTCTTTGGCCTGTTTCATTTTCTTTCTAATATTTTTATTCACCATACTGTATTGCCATGCTGCTTCAGGAACCTCTTTCTTAACCTTTTTCATTTCCCGCCGTTTATCACATAACTTCAAAAAGGTACAGGCACAAGTGGGAAGAAGATCATGCAGGCCACACAAAAATGATCCGTATTACTATTACCAGCTCAGCAGAAGTGAACAAGTGGTAATCTTCAGACTTCGCACAGGTCATAACAGATTGAGATACCATCTATTCAACAAATTAAAGATAGGAACTACTGATGAGTGTGACTGCGGCACCGATAAAATGACTGCCGAACATCTGCTTCAAAGGTGCCCAACATATGAGCAACAGAGAAAACGCATATGGCCATCACCAGTACCATTCCTGGAGAAAATCTAAGGAGATATCAACAGCTTCAGGCTGACCACTGCTTTCTTTGAACTTATTCAAGTTGACATCTGAGGGTGAACGAAGAAAAACTCCATTATTCCACATTACTGGCCAAAATATAAAGTGACATATTGATACAAGCAGGGAATTTTTAATCTGTGATATGATACTCTTCTCTTCATCTATCAGCACCATAAATGATGTCATATTGTCATTGTCCTTACAAACTTTACCAACTTGTAATGACTTTTATGTTTGTTGTACTTACAAACACTGGGACCAAACCGTTTTTTTTTTTTTTTTTTTTTTTTTGGTACTGTTATCACCTGAGGTGACCTATATGGGGGCTTATTGAATTAGAAATATTTGTTATTATTTATCAATGTTTTATCATCTAATATGATGGTTTAAAATTTCCTTTATTTTTATGTACAGAGAAGTCAATAAACTTAAATTCATTCCTAAATTTAATGTTGTTAATTTTTTTTTTTTCCTCCAAAGTTATATTTTAGATATTCTCATTTAAATATATTTGCATTTACTTCTGGGTCATTAAAATGTCAAGCTTAAAGAAAAAAGATAAATATACCTGACGCAGTTCTATATACATTACAGTACATAGACTTGAATTCCTGACATTTCCCATGTAAATTTAAGTTGGTAATACTGTTTTCCAATCAAATATAATACAAATACGAGTAAGTAACCCTGCCAAAACATGGCGTGGAAATAATTATGCTGTTCTGTTTCTGCTTCATGACTGTATTTATTCTCCTGTGATCATTTCATTCCTTTCAATTTGACCTTATTAGATCTTTGTAGTGAAATTATCATGACTTGTGGTCAATGCACCATTAAACAATTGAAATGCCAGCGTGCTGTTTTAATGGGCTTATAATTCAGCTTTTACCGTGGAATATGTGCCTTTTATCCATTTTCCAGAACAATCGGCAGGTTTTTTTCATTGTTTAAGACGGTTCAATAAGACAGTTAGTACATAAGGGATACTGTTAGCAGGAGTAGGTTATTCTGCCAGCAACTCCAACATTGCCTACATATTCAACATTGCTAGTAACTCCAACATTGCCTACATATTCAACATGAAGATAATGGTTTAAAAAGTTAAAGTTAAGGTAGTCCCACAGAAGATACTGCCAATGGGGAGTTAAGTGTTAAGAGACCACCGATACTAGGTCTCAGCTTTATAGGATGGGGGTGACCATTTTCCTTCCTCACTGCCTTTGCCTTCCCTAACTTAAGATCAGCAAACGTAGGAAACTACGTGCCAACGGCACTTTAGATTATGTCTGCACTGCACTCAACGCTAATATGTGGTAACCTTTACATTATTCTCAGCCCTCATTGCTGACTCACAAATGTTGCTGTGAAGTGTGTGTTCAGGCAAATTATTGAAACACATCTCAACAGACAGGGCCTACAGAGAAGGAATATACATCATCAACTAGCAAAAATGTACCCTTGTTTAAGTTCATGACAAATCAAACAAAACTGACAAATTAATATAAAATGTTTTAGTACCACCTCTATGCTTGCTTAACTACTGTTAACCGCGTGCAGCTGATAGTGGGCACCAATATAATATGAACATGAAAAAAAAAAAAAGGGCAAAATCTTTTGGTTTTTTTTTTTTAATTATCACTCTTTTGGTCATAAGAATAAGTCAGTAGTACAGCAACACTAAAGTACAAAATACCCTCTCCTGTGCAGAAACGAACGAATCTGGACATCAGAAAGCTGCAATTATTCCATTCTACCATAAGATACATTTTGCATACACAAAAAAAAATTGAATAAAATACAAGGGGATTGACATAAGTCTTGGGCCTGACCATGAAGGACATGTCACAGAGAGCTGAAATTTCGTATAGTGTTTATTCCTTTTCAATATAGCCACCGTCTGAATTGACACACTTCTGCCATCTCTTCTTGACCTTGAAAAGACCTTGGGAGTAGAACACCCTATTGTTCAAACTAAACCAGTCATCACATGCCAGTATAACTTCTTCATCGCTGTCAAAATGATTTCCTTTTAGCTGTTTTTTAAGATTTGAGAATAGAAAAAAGTCTGATGGAGCCAAATCTGGAGAATATGGTGGGTGTGGAAGAATTTCAATATTCAAATCGTTGGCTGCTAGCTGCACAAGCTGTGCTTTGTGAGAGGGCGCGTTGTCTTGAAGCAAAGGAAGATTTTGAGTGCGCGTTACAATAAACACAGACAAAACCTCCACAACACTGTTCTCCCTCGCCCCCAAGGACAAATCAGCTAACATACACCTAGGGACAACCGTGATCAAGGAAGAAAGCTACCCCACCTATCTTGGGGTGACATTTGACCAAAGGCTTACATGGAATAAGCATATTGAAAATGCAGAAGGAAAGGCCCGACGACGACTAGGCATACTCAGAAAATTAGCAGGTACCAACTGGGGAGCAAATGAACGAAATCTAAAGAAGATTTATAATGGAGTAATAAGACCACACTTAGAGTTTAGCTCAGCAGCATGGTCATCAGCTGCTAACTCACATCTGCAGTCTTTGGACAAGGTGCAAAATCAAGCTCTCAGGCTCATTACAGGAGCCATGAAAACTACACCAATAACAGAGATGCAGAAGGTTGCTGGATTACAGACATTGTCCCATAGAAGAGACACAAAAACCATGATCCAGATGGAAAAGTACAACAGTATGCCAATGCACCCAATGAAGGCAGACTAGATGATCTGGCATTGGGACGTCTAAAGCGTAGCAGCTTTGTGCATCGGGGGAAAAGACTTATAAGACAGCATCAAGAAGACCTATCCATGAAGACAACACCACTGAAGCCCACCCTATACCCTGTACCATGGGAGCAGGCCAGCAGTGCCCTCCAATTAATACAACAGTCAGTGGTCTCACAAGTGGATGTGAGTATAATGATCTGCAAAAAACGAACTGCTACATTGAGTATGATCCAAGAAAGCTATCCCGATCAATCATGGATACATGCCTATACAGATGGATCAGCAACTAATGCTGTTAGGAATGGAGGTGCCGGTATCTTTATCTCATATCCTGACAACCACTATGAGACTAGGCACATTCCCACTGGTAAATTCTGTTCCAACTATACAGCTGAGGTTCAAGCTCTAGAGCAAGCTGCAAATATGAATTATAAACACCAACTCTGACTGCCACCAGGTAGTCATCCTCACAGATGCACTGTCTGTTCCTGCAAGCTCTCAAGGGTGGTAAACTCCCGATCTGAGAAATGAACTAAACAAGGTAGCTGCCAAAAAGAGAACCATTACTTCAGTGGGGTGGGTACCATCTCATTGTGGTGTTACCCGGAAATGAAAAGGCAGATAAACTTGCAAAAAAGGGAGGAGAATGTGAACAAGAAGATAAATGAAGTCACATACTTTGAGGGGAAAAGAGAGCTATCCAGGACTATCAGAAGAGAACAGAACCAACCCAAAGACGACTATCACACTCTCGACCGGCAGGGACAGATAACTATTTTTCGACTCAGGACAGGGCATAAGTCCATTAACTGTGTTGCCATGAGACAGATAATCTTTCAAAAGGACACCTTTGCTGTCCCGAAAAACAGTCAGCATTACTTTTCCTGCAGATTTCTGCGCTCTCGGCTTGACAGGTGTTGGGGAGCCCGGGGTTTTCCATTGCATGCTGGCAATTTTGGATTCGGGGTCATAATGGTGTACCCAAGTCTTATCTACTGTCACCATGGTCTCCAAAAAAATTTTTGACTGACACTTTTTGAGCAACTGTTGACAGCAATTTACCCTCGTTTGCTTTTGTTCACGTGTCAACAGTCGCGGAACCCAGCGTGCACACACTTTTCTCATGTTCAGTCTGTTGTGTAAAATTCTATAAACTGTTCTTTCATTTAGTTTTACTCTACTAGCTATCTCCACAATTTTAATTTTTCGATCCTGGTCAATGATTTTCTTCACTCTTTTGCATTTTCATCGTTGCACTCTGAGGCTGGTCTACCAGATCTTGGCAGATCAGCAACATTTGAGCGGCCGCATTTAAACTGTTGACACCGGTTTTTTACCGAAGTATATGAAGGACAAGAATCACGAAACACTGGTTCCATCTCCCTGTGTATTTCTGTAGGTGTTTTTCCCTGAAACATCAGAAATTTTATCACAGCTCTGGCCTCCTTCTTTTCCAAGGTTTCTGTCAAATCTTTGGAGCAGCAGATCCAGTCAATAGGGTACATTGCGCCGTGCACCGTAGCGGGAAAACCCATTGAAGAAACAAACGCGCACTTCACACATTCAGTGCAAATATGATGAACTTTAAATGTACCAAGTTTCATCTTCCTCCTGTGACCTTTTCATGGTCAGGCCCAAGACTTATGTCAATCCCCTTGTACAGCATTTATTAACATTCACAAAAGGCACACATTCCATAAACTCTTTTAAACCAATGAACATCTTTGCTTCACACTGTTGTTAAATTAGAGTGGATTCCTGCCCACTGATTCCACAAAACAGATATATGAAAATGAACAGGCAGATAGACTTGACAAATAAAAGGATGTAACATTCAAACATAGGGCACCCTGCATCATAGAAAGAGATAAAAGCAGTGATCAAATAAAACTTTATGGGGAAAATGGAACAGAACATTCAGAGTCAGATATAACAGAAGCGTATGACCCCCTGCCAAGAAGAGATCAGGTGATAATTTTCAGGCTACCAGCCACTGCAGACTAAAAATGACGATCTGTTTAACAAATCAAAAATCAGACAGACGTGTCTATGTGGGAAAACACACAAACACTAGAACATGTCCTCCAAGATTTCTGACTTCATGAGAGGATCAGGTCAAGTTGAGGTAGCTTTCCACCTTCCTTTGCCAATCTGTCAGCCTCTTCATTTCCGGGGATGGTGCAGTGAGATGGTATCTACTGTATCACAGCTATCTTGAACGGCTGACATAATTTGTCGAGTATAACTCCCAGGGTTTTACATTTAACTTTCTAACAAATCATGCTTTACCTTATTTTATATTAAACCAATAATAAAACATACTTCCTTATGGTAACAATTTCTTTCAATTAATAAAGAAATTAATATTTCTCGCCACAACAAAAACAAATCTAGACCAGCCATAATTTGATACTACAAACTTCAAAATTACCATTATCTTAGCACAGACTGAGTTAAGTATAAAACTATAATGCCAGCCACTGGCTACAGCCAATATTGGGCACCATACCTAATGAAATAATTGCTTCACTACAGAACACTCTCTGGCTGTTACATTTTGAAGCATCATTTTAAACTATCCTCACTGAGAAATGGAGAAATTTTTTTACAAAGCAGCTATACAGTTTTTCGTGACAATGAAGTGTGTAATGACAACAGACCTGAATCTGTTTCTCCTAACCTGATTGTTTGTATAGCGCTCTGTAACACATTTAAAACAGTTTCAAGTTTTACTACGCAGCCAAATAAAAAAAAAAATGCTTCACTCTGTTGTCAAGGGATCCATGTAGGGTAACTCTTCATCTCTGTTCACTCTCAAATAAGCATGTCTATCTCTTATAAAGCTGGCAGTCTGTCTCAGGCTTCTCTTGTCACCATACAGTTTCTCCCTCAGCTGTCATCCTGCTCCTATCATAGAGCTAACAATCTTGGAGGACATGTTCTACTGTTTGTTTGTCCTCCCCATTTGGCGGGGGGAAGGGATGAGGAGTGATTTGTTGGCTCCCTAAAACCAGAAAGCTGCGGAGATCAAGCCCATAAGCCATGTATGGCAACTCATCTAGTAGAAGAAAAACTCTAATTTCAAATCTCCTGCTGCCGGATAAAACTGCATGCTGAAATCAGATTTCTGGGCCAAAAGGTGCAGCTGTAAACTATAATACGACATATTTTGTTGCTCAAACATCATCATATGCGGTATGATCTCTTAGGAATAAAAAAAACATTAATGTACAAATATACATGAAGATTGAATAAATCAAACATGACCATTACAAGATGGAGAGAGCTGCACAAATAATACAAGTTATGTCAGCATGAAGGAGAATGTGTTTAGAATAACAGAGTCTTCACAAACAATGAAAGTCAATGATCTCTTAATAAATGACACCAAACAACTGTCTTCAGTTATCAGATATTTCAAATTCATATTTAGTCTTTTGTATATTTCAGACTTATATTTTGTCTTTTTCCGTATGCACAAATACCAACACTACATGTGTTACCATATTTATATAATCACATAATTTCTAATCAAAACACACAATGCTATCTTCATTCATTCATTACCTTTCAACTCCCTAAGGAGCATAAGCCTTCAACAAACATATGCCAAGTCTATCTGTCCTGTACCATCAGCTCAAGGTCCTGCCATGTCTCTAGTTCTCATCTCCATGTGTTTGTCAGTCTTCCTCTATCTCTCTTACCCTGGGATTCCAGAACAAGGACTGCCTTGTAATACAATTTCCTCATAACCATTGCCAGCATCTTTCTTATCTCTTGTTCTACTGACACCTGTCTGGTTCTTGTCATCGGTTCCATAGTAGTGATCTTCTTGTAACATTTCAACCCTTGTGGTCAACGCACGCTCCCATTTCTATCAGTCAATGCTATCTTGCCAACTACAAATAACATTCACAGGCCACACTTTTCTTCACACTAACAGCAACATCCCTCCACACACATAAACATAATGTATGTTTATTTTTGCATGAATACAAACACACTGATCTCTTACATACTTCTTTCACATGTCTTTAACTATCTCTCCCATAAACATTCACTCTTCCACTAAAATTCATATGTAAACATAAAACTCTGGCTGTCAATGACTGGTCTGTCTGTCTCTCTCTCTCACTCCATCTCATTCATTCTCAAACATCCACAACATAATTATTTCTTCCATTTCTCCTGATGCTGATATGAAGTCATAGGTTTCCCACCAGACCCACAAGTACCGACTCCGACCTTCCCTGCGACGCTGTCTGGGGTAGCAAAGATACTCTTCTTCACTTTTCCCTTGCTTGTCTTGGAAAATGTCTTGTAACAAAAGAAATAGACAACAATAAGAACTACACAAAGGTACATCTGTATCATCAAAATGGCGAATATTACACTAGTAATTGTGAGTAAGCCCTGTCTATATCCCTGGGGTGGGGGGAGAGAGGAGAGTAGAACTGCTAGGCATGTCAAAATGGGTGACATGCCAACCTCATCATGTCAAACTAATTGCTGCAGAAACCACTGCTGCATGAATGCTTTAGTACAGTCTAGCACTACTTGACAGGAGATCAGCTGCATGAATGCTGTAGTACAGTCTAGCACTACTTGACAGGAGATCCGCTGCATGAATGCTGTAGTACAGTCTAGCACTACTTGACAGGAGATCCGCTGCATGAATACTGTAGTACAGTCTAGCACTACTTGACAGGAGATCAGCTGCATGAATACTGTAGTACAGTCTAGCACTACTTGACAGGAGATCAGCTGCATGAATACTGTAGTACAGTCTAGCACTACTTGACAGATCAGCTGCATGAATACTGTAGTACAGTCTAGCACTACTTGACAGGAGATCCGCTGGATGAATGCTGTAGTACAGTCTAGCACTACTTGACAGGAGATCAGCTGCATGAATACTGTAGTACAGTCTAGCACTACTTGACAGGAAATCAGCTGCATGAATACTGTAGTACAGTCTAGCACTACTTGACAGGAGATCCACTGGATGAATGCTGTAGTACAGTCTAGCACTACTTGACAGGAGATCAGCTGCATGAATACTGTAGTACAGTCTAGCACTACTTGACAGGAAATCAGCTGCATGAATGCTGTAGTACAGTCTAGCACTACTTGACAGGAGATCAGCTGCATGCTCCATAAGAAGCAAAAAAAAAAAATGGAAAAGAAGAAGAAATGTGAGTAAAACCCAAGACTATAAATCACAGTACAAATTAAGCAACAGTTATTAAGACCAAGCAACCTAGTAAAAAGACGCTCATCTCAAGTAGTTAAAATCAGTTCTATGAGGTGCGGTCTCAATTTTCTGCTATTCTGCTTACTTTATATTCTCCTCTGTTAGTGTCTAAACTAATTTTTTAATTTTCTAAGTGATGCCAGTCTGACTGTTTTAGGAAATCTTTTGCCACTGTATTTGTTGTGTCAGTTACTGTCAAATTTCATATATACCTTCTGTGACATCTCTAATAATAACATACCTTATTTAGTTGCAGCAGTCAATAATAAAACATTCAGTAACTCCATTTTGAGTACTGAGGCAAGGGATCAACAAATTTCCAATGATCTCACCTCTCTGCCACGTCTCCATGTTTCAGTTACATCACAATGATCATTTGTACTATTTTAGTCTTTACACTTTCCCTAAAGAATAATATGTGGTCTAGTGTCTTCTCCAGTTTCCCCGAGGAATAATGTGTTCTTTGGTTTTCTCTACTCTTTGTCAAGGAATAATGTGTTCTTTGATTTTCTTCACTTTTCATCAGGAATAATGTTCTTTGGGTTTCTCCACGTTTCCTAATAAAACGTTTTCTGTCATCTCCACTTTGCCTGTTCTTTTTTTTCTTCTCCACTTTCCCTCACAAATACTGCATTCTTTGGTTTTCTCCTCTTTTCCTGGGGGATAATATGTGTTGATTGGTTTTCACCACTTACACTGAGGGATAATGTGATTCCCCTCTTATCCAGTAGCATTTGTTGTCTTTTTTGTTGTGTAACTAAGACTGCATAGCACATCACTCTTTCATGCACTGCTTTCACTCTGGTTCATGCTTTGCATCTCAGCCTCCACAACTGTCTGCCAAGATGTTTTAGGATGACCTCTCTTTCTCCTTCCTTCTGGGGCTTCTTCTGAGGACATGGCCAACCCATTTCCAGTGTCTGCCATCTATGATGGTGCACATATCTTCTTGACTGCTTCAAGTAAGCAGTTCTTGGTTGGTGACGGTATTCTGTCAAAACATGTGTAGACTTTTCTTTAGGCAGGCTGTTTTCACTACATTCATTCATTCATAACCCTCCACTCCCAAAGGAGCATAGGCCTTCAACAAACACATGCCAAGTCCTCCTGTCCCGTGCCATCATCTCAAGTTCTTTCCATGTTCTCCTCATCATTTTCACCTCTGTTTCCAACTCTCTTCTCCATGTACTTCTTGGTCTTCCTCTGCCTCTCTTGCCCTGGGGTTCCAGAACAAGGACTGCCTTGTAATGCTATCAACAGGTTTCCTCAGTGTGTGTCCTATCCATCGCCATCGTCTTCTTCTCATCTCTTGTTCCACTGGCACTTGTCTAGTTCTTGTCATCAGTTCCACGTTGGTAACCTTGTCATACCATTTTAATCCCTCTATTCTACGCAAGCACCCATTTATGAAAGTCTGTAGCTTTTTGGTTGTTGTCTTTGTTGTTCTCCATGTCCCCGAGCCATACAATAGGACTGACTTCACATTTGAATTGAAGATTCTTATTTTCGTGTTGGATCTGATTTCTCTTGATCTCCATATATTTCCCAATGCAATGAAAGCTCCTCTTGCCTTTTGTATTCTTATTTTGATATCGCTGTCTGTCCCTCCAACTTTGTCTATATTACTGCCAAGATATGTGTATGATTCTACATCTTGAATTGGTGTTTCTTCAAGTTCAACCCTGTTATCATTACCTGCATTTATTCTCATTATTTTTGTCTTTTCCCTGTGTATTTTCAGACCCAATTGCTGTGACCTCTCATCGAGTGTTTTCAATTTGTCCTGCATCTGATTACGGTTATGGGACAGAAGAGCCAAGTCATCAGCAAAATCCAGATCATCCAACTGCTTAGTCAGAGTCCACTGGATTCCATTTCTATTGTGTGTTGTCGATGATCTCATAACCCAATCTATTGCCAGCAAGAAAAGAAATGGAGACAAGAGGCATCCCTGTCGCACTCCTGTTCTTATCCCAAACGGTTCTGTAAGCTGTCCTTCGTGAAGAACTCTGCATGTCATGTCTTCATATGTTTTCTTTATTAAATTAATGATCTTCAGGGGAACTCCATAATGCCTCATCAATTTCCAAAGTGATTCTCTGTCTACACTGTCAAATGCCTTTTCGTAGTCCACAAATCCGATGTATAGTGGTGAATTCCATTCCAGACTTTGTTCAACTATTATTCTCAAAGTGGCTATCTGGTCTGTACATGATCTGTTTTGTCGAAAACCTGCTTGTTCATCTCTCAGTTTCTTGTCTATGGACTCTTTTAATCTCTCAAGGATAATCCTGTTTAATACTTTTCCTGGCACTGATAGTAACATTATTCCTCTATAATTTGTGCACTCTTGTAAATTTCCCTTCTTAGGCAACTTAACCAGATATCCTTCCTTCCATTCTGCTGGTATCTCTTCCTTTTCCCAGACTTTACCAAGTAATTTTATATAACATCTCTGTAGCCGTGTCGATATCTGCTTTGATGGCCTCTGCTGGAATGCCATCAGGTCCAGACGCTTTTCCCTCTCTTAGAAGCTTTATGGCTTTCTTTATTTCTTCCTTCGTTGGTCTTTCACCGTTAATTTGTAGCTCTTCTTCTGCTGGCTGGATGTCCGGCGGGTTTTGTGGAGCTGGTCTATTGAGAAGGTCCCCAAAATATTCTGTCCACCTCTTCATTTGCTCTTGTATATTGCTGAGCAGTTTCCCATTCTTGTCTTTTATGAGGCAACTTGTTTGCTTGTATTTCCCTGTTAGCTTCTTTGTGCTGCTATACAGTTCTCTCATATTTCCTTTGGCTGCAGCATCTTCTGCCTCTCTTGCCAACTCCTCAATATACTTCCTCTTGTCTCTTTTGATACTTCTTTTTACTTCTTTGTTTGCTTCTGTGTACACTTCTTGAGCCTTGGCTTTGGAGCTTCTAGTTTTGCTTGTGTTTAACTCTGCTTTCTTGTTTTTTTCTGTCTTTTATCTTATTGATGGTTTCTGTTGTTATCCATGCTTTTTGTTGTCTTTCCCTTTTCCCCAGTATTTCTTCACATGTCTCCTTCCATACAGTTTTTTGACCTGCTGCCAATAGTCTTCTGTATTCTCTACATCTTCCAGCTGTTGGAGCACTTGGAATTTGTTGGATACTGTGACCGCAAATTTGTCTCTTGTTTCTTGATTTCTTAGCTGTCCTACATTAAACTGTTGTCTATAATTTTGCATTGTTGCATATCTCTTGAGTTTCATTTTTACTTTGGCTATCAGAAGATGGTGATCTGATGCCACATCTGCTCCTCTATATACCTTTACATCCTGCAATGATGATCTAAACTTCTTGTTTATGCATATATGATCAATCTGATTTTCTGTTCTATGGTCTGGTGATATCCATGTTGCCTTGTGTATTCTCTTATGTGGAAACATGCTTCCTCCTATAGCCAGTTGATATGAAGCACAGAAGTTTGCGAATAGCTCTCCATTTTCATTCATTACTCCTAGCCCATGTTTTCCCATGACTTCTTCAAATCCAGTGTTGACTGTACCTATCTTTGCATTCATGTCACCCATCAAAATTGTGATGTCTCTTCTTTTTACTTTATCCATAATTTCCTGTAGTTTAGTATAAAATGCTTCTTTCACAGACTCTTCTTTGTCATTAGTTGGTGCATAACATTGGATGACATTTACATGAATTTTTTTTTTAGCTGTTTTAAAAGAAGCTGTTATTATTCTGGGTCCAACAGCTTCCCATTCAATTAGTGCTTTCTGTGCTTCTTTAGATAACATAAGAGCTACCCCTTCACTGTGGTGTGAACTTTCGTCTTCATGTCCTGAGGACAGCACCAATTCACCTGTGATGAGTTTCTTCCTGTCTACCCCCTTCCACTTTGTTTCACACATTCCCAGAACCTCGATTTTGTATTCCCTCATTTCTGCTGCTACTTGCGCCACTTTCCCTTGTTCGTTTAATGTCCGAACATTCCAGGTGCCAAATCTGGAAGTTCTCCTAGAAGAAAGAAGGTTAGTCAGCAACACAGACTCCTTTCGGCTTTCTCTGTGTTGCATCATACGCCTCCCCGCGAGAGGACCTTCCCCTGTCTTGGATGGCTGTGTTTTATTTTCTTTATTTGACTTGTCCATATTTGTTGAAGTTTTTTGTGGTTTAAAATTTTTTTACAGGATGGTGTAACCGGCCCCATGCCCAACCCTCCTTAGTCGCTTTTTACGACATGCTTGGTAGGGGACAGTGTTACTATTCTTTGCTCCCCTTTCGGGCCCCGGTAACACACGGGTGTTTTTCACTACATGGTGACACAATATTGTTTCGTTTGTACTAATAACCTAATTCTAATGTGATGAAAGCTCTGACCATGCACCAAATGTTCTCATATTCACAGAGGACCATTTCCTGAATTGTCCAAGCAACCGTGTATGGCACCAATGACAGCCCAGCCTTTTCCATGCAAGCTTCATAACATGAGGCCTCACAAACTACACTCAATAGGTGTCCTTTCTCCACCAGTCTCCCCCCCCTGCCCCCCCCCCCCCCCACCCCCACCACCTTCTATTCTAACCAGCCTAAGATAAATGATCAATGAAATGATGACTTTATTACCTTATGATTAAAATCCAACCATTTATTCTTGTCCTGTTCGTGCTCTTCTTCGAGCTGTTTCATCCTTTGAGCTTTCTTTAATGACTTCTTTCTCTTGTACTCTCTCTGTTCTGCTATCAGATCTTTCCTGTTAATACACAAAATAGGAAACAATGCAGCTTTTTTTTGTAAATATAAGGAAACATACTGACATGCTGGCAAGAAGAGGTTTTCAGGCAAAGGAAATATAAAAAGCATGCACAACAGCACAAAGAAATTAACAGAGAAATATAAGCAATCAATGGCAAGACCAGAAAAAACACTCCGCAACATCAGACAGCAGATGAAAAGATGGATTACAAGGAACTTCTAAATAGACCAGCTGCAAAAGGAACTTCCCCCCCCCCTTTTTTTTTAAATTCCCCCCTTCCCACAATGGCCATCCAGCAAAAAGGCGTCACAAGCTATTTGTGAAAAATCAAATAAGGAAAACATAAATAAAGCCATAAAGCTTCTAAGTAATGGAAAAGCTGCAGCAGAGATCATCATAGTATTCTGACACCTCTATGGAGATAAATTACAGGGTAAAGTTTGGGAAAGAGAAGTAATACCAGTAGACTGAAAGGATGAGTATCTGCTCAAGTAACCAAACAAGAGAAATCTGCAAGAGTCCACAAATTACAGATTAATGTTATTATCCCTGTCAGAGAAATATTAAAGAGGATTATTCTTGAGAGATTAAGAGGCCATATCTTAAAAAAAATATGCATAAGATGCATCTAAGGTTATAAAAACCAGATACAAGTTATTACACAAACACACAGATATGTACAGAATTAAGAAATGTTGGACATGGCACACAGAAGCATATTTTAAAATTTGTGCATACAAATAATACGTTATTACAAAGAAAAACTATTATGCTTACATACAGTCAAACTGCAACATAAAAACAATCTGTAAAAAAGAATATTTTTCTTTAAATGCAAATATCTATGATAATTTTCTGAGCAAAGGTTCTTCTTCTTCTTCGATCCTTAACCACCGACCGTCAAAGCAGTCAGTGGCCATTACGCCTAGTGGCGTCTTGTAGGGCAACAACAAATTGATTCCACTTTGCACGGTCGGTGGCCATCCTTCGTACAGTGCCCCAACTCTGGTTCATTCTTTGCATCTCAGCCTCCACAGTCCTCCGCCAAGTTGTTTTTGGTCGGCCTCTCTTTCGCTTTCCTTCAGGGGTTTTGGAAATGAAAAAGGTTAAGAAAGAGGTTCCTGAAGCAGCATGGCAATACAGTATGGCATAGCTGTTCTTGTGATGGCATCGGGGTCTCTTCTGATAGATGAAGAGAAGAGTATCATATCACAGATTAAACATTCCCTGCTTGTATCAATATGTCACTTTATATTTTGGCCAGTAATGTGGAATAATGAAGTTTTTCTTCGTTCACCCTCAGATGTCAACTTGAATAAGTTCAAAGAAAGCAGTGGTCAGCCTGAAGCTGTTGATATCTCCGTAGATTTTCTCCAGGAATGGTACTGGTGATGGCCATATGCGTTTTCTCTGTTGCTCATATGTTGGGCACCTTTGAAGCAGATGTTCGGCAGTCATTTTATCGGTGCCGCAGTCACACTCATCAGTAGTTCCTATCTTTAATTTGTTGAATAGATGGTATCTCAATCTGTTATGACCTGTGCGAAGTCTGAAGATTACCACTTGTTCACTTCTGCTGAGCTGGTAATACGGATCATTTTTGTGTGGCCTGCATGATCTTCTTCCCACTTGTGCCTGTACCTGCGCTTGATAAAACTCTTGGCCTCCTCATAAGTTATGTTTGTGTCAAGTTGAGGGAGCTTTCCCCCTTCCTTTGCCAATCTGTCAGCCTCTTCATTTCCAGGGATGTTGTAGTAAGATGACATTTTGAAGTTATGTGATAAACGGCGGGAAATGAAAAAGGTTAAGAAAGAGGTTCCTGAAGCAGCATGGCAATACAGTATGGCATAGCTGTTCTTGTGATGGCATCGGGGTCTCTTCTGAGGACATGACCAACCCAGCTCCAGCGTCTGCCAGCTATGATGGTATGCATGTCCTCTTGCTTGCTACGAGTAAGCAGATCTTGGTTGGTGATGGTATTCTGCCAAAAGATTCGGTGAATTTTTCTTAGGCATGTTGTGTGAAAAGAGGACAATTTTGACATTTCCTTCTCTGTGACTCTCCAGCATTCTGCACCATAGAGAAGCACAGAAAGCACGCAACTCTGGTATAATCTTAATTTTGTGCTTGTGCTGTATTGGGAGGACTTCCAGATGTTATTTAGGCTAAAGAAGGCTGTTCTTGCCTTATTCATTCTGATGTTGATGTCTTTGCCTGCCCCACCGTCTGGTGTTACTATGCTTCCTAGGTATGTGAAGGTATCTGTCTGTACCAGTTGCTGATTCCTTACTGATATGGGCTCAGGGTTGCTCACATTGAGCGTCATGACCTCAGACTTCTTTAAATTGATGTTCAAGCCCACCTGCTGGCTAAATTTATTAAGTCTATCCGTTTTTTCCTGGATGTGTTGATGTGAATGTGCCAGCAGTGCAATGTCATCTGCATATTCCAGATCTTCCAATGTTGAAAATGTAGTCCATCTTATTCCTCTTGGACTGCCCTCTGTTGTCCGGCGCATCACCCAGTCTATGACTGAACAAAGGTCTTGGTGATTAAAAAATTAAAATTGTTAGGTTAAGTACATGGACTTCCTAGAATCCATTCATAGACTCCCAAGGGCTTCGTGGACCACAGGTTCAGAAACTCTGGTGTAGTCACAGCAACACAGACAAAGTGATATCAAAATAAGAATACAAAAACAAGAGGCTTTCACAGCACTAGGAAATATATGGAAATCAAAACGTAGCTGATAGACAAGATGTATCAGTCAGTCAGTATTTTCTGGTACAAGATGTTCATTTTGTTTTTTGCCCCATGTAGTTCCACAAAGAAAGGACTACAGCTCCCTTGGGCATGTAGAACAAGGCTATTAATGAGGTTGTGCATAATACTGGCAACCACATTATATTGAACACATAGCTACAGAAACTACCGCTGTAAGAGCCTCGTGCAGGCTTCTAGCAAGACAACCAGCTGCAGTGGTGGCTCCATAAGAAGCAATGAGGAAATGATATTGTGGTGACTTCATGCTCTGTAAGGAGCAAAGAGAAAATGATATTTTGTGAGTAGTTGTTTTTGTGTTTCGTTACAAATAGGAATTTTATTGTTTTTGTTGTTGTTGATGGTCATATTCATTTGTTTTTGTGTGTCGTTTAAGCTGAAGGTGTTTCAAAGTCACAGAAACATCTACTTCATGCACGTAGGCACCTATTTTAACTGACATAATTTTGCTTGGTTGTGTTATCCTTATTCTATAAGTGCATTTTGGTACAACCATTAACTACTGGTGAAATGGATTTTGCAGAAAAGAAAACAAAAACTTTTCTTTTTTCTTTTGGCCTACTGGAAAACAAATGTTGACTTTAAGGTCAAGTTGTAATTAAAAACAGCAGATACAAACACTTACTTCGATTTTTTGGCATCCGCTGCATCTCCCTTGACACCTCTTTTTAGATTTGGGTCAAAAACTTTTAATTGCCAGATCTGAAAATAAACAATTGGATCAGACTATTTAATTAAACTGTATACTACTGCAATAGCAATTTGTTCTTGACCTCTCCAACTCACAGATAATCAGAACAACACTTGCTATAGGTTTGTAAGTAATTAACCTAGAAATTCACTTGTCTAATACAGTCCATGTTTTAACACTGTCAAGTAACTTTTGTGAAGTCTTTAAACAACTGTTCTGAGTGTAATCAAGTGCAGTGTGCTCATGTTTTGTTGTTAGTATCATTGTTGTAACCAATCAACAGTGGAATTTTGTTTTTGTTTTAAATTACTGCTAGAGAAATATGGCAAGTCATATACGTCACATACTCTTGTTTAGTTTTACGGGGGGGCTCTAAGGAGGCTAATAAGAATATGTCTTCTGCTCCTTCAGGCATAATGTGAGAGGTGACTTACATGGTGTTGTGCACAAGACTGGCAACACCATTGTGTAAAACATACTGCTTCAGGAACTACTGCTGCCAGAGCAGATTAATTCTGTCATGTAGGGTTTCTGCAAGGGGCCAGTTACAGTGGTGGTTGCATGCTCCATAAGGAACAAGAAGGTAAATGATGTATTTCACACCAACCCATAAAGTTTCATTTAAGTTCTGCTGGGAGCAAGAAGGGAAATGATGATGTACTTCCCACCAACCCATAAAGTTTCATTTCTTCTTCTTCCTCTTTCGTCCTGAAAAGGACGTTGGTTGCGTTGTGTCTGTTTACAGCGAAGCTGCGATATCTGCGCCTTTCGACCAACACGTCCGACTTCAGCACAGCATTTTTTGGGACCGGGTTTGCCTTCCCTCTTCGATCCCTACTCTCTCAGCCAGACTGCAGTGATGCAGCCTGTTTCCAGGACCACCACTTGGAGGTGGAGTAGGGTCTTGGTTCGCTGACCCTGACGCAAGCAGTCAAGCTATGGGTCGCTGACTGCATTCTCTGTTGATGCATCTTTGGGTCCCAAGTTTCATTTAAGTTCTGATGCAACAGTCAAGCTATTTTCCAGGTCAACAAGTCACATTTTTCCTCCAGGCAGGAGAATGTGCTAATGTCTACACTTGCTGGGGTTGAATAGACGCCCAGGGACATGCTATGCTATTGTTGCAAAGGTCAATGAAGCAGTTATAAATAAAGAATGAGTTTTGCTGTGCAAGCCTGAGAGAAACAGGAGCATTAAACTCCAATTACAACAGATGATGTCCCATGTTGGACCAGTGGTCTCTTATGAGACAAAGTAAATGAATACTGCTCCCTAAAGCATGTCATACATAGCAGCTTATATGAAGTAGTGCACGGGGCTGGCAAAGTCATCATGTGAAACAAACTGTGACAGAAATGACAGATGCTAGAGCATGCAGATGCTTTGTGCAGGCTTGCTGTAGGGGAGCCAGCTGCACCATCCCTCTCAAGACCGCACATTCAATCATCTCTCTCCAAATAAATTCTATAAATACGAAACACTTAGTCCAAAGATCAGCCCCAAACAAACAAATTATTACTCAAACAACACTATGATATCTGGGTACTCTCCTCATTAAATGTATAACGGATACTCAAACTCACATAACGACAGCAAATGAACATGTCAACGAGGCAGGAAAGTTCAATCTTGTACAACAGCAGTCACTTCCACTTCTTCTTCTTCTTTGATCCTTAGCCGCAGACTGTCAAAGCAGTCAGTAGCCATCACTCCTGGTGGCGTCTTGTAGGGCAGCAACAAATTGCTTCCACTTTGTTCAGTCGGCGGCCATCCTTCGTACAGTGCCCCAACTCTGGATCATTCTTTGCATCTCAGCCTCCACAGTTCACCGCCAAGTTGTTTTTGGTCGGCCTCTCTTTCGCTTTCCTTCGGGGCCCATAGCATAGCTGTTCTTGTAATGGCATCAGGGTCCATTCTGAGGACATGGCCAACCCAACTCCAGCGTCTGCCAGCTATGATGGTGTGCATGTCCTCTGGGTTACTCCAAATAAGTAGTTCTTGGTTGGTGATGGTATTCGGCCAAAAGATTCTGTGAATTTTCCTTAGGCACATTGTGTGGAAAGAGGACAGTTTTGACATTTCCTTCTCTGTTCCTCTCCAACATTCCGCACCATAGAGAAGCACAGAAAGTACACAGCTCTCATATAATCTTAATTTGGTGTTTATGCTGTACTGGGAAGACTTCTAGATGTTGTTGAGACTAGCAAAGGCTGTTCTCGCTTTATTAATTCTGTTGTTGATGTCCTTGCTTGTTCCGCCGTCTGGTGTTAATATGCATCCTAAGTATGTAAATGTGCCTGTCTGTTCTAGCTTCTGGATCCTTATTGTTATTGGTTCAGGATTGCCCACATTGAGTCTGAAGAAGACAGAGGTCATGACACTCAATGTTTCTCAGACCCAAAATTTAGGTCTAATAATCTATGTGCTTTCTTTTCACTAAGTATTCTCGAGTCATACTGATTTTCACAATTTCAAAATGACCTGTCTCCAAAGCCAGCAACCAAGTCCCTCTCCTAAAACTAGTCACACACTCTTGCCTGCCAAAATCATAGGTTTTCTCATATATTCTTCAACACACCCAAAACTCAAAACACAACCTACTTACAGCAATCAAACCACCCAATGGGATTGTTGTTGTTTACCTAGGACTGCTGAGCCTGCTGCTCTTTTGCAGCCAATGCCAGGCACTGTTGACATTGTAGGTGTAGGTTTTTCTTGTAGCTTTTCTGGCGCTTTGTTGAGTTGTGGAGTTATGAGCTCCAGCTTCTTGTCCGGGTATTCTATCCTGGATTGGCATGCAGTTAAAGGTTCTTCACATCTGGTTTTAAACCAGAAGGGGTAAGGGAAGTTGCATACTGTGTCCTCCCCGCATCCATGGGCTGGGGGGCCTCTCCAAATATGCAGAGCTAAAATTATGCGCTCTGTGCTCTCTCAAGGAATCGTCATATCTTGCACAGAGCCACCTACCATGGGATCACATAAAACACCCCAATTGACTCTCACAGACACTACTGCAAAGACAATACTAACCATGCTCCCTGTGCAGTACAGGTGTTTGAGACACATAAACTACATTACTTTACAAACCATTTATCAGGAATGATTTAGATTTGCCAAGCAAGACCTGGGTGTATTTCCTATAATGATGAAATGAATACTCACCTAGTTTATCCTAATGCAATAAGAAAACCTGGGTTCTACTCATGAGTCAGGAAAGGCAAAGGCATGAGTAAGGGACCTGGCCACCCCACCTCATAAAGATGGATCAAGTACAGTGAAGTCTCTAACACTTTACTCCCCTACAGCTGTAGTTAGTTATGTCACCACCTTTAATAAGACGGAAACTGAAGCACAACCACATCCCACCCTGACAACAAACTAAATGAAATAAAACGGAAACTGTGCTCAAGCTAAACCCTACCTGACACACAACACTAGTATTCCAGCCTGTGTATGTCACTGTGCAAGTACCATCTTCAAGAACTTCTTCAATCACTGCTTCATAGAACCTGGGGAAAAAAAAACAGCATTAAAACAGTGCCAGTTCATCTACTGTTGTTTATGTCTATAAGAATGTTATATTTACCAACAACAGATTCTCGCAACTAGCCTAAAAAATTAGTCTGCCCAAATTAGTCATAGAGTCAGCTGAGATCATTATCTGAGGCAGACATTAGTGATCACAGCATTCTAGACAAGCCAAGTCACTTACATCCTGTTGGAAGGTGTTGCTCTTTTGCAACCAATGCCAAGTTAATTTCATTGTCACGAGGTACAGCCAAACCTCAGAAATCAGGTATCTGAGGAAGGTTGTGAAAGCAACAACATGGGGCACTTCCCAGCTACTCTCACCTATTAGCTTTCCATTGTGGAACCCTCCTACATGCAGTCGATCAGGTAAAAGACAAAGTTAGCTTTGGGGACTCGAGTGATTCCCCTAAGCGTAGTAAACAATGCTGCATTCACAAGATGTTGGACAACTGTGATCAAGGAAGAAAGCTACCCCACCTATCTTGGGGTGACATTTGACCAAAGGCTTACATGGAATAAGCATATTGAAAATGCAGAAGGAAAGGCCCGAAGACGACTAGGCATACTCAGAAAATTAGCAGGTACCAACTGGGGAGCAAATGAACGAACTCTAAAGAAGATTTATAATGGAGTAATAAGACCTGGAGAGCACTGGTTTCTGCCTTATGCGCCGTGTTTGGTGCTTAAAGAATTTATTATTATTATTATTAATAAGACCACACTTAGAGTTTAGCTCAGCAGCATGGTCATCAGCTGCTAACTCACATCTGCAGTCTTTGGACAAAGTGCAAAAATCAAGCTCTCAGGCTCATTACAGGAGCCATGAAAACTACACCAATATCAGAGATGCAGAAGGTTGCTGGATTACAGACATTGTCCCATAGAAGAGACACAAAAACCATGATCCAGATGGAAAAGTAAAAACAACTTGGCGGAGAACTGTGGAAGCTGAGATGCAAAGAATGAACCACAGTTGGGGCACTGTACGAAGGATGGCCGCCGACCGAGCAAAGTGGAATCAATTTGTTGCTGCCCTACAAGACGCCACCAGGCGTGATGGCCGCTGACTGCTTTGACGGTTGGCGGTTATGGATCAAAGAAGAAGAAGATGGAAAAGTACAACAGTATGCCAACGCACCCAATGAAGGCAAGACTAGATGATCTGGCATTGGGACGTCTAAAGCGTAGCAGCTTTGTGCATCGGGGAAAAAGACTTAAAAGACAGCATCAAGAAGACCTATCCATGAAGACAACACCACTGAAGCCCACCCTATACCCTGTACCATGGGGGCAGGCCAGCAATGCCCTCCAAATTAATACATCAGTCAGTGGTCTCACAAGTGGATGTGAGTATAACGATCTGCAAAAACGAACTGCTACATTGAGTATGATCCAAGAAAGCTATCCCAATCAATCATGGATACATACCTATACAGATGGATCAGCAACTAATGCTGTTAGGAATGGAGGTGCCGGTATCTTTATCTCATATCCTGACAACCACTATGAGACTAGGCACATTCCCACTGGTAAATTCTGTTCCAACTATACAGCTGAAGTTCAAGCTCTAGAGCAAGCTGCAAATATGATTTATAACACCAACTCTGACTGCCACCAGGTAGTCATCCTCGCAGATGCACTGTCTGTCCTGCAAGCTCTCAAGGGTGGTAAACTCCCACACCTGAGAAATGAACTAAACAAGGTAGCTGCCAAAAAGAGAACCATACTTCAGTGGGTACCATCTCATTGTCGTGTACCCGGAAATGAAAAGGCAGATAAACTTGCAAAAAAGGGAGGAGAATGTGAACAAGAAGATAATGAAGTCACATACTTTGAGAAAAAGAGAGCTATCCAGACTATCAGAAGAGAACAGAACCAACCCAAAGACGACTATCACACTCTCGACCGGCAGGGACAGATAACTATTTTTCGCCTCAGGACAGGGCATAACAAACTGAATAAACACATGCACAAGCTACGATTGTCTGCTTCACCACTGTGCACATGTGGATTAAACGAACAAACTGCTGAGCATGTTCTACAGGATTGTCCTCTGTATGACCAGTTAAGAAAGATATACTAGCCCAATGACTCAACACTAAACTCAAAGCTATATGGAGCTAAAGAGGAACTTCAAACAACAGTCGAATTCATCATGAGAACTCGTCTGACGGTGTAAACATCAAAGATGCGATCGCAAGAAGAAGAAGAAGAACAAGATGTTGCACCACAGCACTAATTGTGGTGTCTGATCACTCTGGTGCAGCTAATCTATACATGAGTATTGGCCAGGCAACTTGAGAAATTCGAGCTGACAGTTGCCAGTATGCACCATATGAAGGAGCTTCAGGGTCTAAATTGTCTAACACTGGAGAATTCACTCACAATCACAAGCAACATGAATTCCTTAGCCTCCCCTCAAACAAGAGTAACTCTTCACCAATTTATTTTAATAACCCTGTTACCACTGTAAGAGTCTTTATGAAATAAATTTCTTCTGATAAAAATATATTAATATCTAAATAAAAATAATTTTTTTTTAAAATGTTATACAAAGTACTAGACATATGAAACAGTAACCAATATAACATATATGCATAAGTAAGAAGTTTAGGTAATCATTGCATGATGTAAAAGTGTGTAGAGGAGCAGATGTGGAACCAGATCACCATCTTCTGTTGCCTAAAACAAAATTAAAACTCAAGAAATTTACAACAGTATATAGCAATGCACAACAGTATAATGTGGGATATCTAAGAAATCAGGAAATAAGAGAACAATTTTCAATCACAGTATCCAACAAATACCAAGTACTTCAACAGCTGGAAGATGAAGCAGATATGGAAGACCACTGGCAGCAAGTAAAAAATAAAGGGAACGAGACATGTGAAGAAGTACTGAGAAAAAGAGAACATCAGCACAAAGCATAGATAACAACAGAAACCATTAGCAAAATAGAATACAGGAAAAACAACAAAGAAGATTTAAACAGAAGCAAAACCAGAAGCTCCAAAGCCAAGGCTCATGAAGTGTACATAGAAGCAAACAAAGAAGTAAGAAGAAACACCAAAAGAGACAAGAGGAAGTAAATTGAAGAGTTGGCAGAGGAAGCTGCAAGCCAAAGGAAATATGAGGGACCTGTACAACAACACAAAGAAGCTAACAGGGAAATAGAAGCAAGTAAATGGCCTCATAAAAGATAATAATGGAAAATTGCTTAATAATATACAAGAACAAATGAAGAGGTGGACAGAACATTTTAAGGAACTTCTCAATAGACCAGCTCCAACTAATCCCCCAGACATCCAGCCAGCAGAAGAGGTGCTACTAATCAGCTGTGAACGACCAAGTAGAGAAGAAATAAAGAAAGCCATAAAGCTTCTCAAAGATGGAAAAGCAGCTGGTTCAGATAGAATTCCAGCAAAGGCCATCAAAACATATTTTGATTCCTCTACAGAGATATTATACAAACTACTTGGCAAAGTCTGGGAGAGAGAGGAAATACCAGCAGAATGGAAGGAAGGTTATCTGGTCAAGTTGCCTAAGAAGGGAAATTTACAAGAGTGCACAAATTATAGAGGAATAATGTTACTATCAGTGCCAGGAAAAGTATTAAACAGAATCATCCTTGAGAGATTAAAATAGTCCACAGACAAGCAACTGAGAGATGAACAAACAGGTTTTCGACAAAACAGACCCTGTACAGACCAGACAGCCACATTGAGAATAATAGTTGAACAAAGTCTGGAATGGAATTCACCGCTATACATCGGATTCGTGGACTATGAAAAGGCATTTGACAGTGTAGACAGAGAATCACTGTGGAAATTGATGAGACATTATGGAATTCCCATAAAGATCGTTAACTTAATAAGGAAGACCTATGAAGACATGACATGTAGAGTTCTTCATGAAGGACAACTTACAGAACCGTTTAGGATTAGAACGGGAGTGAGACATGGATGCCTCTTGTCTCCATTTCTTTTCTTACTAGATTGGGTTATGAAAACATCGAGATCACACAACAAATATGGAATCCAGTGGAATCTGACTAAACAACCTGATGATCTGGATTTTGCAGATGACTTGGCTCTTCTGTCCCATAACCATAATCAGATGCAAGAGAAAATAAAAATCCTCGATGAGAGGTCATAACAAGTGGGCCTGAAAATACACAGGGAAAAGACAAAGATTATGAGAATAAATGCAAGAAATGACAACAAGGCTGAACTTGAAGAAACACCACTAAAAGATGTAGTCGTACACATATCTTGGCAGTAATATAGACAGAGTTGGAGGGACAGACTGTGATATCAAAATAAGAATACAAAAACCAAGAGGAGCTTTCATTGCATTGGGAAACATATAGAGAACACGAAAAATCAACTCCAACATGAAAATAAGAATCTTCAACTCAAATGTCAAGTCAGTCCTATTGTATGGCTCTGAGACATGGAGAGCAACAAAAACAACAACTCAAAAGCTACAGACTTTTATAAACGGGTGCTTGCGTAGAATAAAAGGACTGAAATGGTATGACAAAGTCACAAATGTGGAATTGATGACAAGAACCAGACAAGTGCCAGTGGAACAAGAGTTGAGAAGAAGACGCTGGCGATGGACAGGACAAACATAGAGGAGACCTGTTGATAGCATTACAAGGCAGTCCTTGTCTGGAATCCACAGGAAAAGAGAGGCAAAGGTAGACCAAAAAACACATGGAGAAGAGAACTGGATACAGAGGCAAAAATAATGAGGAAAACATGGAAAGAACTTGAACGGATGGCACGGGACAGTTAGACTTGGCATGTGTTTGTTGAAGGCCTATGCTCCTTGGGTAGCTAAAGGGTATTAATTGATTGAACCAATAAAAGTCAAAAACTTACTGGCTATCCTCTTCCCAGAATGCCATACATCTGTCTCCAACTTTCCAGTTTGGTTCAATCTCATTTGAAGCTTCTCCAGCAGACTTCTGTCCAAACCCTCGAGATGAAGATGATGTGGAAACTGAGCCAGAGCCCTTAACAGGAGCATTCGGCACTGTTATGAGTTCAGTGGTCAGCTGGATAACCTCCTGTGGGCAACACAAGTGGAAAACAAGTGAGAAGAGAACATCATTATAAACATCAAGTATTGCTTTTAATCAGTATACAAGTAATTCAGCAAAATTCAATTTTAGGTGAAATTGTTTTACATTTCAGAGATAGAGGTCTGTAAGGACTATATTATCTGGGTGCAAAGTTCCATCTGCCATGCCACAAAAATAACACATGAAACTTAAACTATAACATCAAAACTGATATTCTGCTTCTATTTAAGTTTTATAAATGATTATTTAAAAACACAGTAAACCCTTGATACAACGGACCTTGATGTAATGGACTGTGGAATAACAGACAAAGCTTTGCTATACATTTGACATTCAAAAATCCGGCCATCGATAATCCGGTTCCTTCAGATTTCCGACATGGATTTCGGAGCGCATTTTTAAATTTACCGCGTTGGCGCGCCACTGTTTTCTGGAGCAGTTTATGTTTTGATGCAGCTGTTGGGTCTTGCTTGCACGTGTTAACAGGCATTCCTGCTCATTCCTTATCATTTTATCATTTATTTGCTGCTGTTTAGCCCCATTATGGATTCAGCAAATAAAAGAAGTGGTGTAAAACGTAAACATCGTGCATTGTCGATCGCAGATAAAGTGTACAGGTAGTCATTTTCTGTTAAATATATACAGAATATATAACCATAAAAAATCCGGCATTTTCAAAAATCCGGCACTCCTCAGGTTCGGAGGTTGCCGGATTTTTGAATGTCTACTGTACAGCATAAGAACATCCTAGCAGCTACATTCAGTTATTTATGTGCAGCTTCAAGGCCGCAACAGATGGAATCTGTGCGTGCATGTGCTCACAGCTGAACTGCTAAATTTCACTAAAATTCCCTTAATTGTTATGTGTTCATGAAGCTTTTATTCCATTACACTGATAAAATATATTAATTATGATCGCCATAGAAAGTAGCGTTTTCAAAATAAAGAAAAGTAAACAGATTGCATGTCCCCCTTATCACATTTATTTTATAATGTACACAGGCAAATTTTCCACAGTTACCCCTCCACACTAGCATTCATTTGCAAGGAACAATTTGTAATAAAAGACACATCGTTACCACCGATTACTCTGATATATCTAGGTTTTTTGGTAGACAAAGTTGGAGAACGGACAGCTATATCAAAATAAGAATACAAAAGGTAGGAGCTTTCAATATATATGATAATAAAAGAAATCAAGTAAAACACAAAACTAAGAATCTTCAACTCAAAAATCTTGGTAGTCCTATTGTATGCTCTGAAACATGGAGAAAATTTTAAAAAAAACAACAAAGTATTTACAACCTGTCGTAAATGTGTGTTTGTGGAGAACAGAAGTATTAAAATGGTATGGCCAGATCAAAAATGTGGATTGACTGGGGAAAAACCAAATAACAGTGGAACAAAAGGTGAGCAAATGACACTGGCATTGGACACTACACATTGAGGAAACCAACTGATAGCATTACAAGACAGTCCTTGTTCTGGAATCCTCAAGGTAAGAGAAAGAGAGGGAGACCCAAAAACAAATGGAGACAGGAATTGGTGACAGTTGTAATGGGACTAAAGAAGACATAAAAATGAGCTCCAATGCATAACACATGATAGGAAAGATTGGTGTGAATATGTCAAAGTCAATACTAAGCTAAACAATAAGGATGGTCAAGGGTTTACTGTAAAAATATGGTCTAAAGTAATAACATAGCCATGCCTACAAGTCTTCACCTTAAAAAAATCTTTATAATCTAATACAAATGTTCTCACATAAGGGCGTCAAATCTATGCCTGTCATACATTTGTCTTCATCCATTATACCCAGTGTTGACTTGGTGATATAAATAACTGGGACTAATGGACGCCCATACTTACACTTGCTGTTGTTTATAGACTAGTACAACATGAATCCTGCCTCGGCATCTTTTATCATGCTCACAGTTGAAGATGCATGATCTAGAATATAAAAGTCTAGCAGAAATTAAATTTGGTTTGTTCAACTAATAATGTTTATTTAGTGTACTGTACACGACTGAGGGGATTGCTCGACTATAAGAATCAGAAGAATGAGGTAAAAGACAGTGTTGTGCTGTTATGTCAAATTATTGTATCTTGTAATAACTGACAACCAACTTTTGATCAAAATGCTGCTCTGTTCATCACATACTGTATCATAAAACTCTGGTTATGAATAGGTTGGAACTAGCTTTATTACAACTGCATGTGATTAACCATTCTCAATCAAACTGTTACCATAACAGCACAATATCTTGTCTGTTACACCTTAATGCTAAAGGACAAAGCTTAATTATAATTACCATAACATTATTAACAACTTAAGACATGAAGGAAAGTGCTTCTTCTTGAAATAAAGTATAGGAATTTAATACACACCATTCTGCTCACTGCAGATTCTAAACGGGTAGACTGAAAAGTATTTGTGTTTTCCCCTTTTAAAATATTCATATAATATATATATATATATATATATATATATATATATATATTCCTTCTCACTCTTTAGCAGCCAATACCAAGTAGAAGACTCCTTGGTATTATCTACACTGTAGATCTAGGCTTTTCTGCCATTCCGAAACGTGTTTAAAGAGTTGGAAGTCATGAGCTCCAGTTTCTCCAGCTTGGCTTCCATTTAAAGGGTCGTCACATCTGATCCCAAGCTAGGAATAAGAAGTGCGTGGCATACTGTGCATTCCTCGCCATCCAAGAGGGCTCTCCAACTATGCAGAGCTAAAATACTGTACACTGGTTCTGGGCTCTCCCAAGGAATTGTCACGTCCTGCACAAAGCCACTTCTCAGGTTCCCCTGCCTATCACTGGGTCCACAGTATAAGAGCCTTCTGCATGCAGTCAACCAAGTCAAAGAATTACGCCAAGGGCTCAAGTGACTTCTCCAAGCTTAATGTGCAATGCTGGGTTCTCAACAAGTTTCACCACAGGGGGAATCCCTGTAAGTGTGTGGATGATTTCAAGAGTCAAAGAGTATGTAATTAGCCTCACAGACATAGGTTCACTTCCACGTATGTATATTGTAGCATTGTGCATAGCTGGTGGTCATATAAGGATGACTCCAGATATGCCTCCATGCACATTACATCACTGTAATATAGCATGTTCATGCTGTCCTGTAGATCTCAAGAGAATTCTGAAATTTTCAAAATGGGGGATAATCCTTGTCACCATATACAATGCATGTGCTCCAGGTTATCTGAACATCAGTTAATTTCTTCAACACATTACGGCATATTTTCCTCTCCTATAAAGCTTTTACTGCAGGCTTAACCATTTTCCAATACTATCAATATCATTCAGACCTGTGCCCACTAGAAGCAAACAATCTTTAGCTGCTCAAATGAGGCTAATATTTCCCGTAATTGTGTCATCCTAAAAATAACATGATTATGTTCTTCTGCATCATTCATTCAAAAATAACCACATCTACAACCCTCATAAAGTTACTGTGCGTGTTCTGGTAACCTAAAATAGACACAAATACTTTCCTATCCACCCTGTTAATAACACTATGAAATGCAAAATAGGTTTATTTAGAGTAAGTCAGTGAAAATGTTCTATGTCACTGTTAGATATAGTAACAGAATACTGCAACAGTGCAATTCTCACCTGTAAATCTTTCTGAAGCTTTAAGAGTTCTTCATTTTTTGGGTCTGCTGTTAGCGCAGCCTCAACCTGGGGAAAGTTTCAAATCATCAGAAAACTATTCTTGACTGAGTTGCCATGTCAAATTAACTGTTATTTTCAGACATCATTATTTCATCAAATAAGGCCTTGACAAGCACTGTGGAATAGTAACTGCGCATATTTTTTTTTTTCCCCGTACGCCCGCTAATACTCGAGGCGAAATCTCAGGTTATAATTAATGTCTAACCTGACATTGATTTTACGTGAGTATCCCTTTTCTTGTACAGAGACAGATGTCCCTCGCCATTCAGGCAGATACTCGCCGATTTCGGAGGTACCCATTAGAGCTGGGTCGGCTCAGGAGCCGCCAATCCCTGGTTGACGACACTCCTTCAAATGTCTTCGCCAGGTCTCGAGTTAATCCAGTCCAAGTCCCGGTCGACGAAAAATCCTCAAATGCCGTTGCCCGGGTTTGATCCTGAATCACCCGGTCGCCAGAGCAGTGTTATAACCACTATGCTAGCGCGGCTCCGTACTGCGCATATAATATGATTACATTCAATATTTGAAAATACAAAGCCAACTCAAAACCTCAGAAATGAGGTATCTGAGGAAGGTGGTTGAAATAACAAGAAGAGACATGGTACGCAACCAGACGATATGTCAGGGCCTCAAAACCCAGCCCCTGCACACCCAAGTGGAACAGTCCCAATTATGATGGTTTGGCCATGTATGCAGAATGGAAGAAGATTGGCCACCACGACAAGCATGGGAAACTAAGAGCCAGAGATCCAGACCTCCAGGACAAGCTAGAGTTCGCTGGGAGGACAACATCAGACAATCCCTGATGGACCGAGGACTAGATTGGAACCAGGCTAGGACAAAGACAGCCAATAGGATAGTATGGCATTCTCTCTGGCAAACCTTTACACCCCATGGTAGAAAAGGAACGACTAAGCAGTAGTATTAGTATTTGAAAATACTTGATGACAGGTCACAGTAACTGGGTCTAAAATACAAAGGAAAAAGACAAAGATTATAATAAATGCTGCAAGTGACAGCAAGATTGCACTTGAAGAAACACCCCTAAAATATGTAGAATTATAGATATATCCTGGCAGCAATTTAGACAAAGTTGGAGGGACAGCCAGTGACAAAATAAGATCACAAAAGGTGTGGAGTGCTTACACTGCATGGGAAAATAAATAGAAATTTCAAAAAAACACAAAAATCTGAATCTTCAGCTCAAACGTTACTGTTGGCTCTGAAACATGGAGAACACCAAAAACAACAATAAAGAAGTTCTACTTTCAGAAATCGGTGCATGCACAGAGCTGGATTGAAATGCTATGACAAGATCACCAACACAGAGCTGGATTGAAATGCTATAAGATCACCAACACAGAACTGATGACAACAACTAGCCAAGAGCCAGTGGAACAAACGTTGAGAAGATGCTAGTACTGGATATGACATACACTGAGGAAACCTGCTGATAGCAATACAAAGCAGTCCTTGTTCTAAAATCCCTATAGTAAGAGGGATAGGTTGAAAAAAAGAAAAAGGTTACAGCCTGTCACAGTTGTTTGCGGAGAACAGATGTTTCCCAAATGGTGTTATCCTGTTGCCTGTGTGGCTTCGAATGATTAAAATAACAGCACGGGGGGGAGGACAGAAAGTCAGGTCATTTCTCTGCAAACGCGTGTGTCCTATTAACACACTTCAAATATTGATTTTCTCAGCCGATTCTGTCATTTTCATTTTCAAATCCAAAACATTCCTCTTCTTCAGCTATATGATCACAACTAATGTCAGTGAACAGCTGAATGTTCTCTCATAGGCAGAAAATCTATACACTACTTATATCTTTCCCAAAACCCATGCTGCACAGAAGCAACTCCGTGAGAGTTTGAGATCAGAAGCTGTTAGTCATTTATGAAAGATCTGATAAACTGGCAGATCTACTTCAGCAGTGCTCAGAATGGGAGAGGCTTTCTGAAGATACAAACCACAAGAAGTGAGAAATGCAGTCTACTTCAAAATGTTTTTAATTTAAATTTTATTGCTTTGCTTTATTTCTAGTATCAAATTCATGGAAAAATTTACCACGTACAACAGCATTTACAAGATCCATCAATAAACATAAGATGCAGCACTTTATTTCCAATCTCTCGAAAGAGAACTAAACTATAGGGCACAGTGTTTGCAAAGAAGCAGTTTTGAATGTGAAGACCATAAGCAAAAAATGGGGGATCAAAACATTCTTTTGTTCTTAATATAAGTCAAAATTCACGACAGTGCTTGATATAGACCTTTAAACAGCCTTTTGATTTGTATACAAAATGAGTATGTATTTTATCTGGCGGCGGCAGGGGAGCATTTTTCCTGGCTCATTCAGGCGCTAAAAACCCTTGGTGCACCACAGCGCATAATTTAAAATTTTTGAAGAAAGCCTGTCTACATCATACACACCAGAAATGTAGGCCTACATACATTTACATATATAACAACAAAAGTATTTGTGCACATAAACATCATAAAATGTATTTACTAAAGACTACTCTTAACACTCACTAGGTTGGCCATTTTTGCTGGGACCAAACCCACATTTTTGTTTCGTACTGAAAGAGTTACGGATAGTGGCAGCAAGAAGGTTTTTAATAAGTGTAAGTGACATGGTCGATGTATCGATGGACAGTTGGCCGATACTGTGCGACTATCTACTATTTTACATTTCTACAGGGATACGGGTGACATGGACAGACATTGAATGAATGGCAAAGGAAAGGATGTCTTGCTAGAACAAATGCCCACAAATGTGCCAATTTCTTTATAGGCCTACTATTTAGACATACATTACCTATATTCGTTAATTTCACCGTTTATCACTGTCTTGCGGGGTTAAACAAAGAACAGTTGTGAGGGGGACGGACGTATGTCTGATTTTTCCCAAATGTCTATCGATCCGTCGGCCAATTAAGTCGCGACAATGATACGGCCTTAAATAAAAATTCAGACGCAGCAATAAAGGGTAGGCCTATGTATTAGGAATCCTAACCCTAATCCTTACTCAACAACGTAATCGACATACAAATGGGTGGGAAATAACCGACTGTTGTTCCTTTTAATGTTTCCTAACTACTAAACCCTCGTCTTGGCTGTCTGTGACTAGTGCCTTGTTCTGAAACAATTTGTGCTTATTAGTACTCACAGCAACGGAAACTTACATCAGCGTGTGAATACATTACCATCACCCCCCCCCCCCCCCCTTTTTAAAAAAACAACAACAACAACATCCAGAATTAAACTTACCTGCTGTAACTGTAGTTCGTAAGTTTTTAAATCATCAATGCTAGCCATTGTGGAAATGTTCCGTCGATCGTTTCACTTTGAGGCTCTTCCGTCTGCTTTCCAGATTTTTACTTTAGCTATTTTTGAGTTCAAAAGAATAATAAATCACATTTCTTCAGCTTAACATAGCTATCGGGTAAACAATTCCAAACATCAAATATGATCTCATCTTGTTTTTTGAGCTCACTTATTTCAGACCACTTGTGTTGTAGCAACAGAGCTGATTTTTGCCTTTCAAGATTTCAATTTTCAAGCTCAAGGACCAGATGTGTAAATGTTTAACACCACAATGCTTTGTCCTCTAAATCTACCAATGCAAGTTCAAAATCAGCCTGGTCAGTTTGGTGATGTCTGTTGTTTTTTTTTCCCCTTGCTCTTATCAGCTGGAATTCTGGTTCTGTCTTTAATTCTGTAAATCTTGAAAAAGCCCAGTTTCGGCCCACCTTTTTGCCCGTGCGGAGCGGCTTTCTGTCTAAAACCTTTTATGTAGGGATTCCTGGAGAAATCGGAGTTCCCTGACTCTCTTTGGTCTAGGAACCACCGGGAGCGCTCTGGTCTTTCATTTCTGCCATCCACGGACGAACGAGCTTGCTGCTGTCACGTCTTGTTTCTCGTCTGGAATTGTTTGATCTCGAACACATGCAGAGACCCCCACCACGCCCTGCAAGCTCTATCTCTATTAAAAGGGCAAGTCTATTTCTTACCACCATTGTATCTAGAAGGAATGTATGCTGCTAATCTGTACTACGGTTGAGAGCCATTTTTAACTGTATTTGTGCAGAGATAATTCCTTGATTTGGTAAGAATACCGTACCTTTAAATTTTTGGGGTGTTAGCTTATATATATATATATATATATATATATATATATATATATATATATATATATATATATATATATAATATATATATATATATATATATATATATATATATATATATATATATTCTTATCCCGGGTTATTTTAATTTCATCTTGAATATTCAATTCTTATGGATAAGTAATTGTTGTGGGATCTGGGATTTATAATGTTGCTAAATGCGTTGCCAATTTTAACTCTGCCAAAGAAGCACGGCCAAGACAAAATATCTATATAAGACAGAGTTATATTTTAACAGACAGAAGAGAGAGGCATGTATATCATTTGTATATCACTTTGTTTTTCCCATTTGGAATATGTGTAATTAATTCTGTATAAAGTGTTTCTGCTGATCATTTACTGCTAGTGCGATTATCAGCGCACGTCAATTTTAGAACGCTTCCAATGTAGCCCCTATGAGATAGATTATCTCAGGGCCACTTTTGTTTATCAATTTGTGTTTGACTGGCTAACAGGATTGCCAAAAATATTGGTGTGTGTGTGTGAACAGCGCGAAGGCAGGTTAAGCTCGCAAGCGCAGCCGTCATGCATGGTTGAACGTGCCTGTACGAATGTTTAGGCTAGACAGCGCCGGTGTGTTGTAGTTTTGTAACGAGCAAGCAAAGGGGTGGTGCGGTGCGATTGAGTGGAAGGATGTACATTGTTAGTAAACATTAGATGTTCGGTAGTTAACGAGATTTTTGACATGTTTGTAATTCTTTTCAGAAGAGTGGTCAACCAGCCTGGACCTGTGCTCTGTACCCCCATTGGGAGCACCTTGCATTGGCAACGTCTCTACTGCAATTTCGTACCACCACATATTGGAGTAAAATTATCGTCCGTGCAACAGGTAGTTGCCTTTGCCCTCAAAACCTCGGGCAATGTCATCAGGCCCATCGAGGTCCTGATACCGCGGAGTACATACTCCCAGCCGACAGCAGGATATAAACCTCCAGCCAGACAGGCTGCCACCTTTGCCATCCCGGCTTGTGGGCAACACTGTCATACCCGTTGACAGCGCGTAAACCAGGAGTATAGTGGAGTATCGTCTAGGTATCTTCACCTCGCCAATATTGATCACCTGCCGGAAGTCTAAGCCATCTTTAGCCACCAGATAGAGGCGCTTCCCCTGGGAGCCCTCAGCTACACTCATTGTAGTCTCCTTCGCGCAGTGGCCTCTAGCGCCCTGCTAAATTGGATGTTTTGTTTTTTTACTTAGTGCAAGGATAGTCGCACTCGCCTCGTTTTCTTAACGCATGCCTTGGATAGTGGGTGCGTGCTTAGATTTAAATTCTCAACGGTGTCCTCGGAGAACTTATCTCCGCATCATTTGGGATATCTAAATTCTTCAGAGGAATTGTGTAAATTTGTCCATTCAATACGGATTACTTACTAACCAGGAGTGTTTGGCATGACCGGAGCGGCCGTTTCAATCAACGGAGACTGGGGGTCCCTTGTTTGCTAGATAACGTAATTTGTGTGAGACAGTTCTGGATGTTGGTGCGGAGTGAGGCGTTTTGCTTGTGTGCGATTTATCTAAGTGATGTGGTAGGTGGTTTGTTTACTGGGTTTGTGATTTTTTTTTTTTTTTTTGTTAGCCTTCAGACATTTGGAAGGGACCCAAGGATGCAGCAATAGAGAATGCAGTCAGCGGCCCATAACTTGACTGCTTGCATCAGGGTCAGCGAACCAGAGCTGACCAAGACTCTACTCCACCTCCACGTGGTGGTCCTGGAAACAGGCTGCATCACTGCAGTCTGGCTGAGAGAGTAGGGATCGAAGAGGGAAGGCAAACCCGGCCCCAAAAAATGCCGTGCTGAAGTCGGATGTGTCGGCCGAAAGGCGCAGATATCACAGCTCCGGCGTAAACAGACACAACGCAACCAACGTCCTTTTCAGGGCGAACGAGGAAGAAGAAAAAGAAAATATTTGGAAGGCATACTGATTTTCCCATTTTTTTTTTTTTTTTGTGGTTGTGGTTTTTGTTTCGTTTGTTTAATAAAAACACAAAATTACCTAATGTGGTCAGGATCTCTTCTCTTATAACTGTCACTATATATCGTAACGTTGTACCTTACGGCCTTGGTGTTAGTTAGGAGCATAGGCGGGAGAGAAGCTGATTGACTTAGTAAAGTAAGTCACAGGAGGCTGAAGACGTGGCCCAACGACTCTTCAGAAGTCATATTTCGTCTCATAATTTCATGAGGGACTATTCTCATATATTTCACATCTTCGCATTCACAATCTGTCTGAACTCAGACATACTCTATTCACCATTTATACCTACCTGTGACAATTACCCTTTCCTTGAAGTTTTTTATTTAAAATGTCAAGTGAGAAGTCATGTCCAGCATGAAATAGAATTTCTGTAACCAATCAGGGTTTGAAAACTCAGAATATTCAAGTTTCTTCTCTTTCAGCCATATCTTTACTTCATTAAGACAAGTAGCAAACCTCATCAGAGCCTTGCCTCTAGATAACCACCGTACACTGTTATGAAAAACAAAATAAGAGTATTAATGATTTACTTCTTGGAGAAACTCACAAAACTGTCGGTGATTCAGAATATACTTGCCATTATTTGGTTTACAATCTTAACTACTAATTCCATTACCTTCAACACAATAATGCAGTGAAAAGAAATCACATCATGGTTAATACTTTTTGTTAATAAAGTAATGAAAGATGGTTTTAGTGCACGGACACTAAGAGTTAAGTAGCCGAGAGCTTAGAGCCGTACGAGATGGCTCAAAGATGCGGCTCGCGAGCCGCGGGTTCCCGACCCCTGGCATAGGTGGAAGTGAAAAGGCAGATAAGGGAGCTGATAAAAGGTAGATCTGATAACAATCTAATAAATGTAGGGATGAGTAGGTCATAGATTAAAAGCTTAATTAAATAAATTATAACAGATGAATGGAAAGCAGAGTGGGATAAAAATCTGAAAGAAAGACATGCATATAAGATTTTCAAGGCTCCAACAAGAAAATGTCACATATCTAGGAATTGAAAATTCCCAGTTTGGTTTTTTTTTTTTTTTTTTGAACGATTTATATGCATTACCTTTAATTTCCAGTAACACGAAACTTCTCAGACTACAGCTAGGAAAAGGCTATTTCAAAATATAAGAACCTTACAGTGCAGAATGTCTTCAAGACAAAAATATAGAGCATTTCTTGTTAAAACGTAACAGGAATGAACAACTGAGAATCCCAATATTTTACCTGTGCCTAATTGTTGTAGAACTTAGAATGTTATAAAATACAGTCAGTCAAACTTATAGAGCTGATCATGCTATAAACACGAATGCATATGGGCAGTTACTCATGAACAAAACTTAATAGACAAAACATGAGCCGGCAAGCTGGCAGGTCCACAGCAAACATGGCGACATATTTATCTTCATCAAAATTGGCTTCATCAATCAACAACATGTGGCACAGAAGCATGTATCAATAGTGTTGTTCTTCACAACAAATCGTCTTCAGTCCATACATCACAATTATAGACATCATAATGCGTGGCAGTGTAGTGAAATACAATTCTCTCATCTCCTTCAATTCTGGCCGTTGTGTCTAGAGGTTCGTGTAGATCACGAAAACCCAAGCAATGCGGCAAAAATAACTTAGATGCATTATTCGTAATAAAAATACTCCCTGGACATGGTAGTAACTTCTGGGCAAGTTAAGGTACCATCCGGCATAATACAAATACGTGGCGGCCTCCGAGATAACAATGCCACAAAAATGTTAGAATCAGTCTCCACAATCTTGGGAACTTGAAAAAAATGTACGTCTACTCCGGACGACTTCAAAATTACGAAAGGCCAAGACGGCTGACCGTTAGCATGCAAAACACGTGATATATTACGTCATTAGTGATCGGTGACGTAGCAAAATATGCGGCGTTCAATATAAGTGAAAAATCGTACATAAAAAAATGACTTTTACTACAGACAGCTATATCTCCTCAAATCAATGGATATATGCCTGCGTGAAGCAACATATTATAACATATTAATTCTATTCTTAACACTAATCTTAGCAAAGCCGAGAAGCTTAAAGCAAACATGATGAATTATCACTGAGAGGAGTGTAAGATGATTTGAAGTACAAAATATCTGCTTGATAGTAGAGAGAAAAAAACGTGCCGACCACAGAAAAGCACGTAATTTAGTCCACTCAAAAAATGTAACAAAATACTGCCGCAGAGGAAAAGAGATCGACACAATATTCTGTGACAATAGCCAAACCGTAATTAACAAGTACAAATAGTTAATACATAGTAATTGGGAAGGTGAAGGTCTGGTGATGTTCTTATAAGACATGTGACAAGTGAGAGTCAATTAAATATCTAACTAAACACCCTAGACCGGTGTTTCTCAAGCGGTGTGCCGCGGCACAATAGTGTTTGCCCCCGCGCCTATCAAAGTGTGCCGCACAAATTCGGTAAACTTACTATAAAGAAGTATATTTTTAGTGATTATGTAATATAAAACTGATCTTACATCTTGAATTAATTCAATAATAATTGGATCTGTTAACTGCTTTGAACAAAAATAGATATACCTGTACTTCAAAATTATTTTAAACAATTAAAAGAAAATCAAACTGAAAGTTTTCTTTATTCTAAAGTACCCATAAATTAGTGTATTTAATTTAGTATATAACACTGTAATTTTTTATTCATGCGCGGGGTCAGATAAGTGTGCCGCCAATTTTTAGAAAATTAAAAAGTGTGCCGTGAACACAAAACGGTTGAGAAACACTGCCCTAGACCTTTACACCACTCCCCCCGTTTATAGTTTGGTGTTTTGTTTACTTTTTTTTTGGTTTGGGTTTCGCTATCTCTCTTTGTTGTTTTTGTTTGTTGTTTTTGTTTGTTGTTTTAGTTTTTTTCTTTTTTCTATACGTACGATAAATTGGTTATTGATTTATTTTTTAAAATAAAGTTTTGCCTCGTTTTGGCCAGGCGCGTTCCGTTCAACCTAGTCTTATATTAGGGGGCATCTCCAAATCTAAAAGATCTTTAGGTGTGATTGTTATTAATAGTACTTTTGATTTTCCCTATTTACAATGATGTCATGCCACTTCCATGTATCGGCAATTATTCCTATTATATCATGGGATTTAAAACAGTATATCATAATCATAACCCATCAGAGGTTGAAATTAAAAACATAAAAAAAACTCGTGTCACTGATTTTTTGGCTGCTGATATAATAATATCCTTCTGAACACTAAAAACAAACGGGTTTAAATTTTATTAATACTGTATATAATTTTAAGGTGTTGTTATTTTTATGCCTCTTGCATCACATTCACAAGTTTAAAACAAGCACTTTCTATGAAAGTGAAGGTGTGGAAAGGGGGAAAAATGGGGGGAGGGCACGTGGCTAGGACCCGTGGCAAATGGAAATAAGGGAATAATATAGAGCGTTTCTTGTTAAAATGTAAGAGGTAAGAACAGCTGAGAATCCCAATATTAGATTACTTACAGGCTTCAAATTTACCCATAAATATAGAAGTGTTAAGAATAGAACTGCATAATATAGTCAAACAGTGTTTAACAAGAACAAACGTTAATATACAGTAATTGGAAGGTGAAGTTCTGGTGATGTTGTTATAAAGCATTTGATTTATAACAAGTGAAAGTCAATTAAATCTCTAACTAAACACCCAAGGCCTCTACATCCTTTGCCCTGTTTATTTTTCTTTGGTGTTTTTTGTTTAGCTTTTTTTTTTCTTTTTTTTTTTGGTTTTGTTTTATCTCTCTTTGTTGTTTTTGCTTGTTTGTTGCTGTGTTGTTTTTTTTTAGTTGTCTTATTTACAATAATTTTAACAGTAGATGTGATGCAACTTTCGTGCATCGGCAATTATTCATATTATTTGGAATTGAAACCTATATATATACTGGTGTAAAATCCCGTCACAAGACGGGAATTAAATCCAGAAGCACCAATACTTAACGGCAATTTTACTTATTCAAATACTTGTGAAAAATTATGTTAGGTGTGAATATCCGATTGCTTATCAGAAGAGTACACAGATTTTCTGTTGTTTTAATTACTAATTTTGCTTTGTTGTGATTTCTTGATCGAGACAATGCGACGTACAGCTGTCCGTGAGAGAAAACTGGCTCGATCAAGAAAATATTGTTAAACTCTAAGTGATATAGAACACGGCTGTTTGTCCGCTATTAAAAGTCGCTACGTTAGTTCTGGAGCGTCCGATTAGCAGAGTGGTTAGAGCGCTGGTGTCTGGCGGCAAAGGTGCCGGGTTCGATTCACAGTATCATTACGGTTCAGTTTACCCAGCTGTAAATGGGCACATGATTTTGCTCTTAAGTTAGGGAAAGAAACTGCAGCGAGGAAGGGAACTGGTCAGAGAAGCCCCAATCTGATTTCTCACCATGGATCACAGACCCATCAGTATACACGATGGCATCATTATCCCCGGCATGATCAAGTATCAGTTGATTAATTTCCGTTTCCGCTTTCCCATTGCCCGAAGTTCTACACTCTCTGCCAAGGCTGATGATGACTTGCTGGTAGTTAATCCAGTTCTCATCTGACTTACTCCACTCTCCCCTTT
This sequence comes from Oreohelix idahoensis, assembly GCA_024509875.1. Classification (NCBI taxonomy): domain Eukaryota; kingdom Metazoa; phylum Mollusca; class Gastropoda; order Stylommatophora; family Oreohelicidae; genus Oreohelix; species Oreohelix idahoensis. Next base: position 1,194,923 of record JAMPIV010003699.1, read on the forward strand.
GAATATATTTTCAACTGTGGTCACCTGCTTAATCGTTGTTTCTGCATTTGCCATCCATGACATTCCCCTCTTTATTCTTGCTCCCTTGATGTCAGCTATGTTTCCATGCAGGGGGTGCCGTTTGTTTGTGGTTACTCGTATATGGGCTTTTGCCTGAGCCATCGCATATCTGGATCTAGTCGACAGCACTCCAAGCATGTGTCTCATTGTCACAATGGGAGTAACACGCGTACAGCCCAAGACTATACGCATCCCTTCATTTTGAATGCATTCTAGTCGTTTACATTGTGTAACTGACAGCGTTAGTATTCCCAGCCCATTCTCAATGACTGATATGACGAGCTGATGGTAAAGAAGAAATAGTAATCTGTGCGCCAGGTGCGCAGCGGCCATTATTTTCATTAATGTCTTCCTTGTGTGAGTGCAACATAAAGTTTACAAATATATAAATTAAAAAATAAAATGGTATGAAATCAGTTTTACAAGTTAACGGTAAACAGGAAACACGGGACATTTCGGGTTTTACCCTTCGTAAGCCACAGTTACATTACGTTAAATGGGCAAACGTTAGAAGAAGTTAACACCTTTAAATATCTCGGGTCCACTATATGTAGTGATGGAAGATCAATTAAAGAAATCAAGACAAGACTTGAGATGGCCTCAGCTGCCATGACAAGGTTGAATGTGATCTGGAAAAGTAACATCAGTTTTCCTGTGAAGATCAAATTATACAAATCACTTGTATTATCTATTCTCTTGTATGGGTGTGAGGGCTGGACACTCACTGCAGATACGGAGCGAAGGATTCAGGCTTTCGAGCATAAATGTTATAGAAGAATTTTGCGCATTTGCTATAAAGAGCACAAAACAAATGTCTATGTTAGAGAGAAGATAAACACCTATGCAGGTCACCAAGAACCACTTTTGTCAGTAGTGAAACGTCGAAAGCTTGCCTGGTTTGGGCATGTAACTCGTCATGACTCCCTTTCGAAAACGATCCTTCAGGGAACAGTCGAAGGTAAACGGAGAAGAGGAAGGCAGAGAAAATCCTGGGCTGATAACATCAAAGAATGGGCAGGACACGGTTTTTCCATACTTGTACGCATTGCTGAGGATAGAGAGCAGTGGAGGACCCTGTCTGCTGATGCTTCCACCATGGCACCCCTACGACCCATGACGGGTTACGGGCTGAGATGATGAAGATGAAGCCACAGTTACAAACAGGTGACAAGGACAAGAATTACATATACCGTAGGTACTACAAAAACATACGATGATGAGAAACATACACCAAATGAGCGATACAAGCAGATAAAAGTCCTACATAAAGTTTACAACGAGGTAAGACTGCTTCAGGTAGGCATATACCTACATGATCACATTATTGTCACTGTGCTTTGTCGATCGTCGTGGCGAAAGCTAAAATCACAGGCAAATGAAGACGTCTCAAGGTAAACGAAAGGCCTGTACCGCTTGGCTATAAATTGATGCGTGGGATGAAAACTCGTCCGCCTTAATTACGGCCTGTGGTAATTATGGAAACAATACTTAGTAGCTAAAAACACAGCAGGAAAAGCAGAGAAATATAGATAATATGTGATACTCAGAACAAAAACAAAGAACAAGGTGCTAGCAGCAAAACAGAAGTCCTGGGAAGAATTTGGAGAAAAGCTCAGTGTCCCTGGTAAAATCTACTCTAGAATCCTGGAGCAGAGAATCAGACGCCTAGCTGAGCCACAAATGGATGAGGTCCAGTGTACTCAAGACCTGATCTTCTCACTAAGACAGCTGAGTGAAAAAAAGCACATTGAGTATGAGAGCGCGATCCATCTTTGTTTCATAGATCTGGAAAAGGCGTTTGACAGGGTCCCCTGGAGCAAACATTGGGACTGTTTGGCAAGGAAGAACATTCCAGCACCTCTGATTCATGCTATATATAGAGCTTCTACAAGTCTTGCAGAAATTATGTGAAGACGCAAACCATAAATCAGAAGAGTTCAGGTCCACCACTGGTGTAAGACTCTGTGATATCCTATCACCTTATCTTTTCATACTCCTTCCTCATGGACGATGTCATCAAGGCATGTAAGGAGAGGAAAAGAAAGTATTCAGTGGGGTACTGGACGATGAGACGAGTCCGTATTTCAGAGCTGATATTTGCTGATAATGTTGCTCTGATTGCTAAATCAGAGGCACATCTCCAATCCAACCTGCAAGTCTGGAAGGAAGAGCTGAAGAAGTGAGGAATGGTCATAAGCAGCTCTAAAACAAAAACCATGGTGATATCACGATAGGAAAGAAGGCATCAGACTATGCTGGGAGAACAGGTCCTGGAGCAGGTCAACCACTTTAAATACCTCGGAGCTGCCATAGACCGGAAGGGAGGCATCAAAGAAGAGTTGGCTACCCGAAGAGCAGCAGCTGGGAGACTTTTTCAGGCCATAAATCGAGGATTCCTCAGCAAAAGAGAAGTTGGTAAGAAGACGAAGATGGCTGTATACCGCTCCACCCATGTCCCAGTCTTGACGTATGGATGCAAGTTATGGGCAATGACTACAACCCACAAAAGCCAGATCAAAACCTCAGAAATGAGGTATTGTCACGTAGGTCTTTATGTCATTAAATTACCTACATCTTCTTCCTATTCTCTCACCCTAGTCATTTCATTTATATTCTTTCCATACTTGTTTTTCCTGTATTTTTTGCATCACTCGGTTGCGAAAAATATTTTCTTCAGTATTTTTAAACTTTACCTGTTTCTTTCTCAAAACTGAGAATCGCGCTAGGGCGATATTACGTAGATGTCAGGGCTGCAGGGCGTCAGAAGGCGTGATAAGTCGGTTCGCTGAACATCATTCTCACCGAGCGCGCGAGCTTCTTCTCGGCATAAGTCCCGGTGAGGTGTGATACTTTACATCTGCACCGGTCAGTATTCAGACATTTGTCTGAAAAATTCCCAAACTGACACGGCGCTCACTGTGGGCCATGGTCAGCTGTAGTGTGAAAACTGCCCTGCATTGGAGACAGGTTGTCTGAGATTTGAAACTGACACGCGTACATCTTGGTCAGTGGTGGCAGTTACGACATGTTAGGTGTTAAACGTATCGTTTAAGCCGGAAAGGGGAGAGCATTTCGTTCTACGAAATAATAGTTCATCCTTTGTCTGGTTTAAAATATTAACCCACGTTTGAAACGATTTCATTTCACTCAGTAACTTTGCAGTTAGACTAGAACAACCTTCGTTCGATTTCTAAATAATCTCTGTAAATAGAGATGGCCTTAGTTTGGTCGAAGTGGTTTAACGTTCTTAGTAATTCTGTGGTTGAGGTATATTAATATTATATATAATAGATATCTAGTTTTGTGAAGTGTTTAAAGCGTTAAATCGCTCATTTCATTTTAACTAGTTTCTTTTGAACTGAGTGCATAATTTATAAGTCTGTATTATTTTCTAGTGACGCATACAGTGGAAAGCAGAATAAATTATATTTTTAGCTTACTAAACTAGTAGCTATAAGGAATTTAATTTAATGGCTAATATTCAGTCGAGAATATTTTTAACTAAACTTATAACGCTAGATACATCATTGAGTGTTGACGAAATACTTAGGTATTTTCTAATTCATGATGTTTGGTTTATTTAATATAACTTATTTTACGGGAAAATTTAAATATAAGTCAAGCGGTCGGCTTGCTATTTAAAATGTAAGTTATATTGAGTGCATATATGTAAATGATTTATATGTGCTTTTCTTTTTATACAGTGAATTACTGGGGGTGACCCGAACTTTACCAGCATTTAATAAGAGTTCATAATTGTGAAGAAATAGACAGTCCTTATTTTGAACCACGTGGGTTTCCCAAGTAACACTGATCTGACGGTGCAAGTTAGACAGAAATACTAATATCCCACTAACGGGTGTTTTCATAGACTGTAATGATCAATATTGGGCCTGTGAACCAGATCTTAATTTCTTCCATAAACTCTACGTAAATTTTCTGCCTGGCGGCGAGAATAATTACAATCTATGACATAAACTTTCCGACACTGTTGACAAGTGAGTGGGGAACCAAGAATTTCTGTTTTGAGAGAGGTTGTCCACCGGTCATCTTCCTAATTAAGGGAAACTTCGTGTTCTGACATTTTGTGCTCGTTTAAGCCTAATTCTTACCTCGGGAGTCAAGTGACATTAACTTTAGTCTGAAAATAACTATCGCCTGAAGCAGACGCTCCCCAGACCCATATTTTAATGAAACCAACAAACAAATCTGCAGAGCTGGGATCTGTTTCAGTAAACGACAGTAACAGATAAAAAGTGTGAGTGTCCAAAATTTGCGCCAGCCGGCGAAACCACAACCCGATTGTAAGTATATCAGGACCCTGATGAAAGAATCGAGTGAAAGTGACGGAAGGATGTTCGTTGTATAATACCCTCACTTGTTATATGTGTTTTTTTCCTTAGGCGAGATTTGCTGCTTAAGTAACGTGTTACGTTAGAATAGATACGGCTGTCAAAGTCAGTCTATACCTGCAAAGGGGGACAATATTAGACCCTAACCACATGCATCTATAACTCTTTGGGCCATCATCTGTCATCCTAACGGGGCTGTGGGCTAAACCTAGAGTTAAGATCATAGCGGGGCTATCACCCTTGTAGCATTTTCTTGATATTGTATGACTATGTGCATATGTTTTCCTTGATGTATTTTTTTTTTGTTGTTTTGGTGTTGTGAGAAGATTTTATAGATGATAAATAAAATCTCTCTGGAACTAATCAGCGTGTTGGTCAGCTCGTTCTAGAATATCTACATAAGTATTGTTATAGTTTTCCCACGTCTGTGTGTCAAACTGTTGTCACTTTAAGACGTGTGCACGTGAGTGGTATGTTCATACACAGTAACATATGTTGTCAATAGTCTGTCTGACTCTTACATATCTGTCGTAGAAGATAGGCCTGAGAGAGAGAGAGAGCAGATTCTTGTTTTCAGGGGACAGCTCTATTTGATTCGCTACCACTGCACTCTTGGGAAAATCTATTTCTTTTTACTACTCTCACTGTGTATATCACATATTCTAATCTATTCAGAAGGGACCAACTCAAGTCTTAATACTCCTATCAAAAAATCTACGACAGGTATCTGAGGAAAGTGGTTGAAGTAACAAGAAGAGACATGGTCAGCAACCAGACGATAAGTCAAGGCCTACAAACCCAACCACTGCTGACCCAACAGAACAATCCCAACTAAGATGTTTTGGCCATGTCTGCAGAATGGGAGAAGATCGGCTACCACGACAAGCATGGGAAACTAAGAGCCAGGGATCCAGACTTCCAGGACGACCCAGAGTCCGATGGGAGGACAGCATTAGACAGTCTTTGAAGGACCGAGGACTAGAATGGAACCAGACCAGGAAGAAGACAGCCGATATGATAGTATGGCGCTCTCTCTTCCAAACCTCTACACCTCACGGTAGAAGAGGAACGACAAAGCAAGTAAGTAAGGTTATTATTAAATTCGGTCCTCTGACTTTAGTTTTAACAGATGTTGAAGTTTAAAATAAAAAAAAGGTATTGGGTGTCTCTTTTATTATGAAAATAATTTATTAATTAAGCTTCACTTAATATAGAACATTTCTTTTTAAAATGTAAGAGGTATGAGCAAATGAGAATACCAATATTAGATTATTTACAGGCATCAAATTTACCTATAAATATAGAAGAAGTGTTAAGAATAGACAGACCTAGAGAACTAGATAATACAGTCAAACAATATTTAACACGAATAAAGGTTAATATATAGTAATTGGGAATGTGAAGGTGTGATGCTGTTCTAACAATGCATGTGACTTTTGACAGGTGAAAGACAATTAAATATCTGTTAAAGTCAGTTATATAACTGAAACCACCAGGCCTTTACACCCCTCCCCCTTAATATTATTCTTGTTTGGGGTCTCTGCTTGATTTTGTTCGGTTTTATCTCATTTTTGTTTGTTGGGTTGGTTTGTTTGTTTTTAAACATACAAGCATTATTGGTGATTATGATTTGCACTATTTACAATGATTTGACAAGTGTGATGCCACTTTCCCATATCGGCAGTTGTTCATATGATTTGGAATTGAAAACAATATATATCCTAATTATAACCTTCTTGTTCATATATCTTACATTTTAACAAGAAATGTTCTATATTATTGTCTTGAAGACATCCTGCACAGTAAGGTTCTTCTATTCTGAAATAGCCTTTTCCCATCTGTAGTTTGAGAAGTTTCTTATTACTGGGAATTTTCAATTCCCTAGATATCTGACATTTTCTTGTTGGAGCCTTGAACATCTTATATGCATGTCTTCCTTTCAGATTTTTATCCCACTCTGCTTTCCATTTATCTGTTATTAAATCCTTAATTAAGCTCTTAATCTCAGATTTATTCGTTCCTACATTTATTAGATTTTTATCAGATCTACCTTTCTTGGCTTCTTTATCTGCCTTTTCATTTCCTTCTATGCCAACATGTGAAGGTATCCAAGCAATTAAGACTGAACATCCTCTGGAATATAAGTATGTAGTAGCCAGAAATATCTCCTCTGCTATATCAGGTCTACTACATTCTCGTAAGTTTCTAAGTGCTTTAATTGTTGAAAGAGTCAGTTAAAACTGTTAGTTTTTTGGGAGCGTTATTAGAAAATATTTCTTGTGCTTTTAGTATTGCCACCATCTTTGCAGTGAAAATGGATGTATTTTCCGTGATGCTATATTCTTATGCCATTTTCCATATTGGAATATATACGAATTAACTGTTTTAGACGTCTATCAACAGTTTTATTATCATATTAATATTCCAAATTCTCCCACAGCCGCCATTTTCCTCACTGTTATATTAAATACATAAATAAGTCGCAGCGTATACCAGGACTATTTATTTGCGTTATTTTATTTTTTTCTTCTTTGGATTGTTGTTGGTTGTTGAATTTTGTGAGTTGGTATTTCTTTCTTTCTTGTTCCGCATTATGCATTGCTTATTTGTTGCACTTTTTACTAGCGTCACCTGTGAGTAGTATAGTATGTTCTTTACAGGTCGCATTGTGGTGGCGCATAACCTTTATATAGCGGGGTGGCGCATGACTTTTATATAGCCAGGTACAGGTATCATTGTGGTATCGCATGACCTTTATATAGCGTGGTGGCGCATGCCTTTTATATAGCCAGGTGGCGCATGACTTTTATATAATAAAATACTCCGCTCAATAATGGCGGGTGTGTAGGCAGTGTGTTGTTTATTTATACATGTTTACAACATGTGTTACAACAGTTATACGTACTTTACAAAACAGGTAGACAATATTTATACATATATTACAACAGTTATTACAACAGTTATACATATATTACAATATATAATTTACAAACATTTATTTATACAACATAGATAACAAAGATTTTTAAATTGTAATAAATATATTTAATTCTTTTAAAAGAAGACGAAATGACAACCTAAATCGCTAGTTTCAGCCGCTTTGTAGGTCTCTGTTTCCTCCGTGGTAGATTAAAGACATCGACCTGGTGTTTGTCTGTGGTTGCTGTAGGGGGACAAGAGGTGGTGTTGGGGCAACAATTCGGTTCTGGGGATATTGGTTGATAACAACTGGAGTTGATGTAGTGGTCAAACGTGTTACTGTGGCAAGTAGTAGGACAGGTATCCGTGTTTGGTAACTGTAGTAGGTCGAATTCGGCGAGGATTTCCCCCTGTAAAGCCAGCAGATGTTCAAATTCAGATCGAGTCAACGTAATGCCGATATTGGTAGGAAACTTTAGATATGATTCACCAAAGTATTTTCGTACGTATAGTAAAGGCTGGTCTCGGTAAAAACTTACAGACGCGACCTTCAGCCCGCTCTCCAACGGTATAAGCATTTCATCACTTCTTTTCATGTACACCCAATTGGTGGGAACGGTGGTAGTCATCTTAAACGAGGTATGAACGTGAGTGTCTGTCGTTATCACGCCACCGTTTATTTATATGAAGGAAAACTAGTTTAATCTGGTTTTGAAACGTGTCCAGACTTGTTGCGCGCTAACAGAGGGCTGATTAGTTGAAAAACTAATCGATCGTTGACGCGTTGTCGATGTGAAAAAAAAATTTTTTGCGCGGGGGTATTGATTTTGGCAGGGTGGGTGATGAGGGGTGAGAGAAAAACCAACGGGTTTATATAAGTCAGCAGTGTGTTCGTATGTTTCTTTATACAATATACATACACACGTAGTCAACAGTTATACAATATAGATAACAAAAGGTCAAGGTTATTTAAATAGAAATATATATTTATATTTTATTTTCAAACAGCAGTTAAAAAAAAAAACATTAAATGAGCAGGGTCACATATTGGAAGACGGTTATGTTAGATGGAAAGAGGGAGGCGTGCAATTTTTAAAAAAATTATTTTCAAACAACAGTAACAAAGGGGGACATACATGTAATGGAAGAGAGCTATTTTTTTTTCAGATGGAAAGAGGTGAAGTGGTCACGTTATCGGCATGTACCTGTCTTTTTATGTAAAAATAAGACAGGGAATTTCCATTGTTTGGTGAGTACATCTAAAAGTCTAGCTTATTGTGATGTGTTATTGAGCTCGTTAGTACAGTTGTCCCGCCCTGCACTTGTGGCGTGTTGAGAACCTCCAAAACGTGTATTTATCTATTGTGTCGTGTTGTTTTATTCAGCCCCTTAGTACTAGGTGTATCGTGCTCCACGAAACAAACCAGGGGTTCTCTTCTCGTATAACTTCCTGTCCTGACATTTCTGACAAACGATTCCCGTTTTACTCTCACTAGTTATGAAACCGGATCGATGGTCGTCGCGAAACTTCGCGTGGAAAACTATTGATCGTATACTTTATCTAAGAAAAAACATTATACGAACAGGACACATAATGGAAGAGAGCTATTTTTTTATGGAAAGAGGTGTAGTGGTTACGTTATCGTTATGTACCTGTCTTTTTATGTAAAAACAGGACAGGGAATTTCCGTTGTTGGGTGAATGTAATTACATATTGATATAGGTGCTGGGCTACGGGGTAGTTTTCTTCATTATCTATAGTACATCATGAGTAATAAGTCTACTCAGGCCAATGCACAGCTAGTGGTATGTAAGTGACACCCCCCCACACACACACACACAGCCGTATTCTTCAGGAAATCCCACAAGAGCTGACGTATTGTTTTTCTTATTACAACGACTAATTGTGTTACCGCTAGTTTTGAAACCGTAGCGATGGCCGGCGCAAAACAGCGTGCGTAAACCATGGGTCGTATACTTTTATAAAAGTCCGTTAGCTTAGAGAGTGACGTCAGGGCTAAATATAGCTATCTAGAAAACCGTAATAAAATTCTAACAGTCAGAGTTTTGCGTATTGGTAGACGAAAAGAACCTATCTACAACGGGATTTACCTTTGTAAGACTAACATTTACCTTTGTAAGACTAACCCTACTACTTATTTCTGTTCACTTCATTGCAGACAAGCTCAAAACACAAGAGATCAATAGTAGAATTTTTTATAAAAGAAGCATTCCTTCGTTCGTGTGTTCAAACCCCCGTGATTTAAGGTTTCACTTTTTTTACATGTGCGGCATCTGATGCTAGGTTTTATATTGTCTCCCATTCATTTCAAACATACGGCGACCATGGAAATTTAGTACATTAAATAAAGGTAACTAAGTATTTGTTCCAGTTATCAAACGGTTATCTACTTTTTTTGTCCTACAATTTTCAAACTTTAGTGAAAACTTTTCTTCCAAGCAGCAAAGATGGTCCCAAAATTTTTCCCAGGCCTGCTCAAAGGGTCCAACCTGTAGGTAAATAGAGCAGCTGTCAAATACTTCTTAACATATTTCTTGTAGTTTTCCAAACTTTTCATTAAATTTTTTTTTCATTAAATATTTTTTCCTGTTGTCTGTACTTGACAACGCAAAAAATTCTTGCCGCTGTCAAAAATTTCTTCCAGTTGTCAAATATTTCTTCAAACGTTTTGCCAGTTGTCAAATATTTCTTCAAATTTTTTTTCCACTTGTCAAATATTTCTTCAATATTTTTTTCCACCTGGCAAATATTTCTTCCAGTTGTCAAATATTTCTTCAAATTTTTTTTTCACCTGTCAAAAATTTCTTAAGGTTGTCAAATATTTCTTCAAACGCTTTGCCAGTTGTCAAAAATTTCTTTCACTTGTCAAATATTTCTTTAAACGTGTTGCCAGTTGTCAACTTTTTTCCAGTTGTCAAATATTTCTTCAAATTTTTTTCCACCTGTCAAATATTTCTTCAGATTTTCTTTCCACTTGTCAAATATTTCTTGCATGTGTCAAATATTTCTTCAACCGTTTTGCCAGTTGTCAAATATTTCTTCCAGTTGTCAAATATTTCTTCAAATTTGTTTTCCACCTGTCAAGAATATCTTCCGCCTTGTGATGCACGTGGTGTTAAGTCGGCCGGCGTGATGCTGTGGTCAGCATCACGCCGGCCGCCTTAACCTTCCCACAGTTCCTCTGGTACCCAGTTAAACTGGGTCGGCCCTGCCAGGTTGTGTGCGGTGCATCACACATACCTTGTGTATATCATCAATGACAAACTCTCTCTGGACACCGAAATTGATAGCTTCATTAACAAAGCTGCAGGTACCTTTACCTGCCTCACATCACGTGTTTGGGGAAACTCCAAACTCACAACGAAGACCAAAGCTGTGGTATATAACACCTGCATCACCAGCACACTTCTATATGTCAGTGAGACCTGGGCACTCTATGCTAAGCAAGAAAGAAGGCTCAATACCTTCCATCTACCGTGTCTGCGCCACCTCCTCGGAATTTCGTGGAAAGATAAAGTGCCAAATGTCGAGGTGTTATCACGTGCTGGCCTTCAAAGCATGTATACCCGGCTGAGACAGGGAAGACTACTCTGGCTTGGCCATATCCGCCGCATGAAAGATGGTCGCCTTTGAAGAGATGTTTGGCGACTAGCAGATATATTTTAAGAAATATTTGACATTTGTCAGTAATATTTGACAACTGTTAGAAATATTTGATAACTGGAAGACCCGTTTGAAGAAATATTTGACAACTAACAAAAACATTTGCATAAATATTTGTCAACTGTAAGAAATATTTGAAGACATATTTGACAACTTGAAAAACCTTTGCAAAAAATATATGACAACTGTTAGAAACCTTTGACACCTGGAAAAAAAACTTTACATAAATATTTGACACCTGTAAGAAATATTTGACCTGTGGAAGAAACATTTGAAGAGATATTTGACAACTGGAAGAAAATATTTGAAAACTAGCAAAACGTTTGAAGAAATATTTTACAACTGGAAGAAATTTTTGACAACTGGTAAAACGTTTGAAGAGATATTTGACAACTGGAAGAAATTTTTGACAACTGGCAAAGCGTTTGAAGAAATATTTTACAACTTTAAGAAATTTTTGACAGGTGGAAAAAAAATTTGAAGAAATATTTGTCAAGTGAAAGAAATATTTGACAACTGGCAAACCGTTTGAAGAAATATTTGACAAGCGAAAGAAATTTTTGACAACTGGCAAAGCGTTTGAAGAAATATTTGACCACTTTAAGAAATTTTTGACAGGTGGAAAAAAAATTTGAAGAAGTATTTGACAACTGGAAGAAATATTTGACAGGTGGAAAAAAAATTTGAAGAAATATTTGACAAGTGAAAGAAATATTTGATAACTGGCAAACCGTTTGAAGAAATATTTGACAAGTGAAAGATATTTTTGACAGGTGGAAAAAATATTTGAAGAAATATTTGACTTACTTACTTAGTCGTTCCCCTTCTACCGTGAGGTGTAGAGGTTTGGAAGAGAGAGCGCCAGACCATTCTATCAGCTGTCTTCTTCCTGGCCTGGTTCCATTCTAGTACTCGGTCCTTCAAAGATTGTCTAATGTTGTCCTCCCAGCGGACTCTGGGTCGTCCTGGAGGTCTGGATCCCTGGCTCTTTGTTTCCCATGCTTGTCGTGAAATATTTGACACATGCAAGAAATATTTGACAAGTGGAAAGAAAATTTGAAGAAACATTTGACAGGTGGAAAAAAATTTGAAGAAATATTTGACAACTGGAAAAAGAAGTTGACAACTGGCAAAACGTTTGAAGAAATATTTGACAAGTGGAAGATATTTTTGACAGGTGGAAAAAAATTTGAAGAAATATTTGACAACTGGAATAAATATTTGACAACTGGCAAAACGATTGAAGAAATATTTGACAACTGGGAGAAATGTTTGACAGGTGGAAAACAATTTGAAGAAATATTTGACAACTGGAAGAATTTTTTTTGACATGTAAAAAAAAAATTTGAAGAAATATTTGACAACTGGAAGAAATATTTGCAAGGTGGAAAAAAATATTGAAGAAATATTTGACAAGTGGAAAAAAAAAATTTGAAGAAATATTTGACAACTGGCAAAACGTTTGAAGAAATATTTGACAACTGGAAGAAATTTTTGACAGCCTCAAGAATTATTTGCGTTGTCAAGTACTGACAACAGGAAAAAATATTTAATGAAAAGAAATATTTAATGAAAAGTTTGGACAACTACAAGAAATATTTAAAGAAGTTTTTGACAGCTGCTCTATTTACCTACAGGTTGGAACCTTTGAACAGACCTGGGAACAATTTGGGGACCATCTTTGCTGCTTGGAAGAAAAGTTTTCACTAAAGTTTGAAAATTGTAGGACAAAAAAAGTAGATAACCGTTTGATAACTGGAAGGGGCAAAGTCTTTTACAGACAGGGGGTATGATGTGTTGGTGTTGTGGGTAGTGGGTTTCCCCCCTTGCTTCACCCTAGGCCTAGTGAATTCTTGTTCATGAAAGGAGCGACCATTGCGGTGTTAGTCTCTTGGCCTAGCAAAACCTCTCATACCCCAAGATCGTTGTGCGTGGTGAAGAGCCACACCCTCCTCGAGGTAGTCCTGGTAACTGAGGGTGCGAATCCTCAGGCTAAACACAACGGATCTAGAGGAGCAAACCTCGATAATAAAACCGGTGCACTACACCGTACACGCCCTCTGTGGGTGGGAAGGAGCCAGATGGATACTGAACAAGTCTTGGGAGTGGGAGCGAGTGTGGACTGCTCCTTGAAGATCGGAACCCATCGTACAGGCACAGAGACTCAGGACGTGACGATCCTATTGTCTTCAACTCTTGGTCACATGCCTAGAGCCTCGGAGAACTCGGCGTAACCAGCAGGCAATTTGGTGGCGGGGAAAGAGCACTGTGAGCCCTACCTTGGCTACGTATCACAAGGAGATGCAGAAACACCCCCTTTATCTCCCCCAGAGCTGGCACAGTACACTTCTGGCTCCTACCCGGGGCGGTAGGAAAACCACAGGCACCCCAGCATCACAATGCCATGAAGAGACAAAGTTGGAATTTACTAACTCAAACCTGGCAGAGCAAGTCCTCCATCAGATGTGGCCGATGCTGGGCCCACTGGCGCGTGGACAAGTCTCGATCCCCATCGAGACTTGCCCGGGGAGCCCACCCCGACTCAAAAAAGCAGAGAAGGCCACTCTCCAACCTCCGATGTCTTGCGGGCAGTGTTAGGATGTGCAAGAACATGGACAGGAAGACTCCACAACTTCCCCACTGAAGACACGCCCACGACGACCGTTGCCTCAATTGGCTGTGTGTGGTGTACCCGGAAACGGGGCCTCCCAGTACTGAGGCACAGTTAAGTCCCCGATGTCACTTATGGGTGCAGAGTTGAGAGAGATGGCTGAGCATCACAATCCCCCCTCTGTTGCAGTATGATGAGAACCCAGCATTGCACACTGAGCTTGGGGGATCACTTGGGCACCAGACTTAATACTGGCTCTTGACTGGATGGCCGCATGCAGGAGATTTCTACAATGGAGAGATGGCAGGTGGTGGGTATCTGGAAGTGGCTCTGTGCAGGACGTGAGGATTCCTTGGGAGAGCCCAGAACCAGAGCACAGCATTGTGCAAGCTCTGCATAGTTGGAGAGCCCCCCTGGATGACGGGGAATGCACAGTGTGCCACCCCACCTATCCCCAACTGCTAACTTAGAACCAGAAGTGGGGTCCTCTGTATGCGTGCCAGCCAGGATAAAATGCCTGGGAAAGAGACTGGAGCTCAGAACTCCCTAACTCAAAGTTGCAGGATGGCAGAAAAGCCACGGGAAAGACAGGTCTATTTTAAAGATAACGCAACCATATTTTTACCATACGAGCTCGGACGCCGCCTCGGTAATACAAGGTCCGCGCAGAGCAGTGACATCCCCAGGTTGCTTGCGAATAGTCTACTACTGGGAACATAAACGGATTAGGGATGAGCCCACTCTCCCGTTGAAGAGGTGCTAAAGTCGTAGATACTGGGCCAGAAGGCGCACCGGAAACCACAGTATCACGCAACTCGCTTTTTTTATGGATGAGTACACCGTCAAATAAATCTCGTACTGGTGCTCGCCCTGTGGAGCTCCACCAGGCAGGTGCAGTGCCGGGCTCTGACTCTTGTGGAGTCAGCAGACGGCGGAGGAGAACTACTGACCGAAACAAAACAGAAAAAGAGAAACCCAGAGTGCCACTTGTCATGATGCACTGGAATGCAGAGGGAGTGAACAGCAAGCAGGCTGGATACAGCAAAAAGACAGAGCTGGAAAACATCTTCTATGAGAAGCAAGTCAGTGTTTGCTGTATCCAAGAGACTCACTTGAAAGCAGATCAAACCTTTAAAATAAGGGGATATCAATGCTTCAGATCCGACAGACAAGATAGACGAAAAGGAGGAGTACTTACTCTTGTAAGGAATAACATTCATGCACACGAAAGGGAAACCTACATGGATGGAGCAGAATATCAGCTGTTGCAGATAAAGGTAGACAAGATGGAAATAGAACTCCTGAACTATTACTGTCCAAACAACAAACCCCTGAGTCTCAGCTCTGTACAGGTACCAGCCACCAACTTTATAGCAGTTGGAGACTTTAATAGCTACTCCCAGAGCTGGGGCTATAACCATCTAGATCACAGAGGTGAAGAGGTTGAAACATGGCAAGATGATCACTCCCTAATCCTAGTCAATAATGCCACAGATACTCCTACCTTCTACTCCAGAGGATGGCACACAACTTCAACACCAGATCTTGCCTTCGCCACCCCAGATATAGCTGGATCTATTAGTAGAGAAGTAGGAGACCAACTAGGGGGAAGCGACCATCGCCCAATCTTTCTTACTGTCCAGAGTGCAACTCTCAGTACAGGCCCAGCCATTACAAGATGGAACTACAAAAAAGCCAACTGGGGTTTATTCAGGCATCAGGTGAACACGCTGCTGTCTACCCTCAAGGTACAGAACAGAGACATTAACGAAGTGGTAAAAGACTTCAACAGATGCATACTACAAGCTGCAAAAGAAACCATTCCCAAAGGATGCCGGCGTAACTACATACCATACTGGTCCAGCACACTCCAAGAACGTCAGGAAGCTATGGACAGGGCTAGAAAGGACGCAGAGTCTCAGCCTTCACTTGAAACTCACAACAAATGGAAAAAGGCTGTAGCAGAGTTTCAGAGAACAAAGCTAGAAGAAAAACGGAAAAGCTGGAGAACTAAAACGGCATCGCTGAACCTTGAGAAAGACGGCAGGAAACTTTGGAGATTAGTCAAGTCTCTAAATGAAGAGCGTTCCTCACCTAGGCAGACTATCACATTGGATGAAGGTGGCAAACTTTTCAGAGGAAAACAAGCTGCAGACCTGTTTGCTAGAAAATACAGTTCAGAAAGCAACTTACCCATTAACATAGACCATCAGAGAGAGATAAGAAAAGAAATACTGGCAACCATGGGACAGACAGATACTCCTGCCCCAATGAGGGAACCCATCACACTAGGAGAACTACAGAAGGCTATTTCCAAGCTTAAGTTTCAAAAGTCACCCGGCCCAGACAAAATCAGCAACGAAATGCTAGTAAATCTGAGCCCAGTAACAAAGACAAAACTGCTTGAGATATTCAACCACAGCTGGTTGAAAGGAACGGTACCCCAAGTATGGAGAGAAGCCATCACAATACCCATACTAAAGAAAGGGAAATGTAAGACTGAGGCTGCAAGTTACCGGCCAATCAGTCTCACAAGCTGTGTTGGGAAGACTATGGAACGAATAGTCAACCACAGATTGAAATGGTATTTAGAGTCTGAGCAGATCCTGGTGCCGGAACAAGCTGGATTTAGAGAATGCTACAGTATAGAAGACCAAGCTACTTACTTGTCTCAAGCAATAGAAGATGCCTTCCAGGAGAAGAAAAAGGTCCTAACGATCTGGGTCGACTTCAAGCAGGCCTTTGACAAGGTGTGGAAAGATGGCCTTATTGCAAATCTTAGGAGAAGTGGAATCCAAGGCAACATGATGAAATGGATCCAGTCATACTTGCATAACAGAAGAACTAGAGTCACTCTTGATGGTCTGCAGAGCAGAAAAGTGTTGCTCCATCAGGGGGTACCTCAAGGAGGAGTAATTTCCCCAACACTCTTCCTTGTTTACATCAATGACCTGGTGAAAGATCTCCCCGCAGGAGTGAAAGCTGCCTTATATGCAGATGACCTAGTACTCTGGTGCGCTGATGAAAACGTCACCACAGCAAATTATAGAATGCAGCGGGCAGTAGACATGCTAGTGTCATGGGCAGAGAAATTGCTTTTCACAATAAACACAGACAAAACCTCCACAACACTGTTCTCCCTCGTTCCCAAGGACAAAGCAGCTAACATACACCTAGGGACAACCGTGATCAAGGAAGAAAGCTACCCCACCTATCTTGGGGGGGGGGGTTAAATTAATGAAGATAAACAGAAATCCCGTTCAACCTCTGATGGGTTATAATTAGGATATATATTGTTTTCAATTCCAAATAATATGAACAACTGCCGACATGAGAAAGTGGCATCACATTTGAAAATAGGGATACTCACAATTGTGCTTAGGCATATACGTTAAATAATAAAATAAAAAACAAACAAACAAAATCAAGAAGAAACTATGAACAAGAATAATATTAAAGTGGAGGGGTGTATAGGCCTGGTGGTTCTAGTTATATAACGGACCTTACCAGATATTTAATTGACTTTCATCTGTTTAAAGTCACATGCATTGTAAGAACAGCATCAGACCTTCACATTCCCAGCCACTATATATTAACATGTGTTCGTGTTAAATATTGTTTGACTATATTATGCAGTTCCCTAGGTCTGTCTATTCTCAACACCTCCTCTATATTTATAGGTAAGTTGGATGCCTGCAAATAATCCAATATTGGTATTCTCATTTGGTCATACCTCTTACACTTTAACAAGAAATGTTCTATATTATTGTCTTGAAGACATCCTGCACAGTAAGGTTCTTCTATTCTGAAATAGCCTATTCCCAGCTGTAGTCTGAGAAGTTTCTTATTACTAGGAATTTTCAATTCCCTAGATATCTGACATTTTCTTGTTGGAGCCCTGAACATCTTATATGCATGTCTTCCTTTCAGATTTTTATCCCACTCTGCTTTCCATTCATCTGTTATTAAATCTTTAATTAAGCTCTTAATTTCTGATTTACTCATCCCTACATTTATTAGATTTTTATCAGATCTACCTTTCTTGGCTTCTTTATCTGCCTTTTCATTTCCTTCTATGCCAACATATGAAGGTATCCAAGCAATTAATACTGAACATCCTCTAGAATATAAGTATGTAGTAGCCAGAAAAATCTCCTCTGCTATATCAGGTCTACTACATTCTCGTAAGTTTCTAAGTGCTTTAATTGTTGAAAGAGAGTCAGTTAAAACTGTTAATTTTTTGGGAGGGTTATTAGAGAATATTTCTAGTGCTTTTAGTATTGCCACCATCTCTGCAGTGAAAATGGATGTATTTTCCGTGATGCTATATTCTTTTGCCATTTTCCATATTGGAATATATATTCCTATCCCCAATTTGCCATCCTCTCCCTTGGATCCATCTGTGTACACAGTAATGCTGTCTTTTGATATTTGTTGTATATATTTATTGGCTGAGTTTTTAATATTTTCTATATTATTTGTTGTCCTAAGTATTTCTGCTAGGTGGTAGTCCGTGTCTGGTTTCTTGATCTCCCAGTGCAGAATCACTGGCTTGTATTCACAACTGTTATTAATTGATGTAATTATCTTGGGGTGACATTTGACCAAAGGCTTACATGGAATAAGCATATTGAAAATGCAGAAGGAAAGGCCCGAAGACGACTAGGCATACTCAGAAAATTAGCAGGTACCAACTGGGGAGCAAATGAACGAAATCTAAAGAAGATTTATAATGGAGTAATAAGACCACACTTAGAGTTTAGCTCAGCAGCATGGTCATCAGCTGCTAACTCACATCTGCAGTCTTTGGACAAGGTGCAAAATCAAGCTCTCAGGCTCATTACAGGAGCCATGAAAACTACGCCAATATCAGAGATGCAGAAGGTTGCTGGATTACAGACATTGTCCCATAGAAGAGACACAAAAACCATGATCCAGATGGAAAAGTACAACAGTATGCCAGCGCACCCAATGAAGGCAAGACTAGATGATCTGGCATTGGGACGTCTAAAGCGTAGCAGCTTTGTGCATCGGGGAAAAAGACTTAAAAGACAGCATCAAGAAGACCTATCCATGAAGACAACACCACTGAAGCCCACCCTATACCCTGTACCATGGGAGCAGGCCAGCAATGCCCTCCAAATTAATACATCAGTCAGTGGTCTCACAAGTGGATGTGAGTATAATGATCTGCAAAAACGAACTGCTACATTGAGTATGATCCAAGAAAGCTATCCCGATCAATCATGGATACATGCCCATACAGATGGATCAGCAACTAATGCTGTTAGGAATGGAGGTGCCGGTATCTTTATCTCATATCCTGACAACCACTATGAGACTAGGCACATTCCCACTGGTAAATTCTGTTCCAACTATACAGCTGAGGTTCAAGCTCTAGAGCAAGCTGCAAATATGATTTATAACACCAATTCTGACTGCCACCAGGTAGTCATCCTCACAGATGCACTGTCTGTCCTGCAAGCTCTCAAGGGTGGTAAACTCCCGCATCTGAGAAATGAACTAAACAAGGTAGCTGCCAAAAAGAGAACCATACTTCAGTGGGTACCATCTCATTGTGGTGTACCCGGAAATGAAAAGGCAGATAAACTTGCAAAAAAGGGAGGAGAATGTGAACAAGAAGATAATGAAGTCACATACTTTGAGAAAAAGAGAGCTATCCAGACTATCAGAAGAGAACAGAACCAACCCAAAGACGACTATCACACTCTCGACCGGCAGGGACAGATAACTATTTTTCGCCTCAGGACAGGGCATAACAAACTGAATAAACACATGCACAAGCTACAATTGTCTGCTTCACCACTGTGCACATGTGGATTAAACGAACAAACTGCTGAGCATGTTCTACAGGATTGTCCTCTCTTTGACCTGTTAAGAAAGATATACTGGCCCAATGAATCAACACTAAACTCAAAGCTATATGGAGCTAAAGAGGAACTTCAAACAACAGTCGAATTCATCATGAGAACTCGTCTGACGGTGTAAACATCAAAGATGCGATCGCAAGAAGAAGAAGAAGAAGATAACTGGAACAAATACTTAGTTACCTTTATTTAATGTACTAAATTTCCATGGTCGCCGCATGTTTGAAATGAATGGGAGACAATATAAAACCTAGCATCAGATGCCGCACATGTAAAAAAAGTGAAACCTTAAATCACGGGGGTTTGAACACTCGAACGAAGGAATGCTTCTTTTATAAAAAATTCTACTATTGATCTCTTGTGTTTTGAGCTTGTCTGCAATGAAGTGAACAGAAATAAGTAGTAGGGTTAGTCTTACAAAGGTAAATGTTAGTCTTACAAAGGTAAATCCCGTTGTAGATATGTTCTTTTCGTCTACCAATACGCAAAACTCTGACTGTTAGAATTTTATTACGGTTTTCTAGATAGCTATATTTAGCCCTGACGTCACTCTCTAAGCTAACGGACTTTTATAAAAGTATACGACCCATGGTTTACGCACGCTGTTTTGCGCCGGCCATCGCTACGGTTTCAAAACTAGCGGTAACACAATTAGTCGTTGTAATAAGAAAAACAATACGTCAGCTCTTGTGGGATTTCCTGAAGAATACGGCTGTGTGTGTGTGGGGGGGGGGGGGTCACTTACATACCACTAGCTGTGCATTGGCCTGAGTAGACTTATTACTCATGATGTACTATAGATAATGAAGAAAACTACCCCGTGGCCCAGCACCTATATCAATATGTAATTACATTCACCCAACAACGGAAATTCCCTGTCCTGTTTTTACATAAAAAGACAGGTACATAACGATAACGTAACCACTACACCTCTTTCCATAAAAAATAGCTCTCTTCCATTATGTGTCCTGTTCGTATAATGTTTTTTCTTAGATAAAGTATACGATCAATAGTTTTCCACGCGAAGTTTCGCGACGACCATCGATCCGGTTTCATAACTAGTGAGAGTAAAACGGGAATCGTTTGTCAGAAATGTCAGGACAGGAAGTTATACGAGAAGAGAACCCCTGGTTTGTTTCGTGGAGCACGATACACCTAGTACTAAGGGGCTGAATAAATCAACACGACACAATAGATAAATACACGGTTTTGGAGGTTCTCAACACGCCACAAGTGCAGGGCGGGACAACTGTACTAACGAGCTCAATAAAACATCACAATAAGCTAGACTTTTAGATATACTCACCAAACAATGGAAATTCCCTGTCTTATTTTTACATAAAAAGACAGGTACATGCCGATAACGTGACCACTTCACCTCTTTCCATCTGAAAAAAATAGCTCTCTTCCATTACATGTATGTCCCCCTTTGTTACTGTTGTTTGAAAATAAATTTTTTAAAAATTGCACGCCTCCCTCTTTCCATCTAACATAACCGTCTTCCAATATGTGACCCTGCTCATTTAATGTTTTTTTTTTAACTGCTGTTTGAAAATAAAATATAAATATATATTTCTATTTAAATAACCTTGACCTTTTGTTATCCATATTGTATAACTGTTGACTACGTGTGTATGTATATTGTATAAAGAAACATACGAACACACTGCTGACTTATATAAACCCGTTGGTTTTTCTCTCACCCCTCATCACCCAGCCTGCCAAAATCAATACCCCCGCGCAAAAAATTTTTTTTTTCACATTGACAACGCGTCAACGATCGATTAGTTTTTCAACTAATCAGCCCTCTGTTAGCGCGCAACAAGTCTGGACACGTTTCAAAACCAGATTAAACTAGTTTTCCTTCATATAAATAAACGGTGGCGTGATAACGACAGACACTCACGTTCATACCTCGTTTAAGATGACTACCACCGTTCCCACCAATTGGGTGTACATGAAAAGAAGTGATGAAATGCTTATACCGTTGGAGAGCGGGCTGAAGGTCGCGTCTGTAAGTTTTTACCGAGACCAGCCTTTACTATACGTACGAAAATACTTTGGTGAATCATATCTAAAGTTTCCTACCAATATCGGCATTACGTTGACTCGATCTGAATTTGAACATCTGCTGGCTTTACAGGGGGAAATCCTCGCCGAATTTGACCTACTACAGTTACCAAACACGGATACCTGTCCTACTACTTGCCACAGTAACACGTTTGACCACTACATCAACTCCAGTTGTTATCAACCAATATCCCCAGAACCGAATTGTTGCCCCAACACCACCCCTTGTCCTCCTACAGCAACCACAGACAAACACCAGGCCGATGTCTTTAATCTACCACCGAGGAAACTAGCGATTTAGCTTGTCATTTCGTCTTCTTTTAAAAGAATTAAATATATTTATTACAATTAAAAAATCTTTGTTATCTATGTTGTATAAATAAATGTTTGTAAAATATATATTGTAATATATGTATAACTGTTGTAATAACTGTTGTAATATATGTATAAATATTGTCTACCTGTTTTTTAAAATACGTATAACTGTTGTAACACATGTTGTAAACATATATAAATAAACAACACACTGCCTACACACCCGCCATTATTGAGCGGAGTATTTTATTATATAAAAGTCATGCGCCACCTGGCTATATAAAAGGCATGCGCCACCCCGCTATATAAAGGTCATGCGCCACCACAATGCGACCTGTAACGAACATACTATACTACTCCTGTGTGTGTGTGTTTGTTTTTTTCTTCTATCTTTGTATCGCTCATCACATCGTTGTTCGGTTTGTTCATCCTTTTCGGGGCGTCTCGGGCTCTTCCTTCGTCAGTCACAGTTACAAACATACGACAAAGACAAGAAATATAGAAAGACAAGAGAAGAGAGGACAATTGACACTGTAAACACGTAGAAAAAAATGATGAATGAATCGAGCCACAATATACAGGTGCGTAACCAAGAATTCGAAATGCCCGGGGACAGCCATGTTTTCTGAAATCGGATATTTTTTCTGTTGTCGCCCAATGTAGCCCAAGTTTCCAATAAAATCGGTTCGGAAATCGCCCAAAAGTCGGTTGAAAAAAAGCTTCGTTTCAGAATATTTCGGTAATGCACCTGTATTACTTAAATTAAGAGGGAGCAACCCACTTTCATTAAGCAACTTATGAAAAGAGTAGGAATAATCTGATACCACATCTGCTCCTCTAGACCAGACCACAGAACTGCGAATCAAATTGACCACATATACATAAGTAAGAAGTTTAGGTCGTCATTGCATGATGTAAAAGTATGTAGAGGAACAGATGTGGTATCAGATCACCATTTTTCTGTTGGCTAAAACAAAATTAAAACTCAAGAAATTTACAACGGTATATAGCTATTGACAACAGTATAATGTGGGATATCATAAGAAATCAGGAAATAAAAGAAAAATTGTCGATCGCAGTATCCAACAAATACCAAGTACTTCAACAGCTGGAAGATGAAGCAGATACGGAAAACCACTGGCAGCAAGTAAAAAATATATGGAACGAGACATGTGAAGAAGTACTGAGAAAAAGAGAACATCAGCACAAAGCATAGATAACAACAGAAACCATTACCAAGATAGAAGACAGGAAAAATAAGAAATTAGATTTAAACAGAAGCAAAACCAGAAGCTCCAAAGCCAAGGCTCATGAAGTGTACATAGAAGCAAACAAAAAAGTGTGATAGGGTGGGCGAGATGATGATGATGATGTTGTGATATTTGATCACTCTCTTGCACACTCGCAACCCACCCGATTCAACAAAAACACTCTGATTCTTGAGGCAGGGGCTGTATTTATTTCTACAACCCTATCAGTGACATTTAAACACACGAAGCAACCATTAAACAAATAAACCAACAAACCAAACACCAAACAAACACCCAGCCTGTGCTCGATTGCTAATCTGAAGAAGCAAACAAAGCAACGACTGGTTAAAATCATAGTTAAATAATGATACTCTCACCTGCCAAACAGTCCTTCCACGCCACCTGACACACCCAGCTATCACATACACACACTCATGCATGTCGTCCAATGAGACTAGTATGGTGTTGTGCATGAGGCTGGCAATCTCACCATGTAACACAGATTGCTACTGAAACTACTATTGCACGAGCATATGAATGCTTCATACGGAGTCAAACCACACTGGTGGCCCCATGCTCCCTCAGGAGTGGAGAAGAGGAATATATATCTCCAAGTGAGCCCACGTGCTCTCACAAACCATTCTACACATAACCATAATTAAATAATAATAAAATATGTATCAAATAGAATTAACCAATATGTACAACCAATTCTCTCCTTAATGGGCATAAACCACTACCTCGCAGCTGATCCATCTCAATATTCATCCCTGCACTCTGAACATGTCGTAAGTGACGACTGGTGCGCCCGGTAACAAGCGTGTCGTATATGACCCCTGATGAGATTGGGAACTCATCACATGAAACACATTGTTACAGAAACAAACACTGCAATAGCATAAAAATGCTTCTTGTGGGCCTGTAATGGACACCAGTTGCATTGGTGTTTCCATTCTCCTCACGGAGCAAACAGAGAAACACCTGTCTCAAAGTGCCTTACGCCCCAAGGAGTGGCCTCGCGCTCTCCAGAAATCTAAATACATATTCTCACCTCACTAAAAGTAACCCACTAACGATATACAGTAGAATAATCAATTATCGTGAAATACACTTAATTAATCTTACATTAAAGAATAAAATAAAATTACTCTTGACTTTAACAAAACTGGAACTAAATACATCAACTAAAGGAAATTTAACACGAAAACTCTCTCTTCTATTACTGGGGAAAATTACATTTAACCTACTTTCACCCACGTGTCAATTCACATAATATAAAACTGCGTAACATTAAGTGATAACTAAGAGTGTTAAATGCAGACTCCTTGGCGCCTTCTTTATTCACAGCATGATGACGCGCCGCCTTTCATGAACACGTGGCTGCCATCTTGATAACAGTTAATATTATCTAAATTCAAGTAATCGATCGCTTCTCTGTCCAGTTCCATGTATGAAATACTCTCCTACTAAATTTGCCCGGTCTGATGGATGAAATAATTGCTACTAAAACTCTCACATCTGTGATTTGGACTTACACTATTAAAATCAATCCACGCATATTATTTACATTCATTTATATTTCACGACTAAATTATAAGGTCCTGGAAACACATCAGTCTATTTATTTCATTAACCATTAAAACAGACACGCTCAATATAATTCTAAAGCTACAGGGAAATAATGGTAATTTCACTAGGAAATAAACTAATCTGCTTTTAAATCAAACTCACGTGTCATGTCTCTGTTCTTCTGCTACCCATACAGGGCGCCTCGTTTCGTTTTCTCTTGTCTGGACCGAATCTTCAAATAGGCCTGTTTGCCACTCGCTATCTCTTTTATAAGCCCTAGGTCGAATCACTCAACTTTAGTGCGCTGCGCGGATTAATTTTTCCCCTTAAATAACACTCGCCTTTATTGCTCTATTAGGCATGAAAGGGGGTGTTGGGAAGTCAGGTATTGGTAGTACCTCTGGTGAAGGAGCTGTCATGCCCTTTTTAGGGCAGCTCAGCCACCTTTGGTCCAAACCTGGCATCCAGCTCTCACCTGTGGCTCCTCGTAGCTGTCAGCATGCGACAGCGGCCACCCCCGGACAACGGCTTTGACAGGCCGGCTAAACTAGGTGAGGGTAGCCGAATGGTTATAAACCTTCGGTGAGTTAGGGTCTGCCTACCCATGCATGCGAAGACTGGATTCGATAGACTGCGCGGAAGAAACCACCTGTTGGTTCAACGGGCATGACGGCGATTACCAGCAACGCGCTGTGGAGCGTAAGGAGCACGGCGAGGCACGTAGAAAGCCCTGGTCATCCACTGCACCTGACTTCATCTCCAGTCGTCTTGACTTGTCTTGCCACTGGATTGAGATGGACCCAGGCGAGAGAGTGAGGTCGACGAATTGCGCAACTCTTCCTCACTTTAATCCAAATCACCGCGCAAGTCACTCTTTCATCCATTCATCCTGTGGTGATGGGCGAGCGGCGAAGCGGCAGGCGTGGGTACGCTGGCAGTCGTAGTCGCAGACCTACACACAGGCGGCTCAGGCCATATGGTCGTCTTCCACTGATCGGAGCAGTGGGATTCGGCAGCCCCCTGAGTGTCTGAGCAGCCCTCTTTAGGAAAGCACTGCTCACCTCCATGGCATGAGGAAGGGGCTAGAAAAGGTGCCCTAAACATTGCCTGCTTCACCATTACCTAACCAGCTTACCGCGGTTGGTGGGTACCCTACTTCGGCGGTCGACATATAAGAAAAAGAAAGGACAGATTTTTCCCCCTCATTCTAGGCGCATGGAATGTGCGCACTTTACTTGACAAAGACTTTAATGCAAACAGACCTGAGAGACGAACTGCCCTGATTGGGAGAGAACTGGCCAGGTACAACATTGACATAGCAGCACTGAGTGAAACTCGACTTGCAGGCGAGGGCCAACTTTGCGAAAAGGGTGCAGGTTATACATTCTTTTGGAGCGGAAGAGGAACTGAAGAAAGACGAGAAGCAGGGGTTGGATTTGCAATCAAAACAGCAATTGTCAGCAAGTTAGCGGGGTCCCCAAAGGGAATAAATGACCGACTCATGACGGTCAAGATCCCTCTGTTCTATGGAAGAAAACATGCCACCATCATTAGCGCGTATGCACCAACTATGACAAACCAGGATGATGTCAAGGATAAGTTTTACGAAGAACTACATGCAGTCATTGCATCAGTTCCTAAAGCAGATAAGCTCATCATTCTTGGTGACTTTAATGCAAGAGTAGGCTCAGATAACATCTCCTGGAATGGCACTATTGGTAGGTACGGCGTGGGTCGCTGTAACAGTAATGGACTTCGTCTCCTCCAGACTTGCGCAGAACATGACCTCCTTGTCACCAACACCATTTTTCGACTTCCTACCCGCAACAGGACCTCCTGGATGCACCCTCGCTCAAAGCATTGGCACCTAATTGACTATGTAATTGTTAGGAAGAAGGACAGGCAAGATGTCCGGGTGACCAAGTTCATGTGTGGTGCCGAATGCTGGACTGATCATCGCCTCATTGTATCTAAACTTAAAGTTCGTATCCAACCAGCCAGGCGCCCTCAGGGGAAGAAAACTCAAAAGAGGCTGGATGTCACCAAACTAAAGAAGACAACAATCAAACAGTCATTTACTGACACCTTAGAAGACCGTCTCAAATCTATCTCGCTAGACGGCCAAAGTGTGGAAACAAATTGGGCAGCCCTAAGTGAGCAGATCTACAACACTGCTACAGAGGTCCTGGGTCCTTCCATCAAGAAACAAAATGACTGGTTTGATGAGAACTCAGATGATATAAAGCAGATGTTGGCTGAGAAACACCATCTCCATAAAGCATATTTAAATGATCCAAAATCTACATCCAAGAAAGACGCTTTCAACAACATGCGTAGAATCGTCCAACATAAACTACGCCAGATGCGGGATTCATGGCTGAGTAATAAAGCAGATGAGATCCAAGGCTTTGCTGACAGCCATGACTTGAAAAACTTTTACCTTGCACTCAAAGCGGTCTATGGTCCAACATCATCAGGATCATTTCCCCTCCTTAATGCAGATGGAAAAACACTAATTACAGACAAGGAAAAAATTCTCCAACGCTGGGCTGAACATTTTAATAATATCTTGAACCAGCCATCATCTATTAACGACGAAGCCATCATCCGCCTGCCCCAAATTCCTATAAATGAAGCATTAGGTGATGTACCAACTCTGGAGGAAACTAAAAAAGCGATTTGTCAACTGTCTAGTGGAAAGGCCCCTGGCTCCGATTCAATTCCTGTTGAGGTTTATAAAGATGGCGGTGCAGTTCTGATAGAGAAACTTCATATGATCTTCCAGCAAATGTGGCAGAGTGAAACCATCCCACACGATCTCAAAGATGCCTCAATTATACATCTATATAAACGTAAAGGTAATCGCCAAGACTGCAACAATCATCGAGGCATCTCTCTTTTATCAATCGCTGGGAAGATATTCGCCAGAATCCTTTTGAATCGCCTTACGGCTCATCTTGACAAAGGTCTTTTACCTGAAAGTCAGTGTGGATTCCGGAAAGAACGTGGAACCACAGATATGGTGTTCGCTGCAAGACAGCTACAAGAAAAATGCCAAGAACAGCACTGTGACCTGTACACAGCTTTCATCGACTTGACAAAGGCGTTCGACACGGTCAGTAGAGAGGGTCTATGGAAGATCATGGCAAAATACGGCTGCCCAAAGAAATTTATCACAATAGTGCAGCAACTGCATGATGGAATGCAGGCTAGAGTTCAGGAAAACGGTGAGCTATCAGAGCCTTTCCCCGTCTCAAATGGAGTTAAACAAGGGTGCGTACTTGCACCGACTCTGTTCAGTATCATGTTTTCTGCTATGCTGACTGATGCTTTTAGAGACGGGGACACAGGAATCGACATTAGTTATCGTATTGATGGAAAATTGTTTAACCTTAGGAGGCTTCAAGCAAAAACCAAGGTCAAATCACACACCATCAGAGATCTTCTGTTTGCTGATGATTGTGCCCTCAATTCCTTCTCAGAGGCTGATCTGCAGCATAATGTGGATAGATTCTCCGAAGCCTGCGCCAACTTTGGGCTTACCATCCAACACAAAGAAAACAGAAATCATGTACCAACCAGCTCCTGGCACAGTTTATACTGAGCCAGTCATCAAGGTTAATGGTGAGAAACTGAATGTTGTGAACAGATTCACATACCTTGGTAGCACACTATCCCAGAACATTGTCATTGATGATGAGGTGAACACCAGGATCTCCAAAGCCAGCAGCACATTTGGCAGACTATACACCAACGTTTGGC
Source organism: Oreohelix idahoensis (assembly GCA_024509875.1). Taxonomy (NCBI): domain Eukaryota; kingdom Metazoa; phylum Mollusca; class Gastropoda; order Stylommatophora; family Oreohelicidae; genus Oreohelix; species Oreohelix idahoensis. The sequence goes on from JAMPIV010003699.1 coordinate 1,223,404, forward strand.
ATCGAAGTGGCATTAGTCTACAGACAAAGCTGAAGGTATACAGAGCTGCGGTGCTTCCAGTGCTGCTATATGCATGTGAAACATGGACTGTATACAGGCGCCACGTAAAGAAGCTAAACCACTTCCATACAGTCTGTCTCAGGAAGATAATGAACATCAAATGGCAAGACAAGATCCCGGATACCGCCGTTCTTGACAGAGCTGGTATCCCTAGTATTGATACTATTCTGATGCAGTCACAAATTCGCTGGGCAGGTCATGTAGTCCGCATGCCAGACCATCGACTGCCAAAGATACTCTTTTATGGTGAGATGCAGAAGGGTAAACGCTCCCATGGTGGCCAAAAGAAGCGCTTCAAAGACACGTTAAAGACGTCATTGAAAACCTTTGACATAAACCCAGACACATGGGAAGCTGCTGCGCAAGACCGAACTGCTTGGCGCACATCTCTTCGTAAAGGTGCAGCAGCATGCGAATCATCCAGAAGAGCAACAGCAGAACAGCGGAGACAAGCTAGAAAGGACCGTGAAATAAAACCTTCACATGAAGCAAACATTCCCTGCCCACACTGTCCAAGATCTTTCCAGGCCCGCATCGGGCTCTTCAGTCAACTTCGTACCCATAGACTAACCTAACATATTCTTAAATAATTGGATGAACAGAGTGGTCTTCATCACCCGTGATGGACGAACAACCAACCAACCAGGCATGAAAACACAAATATGGCCCACAACTATCAAATATAACAACGACTATCAAATATAACACAATTATAGTTTAGGCTTTATTGTGGCCTAAACTAATATACTTCTATCACTTTTCACATCCCAGCGTGCTGCGCGCACATCGAAAATATATGGGCGATAAATATGCCTTGAACATGAAGGGGGCGTCTTTACGGCCCCATCACAGAAGTAAGAAGAAACATCAAAAGAGACGAGAGGAAGTATTTTGAAGAGTTGGCAAGGGAAGCAGAGGAAGCTGAGGGACCTGTACAACAACACAAAGAAGCTAACAGATAAGCAAGCAAATGGCCTCATAAAAGATAAGAATAGAAAATTCCTTAGTAATATACAAGAACAAATGAAGAGATGGACAGAACATTTTGAGGAACTTCTCAATAGACCAGCTCCAACTAATCCCCCAGACATCCAGCCAGCAGAAGAGGTGCTACTAATCAGCTGTGAGCGACCAAGTAGAGAAGAAATAAAGAAAGCCATAAAGCTTCCGAAAGATGGAAAAGCAGCTGGTTCAGATAGAATTCCAGCAGTGGCCATCAAAACATATTTTGATTCATTTACAGAGATATTATACAAACTACTTGGCAACGTCTGGGAGAGAGAGGAAATACCAGCAGAATGGAAGGAAGGTTATCTGGTCAAGTTGCCTAAGAAGGGAAATTTACAAGAGTGCACAAATTATAGAGGAATAATGTCACTATCAATGCCAGGACAAGTATTAAACAGAATCATCATTGAGAGATTAAAAGAGTCCATAGACAAGCAACTGAGAGATGAACAAGTAGGATTCGACAAAACAGATCCTGTACAGACCAGATAGCCACATTGAGAATAATGGTTGAACAAAGTCTGGAATGGAATTCACCGCTATACATCGGATTCGTGGACTATGAAAAAGCATTTGACAGTGTAGACAGAGAATCACTTTGGAAATTGATGATGCATTATGGAGTTCCAATGAAGATTATTAACTTAATAAGGAAGACCTATGAAGACATGACATGCAGAGTTGTTCATGAAGGCTAACTTACAAAACCGTTTAGGATTAGAACGGGAGTGAGACAGGGATGACTCTTGTCTCCATTTCTTTTCTTATTAGCAATAGATTGGGTTATGAAAACATCGACATCACACAACAGAAATGGAATCCAGTGGATTCTGACTAAACAGCTTGATGGTCTGGATTTTGCAGATGACTTGGCTCTTCTGTCCCATAACCATAATCAGATGCAAGACAAAATGAGAATTCTCGATGAGAGGTCACAACAAGTGGGCCTGAAAATACACAAGGAAAAGACAAAGATAATGAGAATAAATGCAAGAAATGATAACACGGTTGAAGAAACACCACTAAAAGATGTAGAATCGTACACGTATCTTGGCAGTAATATAGACAAAGTTGGAGGGACAGACAATGATATCAAAATAAGAATACAAAAAAGCTAGATGAGCTTTCATTGCATTGGGAAACATATGGAGAACAAGAGAAATAAAGTCCAACACGAAAATAAGAATCTTCAACTCAAATGTCAAGTCTGTCCTATTGTATGGCTGTGAGAGCAACAAAAACAACAAACAAAAAGCTACAGACTTTTATAAACGGGTGCTTACGTAGAATAGAAGGACTGAAATGGTATGGCAAAGTAACAAATGTGGAATTGATGACAAGAACCAGACAAGTGCCAGTGGAACAAGAGTTGAGAAGATGACGCTGGCGATGGATAGGACACACTGTCGTGGAATATTCTAATCCACATATATAAATTATTAGGTAAATATGAAGCCTAACAAATAAAATTAATAAAGAAAAGAGCAATGGTAAAATAACAGTGCTGTCACAAAGAAGGTACTCGAAATCCCCCTTGTTTTCTGCTTCGTCTGCAAATTGTAACGCTTTCACGTTGATAGTAAAAGCTTACTGTATTATACCCGCTTTCTTCAATGAAACGTGTGCTGTATTTCTTGGAAAAACATTGAGAGGCACCCTGCGTAATGACCTAAATTAATCCTAACATTAATTATATTACGTTACCAAAACGAACGAACAGATGGACTCAAATAGAAAGAGAGAGGGGCGAATAAAGCCGAACGCATGCAAAATTAAACACGCGTCTCGCTATTAATGCCACCCCCAACACGCGTCGCGCGATACACAATTACTACTATCACGCGTGTTAGGCTACAAGCACTAACTTTTTCGGACGGACAGTGATAAATTCACTACCCTTCCCAGAGTTAGGTTTTAAAATCATAAAAAACGCTTATTAGGAAAGATAACAATAGATGGGTTTACGTTTGAAAACATTACAGTACCCAGACAGCACATCTTCGAAACAGGAGGTAGAAGTAATTGCATATTTTGAACGCAGCCACGTAGCTCCTTTAAATTTGGATATTTGGGTTCCTTAGGGCTTGCTGACAAAGAATATGTAAAACGTTACGCAAATAGTCCAGGAATTAATAAATTATAACCAAAATAAAATAGTGGGGATGCCTGACAACATGGAATCATTTCTGCTCATAAATTTTTTTTATAACGTGTTTGAAAAAACCTTACGTTACAGAAATAGCCTACCATGTAAACTCCAAATTGATTGGAGCGCAACAAATGAAAGACTAACCACGATTGGTCGGGCTATAAATACTATCTTGGTTGTTAGGGAGACGTAGGAAGGTAACATTTTTTCAAACACTTGTCGAAACGTGGCTCGATTGGCCAGACTCGCTGATATAATCACTTGGGAGCGTTAGTTCGAAACCACTTGTTTAAATAAGCTTGATAAAGCAACAGTGCGTTGAAGCCAGCTCATATTTGCTAAATAAAAGCCTGGAACATAAGCAGATGGGAATTTGTGCCAGTAAATGTGCCAGAATTCATTGCTAATCAACGTATCTGTGTTTATTCTATGAATTGTGGTAAGCTTGAACCATTCAGTATCTTTTAATGAAAATTGAATGTGAATTGTTAATTTATGCCTGTATATATATGTGTAGTTCAGTGGCAAACAGGAGATAAAGCCTATAATGCTCCAGCCTGAACAGAGGGTGTCGGAGGAAAGTAAAACGGCATGGAATGGCCAAATAGTACACTGACACCTGGATGATTGACTAGAAAGAAATAATGCTGGAAGTGCAGAGGCGTGGTAACCATTAAGGAGGTAAATACTGGTATAAAGTATTTCAGATGAAGCTGACAGTTGGCCTAACGCTCTGAACTCAATGTTTGTGATGTATTGTGATCAGTGTAAAAAGAGAGTATAAGTTAGTTATGAAGTAGAAGGTACATCCTTCTTGTTTACAGGGACCGTGGTCTTGATGGTACTGAGCAGCACCTGGTCAGAGCTTTGCTGAATCCAGAGTCGGACAGCATACTCCTTGGTCTTTTTAGCTATCAGTGAGGTGTCTCCAGAGCCCAGGGGAGAATTCGAGCAGAGGAGTCCTTTCCTGCCGCCATCACGCAAGATAAGCTGATTTGGCCAGCTGAGCTCAACATTATGTCCCCTCATCTTGAAATGACTTTGTAAAAATAACATTCAGAGGGGAATTTAATTGTCTTAATATCAGGAACTGAGAACATCTCTAATACTAGTCCCAAAAGACAAACTATTGAAGTCATGATGACAAATACCAACAGAGCTTGAACAAAACAAAACCAGTATTACCTCATATTACTACTACACAACTGACACACATAGGATATTTTTAATAATATATGTCACTACAATATTCATATTGATAAAGTCTGTACATATACTTGTAATTAGAATTGATTGTGATTCCTGGTTCCTTTGTATTTGAATCAGGACACATATACCTTTATGACAACAATGAATACATATTGTTATTTGAAAAGTTATCAGTGACTCCTTAAGATATTCTCATAGAGTGTTATATGTATGTGAGTGTCACAGTGTTGTCAAGAGTAGTGGATTAAATTAAATTGTTTATCTGTCTGTTGTTGTGACTTACACTTCATCATACACATACCCTAGACACATAACGTAGTCATCACACTATTCCAGAATAATTCTGACTGAGATATATAGATATGTGGTAGCAAGTAAGGTTATCTATAATACACTACTCGTAATAGATATAGATACCTTCACAGCTGATCTCAGTCAGTACACTAAGTCCCCTATAATATTTATAACATCCCACTTCACCACATATATTGGGGTCTCGCTCTTGGGATTTTGAATCTTTCCCTATTAAAAATATTGGGGGTAATTCACTTCAGGGAATATAAGAATTAAAAGGTATCCTTGGGTGGAATTAAATAAGGTTGAGCTCACGGTGCCTGTGTTGTCCATTAGATATATTTAGAGATTAAATTGTTGGTTAGACATTGTAGAAATTTACCTGATAGACAATGGCGGACCTGGCCAAGTTTCGATCTGCTGCTGTACAGACTGCAAAAGAGTTAGGATTAGATGGGCAAGTTATGGTTGCCTATGTCACTACGGAATGTGACAAATTTATTGAACGCGAAGAAAGAAGATTAGAAAAAGAGGCCGAAAGAAAGTTAGAGGTTGAGACTAAGAGGTTGCAAGCTGAGGCTGAGACTAAGAGGTTGCAGATTGAGGCTGACAAAGAGGCTAAGAAATTGGAAGCAGAAAGGGAAGAGAAGAAATTAGCTGCAGAAAGGGAAGAGAAGAAATTAGCTGCAGAAAGGGAAGAGAAGAAATTAGCTGCAGAAAGGGAAGACAAGAGATTAGCTGCAGAAAGGGAAGCAGAAAAGGAGGAGAAGAGATTACAAAGGGAACATGAGTTACGAATAAGGGAGTTTGAGTTTCAGGGCCATGCTCCTGAAAATGGTGCCAGTCCCTTTGCCTCTGATGCCACTGCTAGCCAAGGAGCCTCAACCTCAGCTATGAATTTTCATTTAGATCATTTTGTTGAGAAAGACGATGATATAGAGAGCTACCTAAATAGGTATGAACTATTAGCTACCACGTATGGGTTAGAGAGAGAAAGGTGGAGCTTAAAGTTATCTCAGGGACTTCGTGGGGCAGCTTATGAAGTTTTTGCAAAAATGAGCAGAGGTGATCAGGAAAATTATGACATGCTAAAGCAGGCTCTTTTGTTAAGGTATGAAAAGAATGCAGAATTTTATAGGAAAAAATTTAGGAATGCTAAACTACTGTCAGGTGAAACCTATCACCAGTTCTCTGCACGAATAGAGACATACTTGGAGAAATGGACTTCTCTGGGGAAAACCCAAGATCTTAAGGAAATGGTCCTTATAGAGCAATTAAGAGAGTCCATGGCTCCAGACCTGAAAAAGTTTCTCATGGAACAAGGTGCAGAGAGGCTGGGTGAGTTGCTAAATGTTGCTGAAAGGTATCAAGCAGCTCAAGCAGAGGTAACAGGTAATAAAAAGAAACAAGTGGATAACTTTAGGGCACCACAGAACTTTAATAAATTTGATCCTAGGGATCAAAATAAAGGTAAGCACCAATTTGATAGGCCACGGTATGAAAATAAAAATAAATTCCCACAATTCGATGAAAGGAAATATGATGAAAGAAAATCTTTCAACCAAGGAAAAAGGTGGTGTAAAAATTGTAAGATGGACAATCATGACACTGACCGTTGTAGAAGGAAACCTGTGTATATGGCAACCCTTCAGGTCAGGTCGACCTCAAGACAGGAGGAGGATATTATGTTAGATACCACTCCAGAAGAGATGAGGAAGGCACAGGCTGGGGATAAAACACTCAAGCCTTGTTTCAGAAAATTGTCAACTTGTCATACAACTCCAGGCAAGGGAGATTTTTACATGAAAAACAAGTTGATGTATAGGAAGACTGGAGCTAGATCCAAAGGTCAGGGACAACTGGTACTTCCTAAAAGATATAGGGCAGACTTAATAAGGAGCCTACATGTGAAACCAGATGGGGACCATGAGAAAATAGGTACCATCATTCAAAAGGTGGCTCACAATTATTATTGGCCCAAAGCAAGATGGGACATTGAGAATTTTGTAGAAAGGTGTAGCATAGCACATGAGGGAACACCCACAAGTGGGAACATGGATCAGGACCTGGACACGCCACGGGGCAAAATTAGGCCTGATAATAAAAAGAAAAATAGATTTGATAAAGTGGACCAAATGGAATGGGAAGCCCCTTTTCACGGACAAGCTTCATTAACTGTTTTACAATGGCCACTATGCGGAGAGTGCAAAAAGATGTCTTACCCCAGGATAAGCCGACAATCCCTCAATCGGACTTAAACAAACTGGAGGAAGAGGATGTAGGGAGGAAATCTCTCATCAAGAATTTTAAGTGGGGAGAAAGCCCCAAAAGAAAAATTGGTAGCGGTCGTTTTGTGAATGATAATTCTGGGAGGAAAAATCATCACTATAAAGCTTCGAGTGGAAGAGACCATACCGGTGCATGGACAAATAGGTCCACACAATTAAAGGTCCATATGTAGCTATGTTAAGAACGTGGACTGATGAAAAGGCAGAGGAAAACATTACATCTTCATACCAATATGTGAATGAGCTGACCACTCGGTTAAAAACTGGCTGGAAACTTGCCAATGAAAATTTGAAACAAGCCAGGAAGAAACATGCTGCCTATTATAACAGGAAGGCGAAAGACAGAAATTTGACTGTGGGAGAGAAAGTACTGCTTCTTTTGCCCGGGAGTCAGAATAAGTTACAAATTGGATGGCAGGGTCCATATACAGTTCTAGAGAAGGTGTCTAGAACAAATTATAAGATAGATAAGAAGGGGAAAGAAAAAAAATCTATCATGTGAATCTCCTGAAGAAATATTTGGAAAGAGAACATCAGGAAGAGACACACTTGTTGACCTTGTCCATCGCCATGGAGATGAAAAAGGAACCACTTTCATCATTTGAATATCCATTACACCCCTGTGAGACAGCAGCACAGGTGAAAATCAGTACACATTTAACGAAAACTCAGAAAGAGAGAGTGCAACAGGTTCTAAATAATCATGCAGAGGTGTTAACAGACCGACCAGGGCATACAAACCCATTGGAATATGATATGAAACTAATAGACTCCACACCTGTCTGTATGAAACCATATTCGATTCCGTTTGCTAAGGAGAAAGCTTTGAAGGAAGAGATAGACTATCTATTGAAGGAAGGAATTATTTCGCACAGTGAGTCTTCGTATAGTTCCGGTGTTGTACTCTTAAGGAAGCCCTCTGGAGAACATAGACTCTGTATAGATTACAGGAGACTGAATGCTATTACAGAAGGACAGGTGGATCCATTGCCGGATACAAATCAGCTGTTTGCCAGGCTAAATAAAGCTAAATATTTCTCAAAAGTGGATCTGAGTAAAGGATACTATCAGATTCCAGTAAAGCCTGAGGTTAGACCATACCTAGCTTTTAGTACCTCAGAAGGACACTATGAGTTTAATAGATTGCCATTTGGATTGAAGAATGCGCCTAGTGTCTTCTCTAGAATGATGAGAAAATTATTGGATCCTCTGAATAATCCCTGTATAAACAAATTTTATGGATGATATCCTTATAGCAACAGAAACATTTGAGGAACACATTGACTCTCTGAACATGCTGTTTGATCGACTTAGGGAGGCAAATTTAACAGCCCGACCAACCAAATGTTGCGTTGGATGTAAAGAATTGGAATTTTTGGGACACACAGTTTATCAGGGAAACATGACCCCTGACCCAAAGAATTTAGAGAAACTACAGAAAGCCCCGAGACCACAAACCAAGAAGGACGTGAGATCCTTTGTCTCATTATGTGGTTTCTACCAGAAGTATATCAAAAACTTTAATTCCATATGTGCACCGTTAACTGAATTGACACGTAAAGGACATCCAGATCGCATTACATGGACACCACAATGTGAAATGACTTACCAAGAATTGAAGGAAAAGCTCACAAGTAAACCCATTTTGAAATTACCTGACTTAAGTCAAGAATTCATAGTAAGGACGGATGCAAGTAATATTGGGTTAGGTGCAACTCTACTACAGAAATCAGATGCATTGGATGGGGAATTAAGCCCAGTGGCATATGCTAGCAGAAAGTTGAATAAAGCTGAAATCAACTACTCAACTAGCGAAAAAGAATGTCTTGCAGTAATATGGGCGATAAAGAAATTCAATATTTATCTATATGGGAAGGCATTTAAGTTGCAAACAGACCACAAACCTTTATCGTTTCTAGCACAGGCTAGGCATGAGAACTCCAGGTTACTCCGATGGTCTTTACTTTTGGCTCCATATAATTTTAGCATTGAGTATATATCTGGAAAAACCAATTTGGGAGCGGATTTTTTAAGCCGCCATCCGTGTGATGAGAATCACCGTAAACCCCAGAAATAATAATAAATTTCTCTATGTGTATATAGAATAAAGGACTGACATATAATGTCTGTTTTAAGAGGGGAGGTGTCGTGGAATATTCTAATCCACATATATAAATTATTAGGTAAATATGAAGCCTAACAAATAAAATTAATAAAGAAAAGAGCAATGGTAAAATAACAGTGCTGTCACAAAGAAGGTACTCGAAATCCCCCTTGTTTTCTGCTTCGTCTGCAAATTGTAACGCTTTCACGTTGATAGTAAAAGCTTACTGTATTATACCCGCTTTCTTCAATGAAACGTGTGCTGTATTTCTTGGAAAAACATTGAGAGGCACCCTGCGTAATGACCTAAATTAATCCTAACATTAATTATATTACGTTACCAAAACGAACGAACAGATGGACTCAAATAGAAAGAGAGAGGGGCGAATAAAGCCGAACGCATGCAAAATTAAACACGCGTCTCGCTATTAATGCCACCCCCAACACGCGTCGCGCGATACACAATTACTACTATCACGCGTGTTAGGCTACAAGCACTAACTTTTTCGGACGGACAGTGATAAATTCACTACCCTTCCCAGAGTTAGGTTTTAAAATCATAAAAAACGCTTATTAGGAAAGATAACAATAGATGGGTTTACGTTTGAAAACATTACAGTACCCAGACAGCACATCTTCGAAACAGGAGGTAGAAGTAATTGCATATTTTGAACGCAGCCACGTAGCTCCTTTAAATTTGGATATTTGGGTTCCTTAGGGCTTGCTGACAAAGAATATGTAAAACGTTACGCAAATAGTCCAGGAATTAATAAATTATAACCAAAATAAAATAGTGGGGATGCCTGACAACATGGAATCATTTCTGCTCATAAAATTTTTTTATAACGTGTTTGAAAAAACCTTACGTTACAGAAATAGCCTACCATGTAAACTCCAAATTGATTGGAGCGCAACAAATGAAAGACTAACCACGATTGGTCGGGCTATAAATACTATCTTGGTTGTTAGGGAGACGTAGGAAGGTAACATTTTTTCAAACACTTGTCGAAACGTGGCTCGATTGGCCAGACTCGCTGATATAATCACTTGGGAGCGTTAGTTCGAAACCACTTGTTTAAATAAGCTTGATAAAGCAACAGTGCGTTGAAGCCAGCTCATATTTTGCTAAATAAAAGCCTGGAACATAAGCAGATGGGAATTTGTGCCAGTAAATGTGCCAGAATTCATTGCTAATCAACGTATCTGTGTTTATTCTATGAATTGTGGTAAGCTTGAACCATTCAGTATCTTTTAATGAAAATTGAATGTGAATTGTTAATTTATGCCTGTATATATATATGTGTAGTTCAGTGGCAAACAGGAGATAAAGCCTATAATGCTCCAGCCTGAACAGAGGGTGTCGGAGGAAAGTAAAACGGCATGGAATGGCCAAATAGTACACTGACACCTGGATGATTGACTAGAAAGAAATAATGCTGGAAGTGCAGAGGCGTGGTAACCATTAAGGAGGTAAATACTGGTATAAAGTATTTCAGATGAAGCTGACAGTTGGCCTAACGCTCTGAACTCAATGTTTGTGATGTATTGTGATCAGTGTAAAAAGAGAGTATAAGTTAGTTATGAAGTAGAAGGTACATCCTTCTTGTTTACAGGGACCGTGGTCTTGATGGTACTGAGCAGCACCTGGTCAGAGCTTTGCTGAATCCAGAGTCGGACAGCATACTCCTTGGTCTTTTTAGCTATCAGTGAGGTGTCTCCAGAGCCCAGGGGAGAATTCGAGCAGAGGAGTCCTTTCCTGCCGCCATCACGCAAGATAAGCTGATTTGGCCAGCTGAGCTCAACATTATGTCCCCTCATCTTGAAATGACTTTGTAAAAATAACATTCAGAGGGGAATTTAATTGTCTTAATATCAGGAACTGAGAACATCTCTAATACTAGTCCCAAAAGACAAACTATTGAAGTCATGATGACAAATACCAACAGAGCTTGAACAAAACAAAACCAGTATTACCTCATATTACTACTACACAACTGACACACATAGGATATTTTTAATAATATATGTCACTACAATATTCATATTGATAAAGTCTGTACATATACTTGTAATTAAAATTGATTGTGATTCCTGGTTCCTTTGTATTTGAATCAGGACACATATACCTTTATGACAACAATGAATACATATTGTTATTTGAAAAGTTATCAGTGACTCCTTAAGATATTCTCATAGAGTGTTATATGTATGTGAGTGTCACAGTGTTGTCAAGAGTAGTGGATTAAATTAAATTGTTTATCTGTCTGTTGTTGTGACTTACACTTCATCATACACATACCCTAGACACATAACGTAGTCATCACACTATTCCAGAATAATTCTGACTGAGATATATAGATATGTGGTAGCAAGTAAGGTTATCTATAATACACTACTCGTAATAGATATAGATACCTTCACAGCTGATCTCAGTCAGTACACTAAGTCCCCTATAAATATTTATAACATCCCACTTCACCACATATATTGGGGTCTCGCTCTTGGGATTTTGAATCTTTCCCTATTAAAAATATTGGGGGTAATTCACTTCAGGGAATATAAGAATTAAAAGGTATCCTTGGGTGGAATTAAATAAGGTTGAGCTCACGGTGCCTGTGTTGTCCATTAGATATATTTAGAGATTAAATTGTTGGTTAGACATTGTAGAAATTTACCTGATAGACAATGGCGGACCTGGCCAAGTTTCGATCTGCTGCTGTACAGACTGCAAAAGAGTTAGGATTAGATGGGCAAGTTATGGTTGCCTATGTCACTACGGAATGTGACAAATTTATTGAACGCGAAGAAAGAAGATTAGAAAAAGAGGCCGAAAGAAAGTTAGAGGTTGAGACTAAGAGGTTGCAAGCTGAGGCTGAGACTAAGAGGTTGCAGATTGAGGCTGACAAAGAGGCTAAGAAATTGGAAGCAGAAAGGGAAGAGAAGAAATTAGCTGCAGAAAGGGAAGAGAAGAAATTAGCTGCAGAAAGGGAAGAGAAGAAATTAGCTGCAGAAAGGGAAGACAAGAGATTAGCTGCAGAAAGGGAAGCAGAAAAGGAGGAGAAGAGATTACAAAGGGAACATGAGTTACGAATAAGGGAGTTTGAGTTTCAGGGCCATGCTCCTGAAAATGGTGCCAGTCCCTTTGCCTCTGATGCCACTGCTAGCCAAGGAGCCTCAACCTCAGCTATGAATTTTCATTTAGATCATTTTGTTGAGAAAGACGATGATATAGAGAGCTACCTAAATAGGTATGAACTATTAGCTACCGCGTATGGGTTAGAGAGAGAAAGGTGGAGCTTAAAGTTATCTCAGGGACTTCGTGGGGCAGCTTATGAAGTTTTTGCAAAAATGAGCAGAGGTGATCAGGAAAATTATGACATGCTAAAGCAGGCTCTTTTGTTAAGGTATGAAAAGAATGCAGAATTTTATAGGAAAAAATTTAGGAATGCTAAACTACTGTCAGGTGAAACCTATCACCAGTTCTCTGCACGAATAGAGACATACTTGGAGAAATGGACTTCTCTGGGGAAAACCCAAGATCTTAAGGAAATGGTCCTTATAGAGCAATTAAGAGAGTCCATGGCTCCAGACCTGAAAAGTTTTCTCATGGAACAAGGTGCAGAGAGGCTGGGTGAGTTGCTAAATGTTGCTGAAAGGTATCAAGCAGCTCAAGCAGAGGTAACAGGTAATAAAAAGAAACAAGTGGATAACTTTAGGGCACCACAGAACTTTAATAAATTTGATCCTAGGGATCAAAATAAAGGTAAGCACCAATTTGATAGGCCACGGTATGAAAATAAAAATAAATTCCCACAATTCGATGAAAGGAAATATGATGAAAGAAAATCTTTCAACCAAGGAAAAAGGTGGTGTAAAAATTGTAAGATGAACAATCATGACACTGACCATTGTAGAAGGAAACCTGTGTATATGGCAACCCTTCAGGTCAGGTCGACCTCAAGACAGGAGGAGGATATTATGTTAGATACCACTCCAGAAGAGATGAGGAAGGCACAGGCTGGGGATAAAACACTCAAGCCTTGTTTCAGAAAATTGTCAACTTGTCATACAACTCCAGGCAAGGGAGATTTTTACATGAAAAACAAGTTGATGTATAGGAAGACTGGAGCTAGATCCAAAGGTCAGGGACAACTGGTACTTCCTAAAAGATATAGGGCAGACTTAATAAGGAGCCTACATGTGAAACCAGATGGGGACCATGAGAAAATAGGTACCATCATTCAAAAGGTGGCTCACAATTATTATTGGCCCAAAGCAAGATGGGACATTGAGAATTTTGTAGAAAGGTGTAGCATAGCACATGAGGGAACACCCACAAGTGGGAACATGGATCAGGACCTGGACACGCCACGGGGCAAAATTAGGCCTGATAATAAAAAGAAAAATAGATTTGATAAAGTGGACCAAATGGAATGGGAAGCCCCTTTTCACGGACAAGCTTCACTTAACTGTTTTACAATGGCCACTATGCGGAGAGTGCAAAAAGATGTCTTACCCCAGGATAAGCCGACAATCCCTCAATCGGACTTAAACAAACTGGAGGAAGAGGATGTAGGGAGGAAATCTCTCATCAAGAATTTTAAGTGGGGAGAAAGCCCCAAAAGAAAAATTGGTAGCGGTCGTTTTGTGAATGATAATTCTGGGAGGAAAAAATCATCACTATAAAGCTTCGAGTGGAAGAGACCATACCGGTGCATGGACAAATAGGTCCACACAATTAAAGGTCCATATGTAGCTATGTTAAGAACGTGGACTGATGAAAAGGCAGAGGAAAACATTACATCTTCATACCAATATGTGAATGAGCTGACCACTCGGTTAAAAACTGGCTGGAAACTTGCCAATGAAAATTTGAAACAAGCCAGGGAGAAACATGCTGCCTATTATAACAGGAAGGCGAAAGACAGAAATTTGGCTGTGGGAGAGAAAGTACTGCTTCTTTTGCCCGGGAGTCAGAATAAGTTACAAATTGGATGGCAGGGTCCATATACAGTTCTAGAGAAGGTGTCTAGAACAAATTATAAGATAGATAAGGAGGGGAAAGAAAAAATCTATCATGTGAATCTCCTGAAGAAATATTTGGAAAGAGAACATCAGGAAGAGACACACTTGTTGACCTTGTCCATCGCCATGGAGATGAAAAAGGAACCACTTTCATCATTTGAGTATCCATTACACCCCTGTGAGACAGCAGCACAGGTGAAAATCAGTACACATTTAACGAAAACTCAGAAAGAGAGAGTGCAACAGGTTCTAAATAATCATGCAGAGGTGTTAACAGACCGACCAGGGCATACAAACCCATTGGAATATGATATGAAACTAATAGACTCCACACCTGTCTGTATGAAACCATATTCGATTCCGTTTGCTAAGGAGAAAGCTTTGAAGGAAGAGATAGACTATCTATTGAAGGAAGGAATTATTTCGCACAGTGAGTCTTCATATAGTTCCGGTGTTGTACTCTTAAGGAAGCCCTCTGGAGAACATAGACTCTGTATAGATTACAGGAGACTGAATGCTATTACAGAAGGACAGGTGGATCCATTGCCGGATACAAATCAGCTGTTTGCCAGGCTAAATAAAGCTAAATATTTCTCAAAAGTGGATCTGAGTAAAGGATACTATCAGATTCCAGTAAAGCCTGAGGTTAGACCATACCTAGCTTTTAGTACCTCAGAAGGACACTATGAGTTTAATAGATTGCCATTTGGATTGAAGAATGCGCCTAGTGTCTTCTCTAGAATGATGAGAAAATTATTGGATCCTCTGAATAATCCCTGTATAACAAATTTTATGGATGATATCCTTATAGCAACAGAAACATTTGAGGAACACATTGACTCTCTGAACATGCTGTTTGATCGACTTAGGGAGGCAAATTTAACAGCCCGACCAACCAAATGTTGCGTTGGATGTAAAGAATTGGAATTTTTGGGACACACAGTTTATCAGGGAAACATGACCCCTGACCCAAAGAATTTAGAGAAACTACAGAAAGCCCCGAGACCACAAACCAAGAAGGACGTGAGATCCTTTGTCTCATTATGTGGTTTTTACCAGAAGTATATCAAAAACTTTAATTCCATATGTGCACCGTTAACTGAATTGACACGTAAAGGACATCCAGATCGCATTACATGGACACCACAATGTGAAATGACTTACCAAGAATTGAAGGAAAAGCTCACAAGTAAACCCATTTTGAAATTACCTGACTTAAGTCAAGAATTCATAGTAAGGACGGATGCAAGTAATATTGGGTTAGGTGCAACTCTACTACAGAAATCAGATGCATTGGATGGGGAATTAAGCCCAGTGGCATATGCTAGCAGAAAGTTGAATAAAGCTGAAATCAACTACTCAACTAGCGAAAAAGAATGTCTTGCAGTAATATGGGCGATAAAGAAATTCAATATTTATCTATATGGGAAGGCATTTAAGTTGCAAACAGACCACAAACCTTTATCGTTTCTAGCACAGGCTAGGCATGAGAACTCCAGGTTACTCCGATGGTCTTTACTTTTGGCTCCATATAATTTTAGCATTGAGTATATATATCTGGAAAAACCAATTTGGGAGCGGATTTTTTAAGCCGCCATCCGTGTGATGAGAATCACCGTAAACCCCAGAAATAATAATAAATTTCTCTATGTGTATATAGAATAAAGGACTGACATATAATGTCTGTTTTAAGAGGGGAGGTGTCGTGGAATATTCTAATCCACATATATAAATTATTAGGTAAATATGAAGCCTAACAAATAAAATTAATAAAGAAAAGAGCAATGGTAAAATAACAGTGCTGTCACAAAGAAGGTACTCGAAATCCCCCTTGTTTTCTGCTTCGTCTGCAAATTGTAACGCTTTCACGTTGATAGTAAAAGCTTACTGTATTATACCCGCTTTCTTCAATGAAACGTGTGCTGTATTTCTTGGAAAAACATTGAGAGGCACCCTGCGTAATGACCTAAATTAATCCTAACATTAATTATATTACGTTACCAAAACGAACGAACAGATGGACTCAAATAGAAAGAGAGAGGGGCGAATAAAATCAGGAACGCATGCAAAATTAAACACGCGTCTCGCTATTAATGCCACCCCCAACAAGCGTAACGCGATACACAATTACTACTAACACGCGTGTGTTAGGCTACAAGCACTAACTTTTTCGGACGGACAGTGATAAATTCACTACCCTTCCCAGAGTTAGGTTTTAAAATCATAAAAAACGCTTATTAGGAAAGATAACAATAGATGGGTTTACGTTTGAAAACATTACAGTACCCAGACAGCACATCTTCGAAACAGGAGGTAGAAGTAATTGCATATTTTGAACGCAGCCACGTAGCTCCTTTAAATTTGGATATTTGGGTTCCTTAGGGCTTGCTGACAAAGAATATGTAAAACGTTACGCAAATAGTCCAGGAATTAATAAATTATAACCAAAATAAAATAGTGGGGATGCCTGACAACATGGAATCATTTCTGCTCATAAAATTTTTTTATAACGTGTTTGAAAAAACCTTACGTTACAGAAATAGCCTACCATGTAAACTCCAAATTGATTGGAGCGCAACAAATGAAAGACTAACCACGATTGGTCGGGCTATAAATACTATCTTGGTTGTTAGGGAGACGTAGGAAGGTAACATTTTTTCAAACACTTGTCGAAACGTGGCTCGATTGGCCAGACTCGCTGATATAATCACTTGGGAGCGTTAGTTCGAAACCACTTGTTTAAATAAGCTTGATAAAGCAACAGTGCGTTGAAGCCAGCTCATATTTTGCTAAATAAAAGCCTGGAACATAAGCAGATGGGAATTTGTGCCAGTAAATGTGCCAGAATTCATTGCTAATCAACGTATCTGTGTTTATTCTATGAATTGTGGTAAGCTTGAACCATTCAGTATCTTTTAATGAAAATTGAATGTGAATTGTTAATTTATGCCTGTATATATATGTGTAGTTCAGTGGCAAACAGGAGATAAAGCCTATAATGCTCAAGCCTGAACAGAGGGTGTCGGAGGAAAGTAAAACGGCATGGAATGGCCAAATAGTACACTGACACCTGGATGATTGACTAGAAAGAAATAATGCTGGAAGTGCAGAGGCGTGGTAACCATTAAGGAGGTAAATACTGGTATAAAGTATTTCAGATGAAGCTGACAGTTGGCCTAACGCTCTGAACTCAATGTTTGTGATGTATTGTGATCAGTGTAAAAAGAGAGTATAAGTTAGTTATGAAGTAGAAGGTACATCCTTCTTGTTTACAGGGACCGTGGTCTTGATGGTACTGAGCAGCACCTGGTCAGAGCTTTGCTGAATCCAGAGTCGGACAGCATACTCCTTGGTCTTTTTAGCTATCAGTGAGGTGTCTCCAGAGCCCAGGGGAGAATTCGAGCAGAGGAGTCCTTTCCTGCCGCCATCACGCAAGATAAGCTGATTTGGCCAGCTGAGCTCAACATTATGTCCCCTCATCTTGAAATGACTTTGTAAAAATAACATTCAGAGGGGAATTTAATTGTCTTAATATCAGGAACTGAGAACATCTCTAATACTAGTCCCAAAAGACAAACTATTGAAGTCATGATGACAAATACCAACAGAGCTTGAACAAAACAAAACCAGTATTACCTCATATTACTACTACACAACTGACACACATAGGATATTTTTAATAATATATGTCACTACAATATTCATATTGATAAAGTCTGTACATATACTTGTAATTAAAATTGATTGTGATTCCTGGTTCCTTTGTATTTGAATCAGGACACATATACCTTTATGACAACAATGAATACATATTGTTATTTGAAAAGTTATCAGTGACTCCTTAAGATATTCTCATAGAGTGTTATATGTATGTGAGTGTCACAGTGTTGTCAAGAGTAGTGGATTAAATTAAATTGTTTATCTGTCTGTTGTTGTGACTTACACTTCATCATACACATACCCTAGACACATAACGTAGTCATCACACTATTCCAGAATAATTCTGACTGAGATATATAGATATGTGGTAGCAAGTAAGGTTATCTATAATACACTACTCGTAATAGATATAGATACCTTCACAGCTGATCTCAGTCAGTACACTAAGTCCCCTATACATATTTATAACATCCCACTTCACCACACACACATTGAGGAGACCTGTTTATAGCATTACAAGGCAGTCCTTGTTCTGGAATCCACAGGAAAAAAGAGGCAGAGGTAGACTAAAAAACACACGGAGAAGAGAACTGGATACAGAGGTGAAAATGATGAGGAGTAAGTTGTCTCTATATCATTTTGTTGTAAGGCACCTCCTTCCTTAGAAAGTTTGTCTGCCTCCTCATTTCCTGGTATGTTGCAATGGGCTGGTATCCACTGGATAGTGCACTTGTTGAAGCATTTGGCCATTCTTTCAAGGGAGATTATCAGATCTTTCAATCCTTTAGCTTGGTGGCTCTTCAGCGCTGATATTATTGAGAGGGCATCTGTAAAGATATCTGTTTTTCTGCCTGTGCTTTGCATTTAATAAGAGTTTCAGCTGCCTGTTTCAGGGCTTCTGCTTCAGCACTGAAGTTATTGCAGTATTTGCCAGTGGCAATTGCCATAGAGTGGATTCTATTTTTTAATTTTATGAGGATGCCGGCACCCCCATTTTCAACTGCATTTTTTGCTGAACCATCAGTATATCCATGTGTCCAAAGCTTTGCTGGGAATTTTTGGTCAATATACTTGGTTGCTATACACTTTCTTTGTGTTTCTGCCTGTGTTCCCTTACTTTCAATGCCTGGAATATCAGATTTTAACTCAGGAAAGCATCTTACTTTCCACAGTGGGATAGTTGTGCTTGTTAGTACTAGTTCCAATCCTTAAAAAGGACAAAGACCGAATGGATCCCAACAGCTACAGGTCCATCAGCCTTCTAAGCTGCACGGGAAAGCTTAAGGAGAGAATGATCAATACCAGGTTAAGTTGGCACCTCGAAGAAAAACAAAATCTACTGCACCAACAGGCAGGCTTCAGGCAACATAGGTCTACAGAGGACCAAGTCACTTACATTGCACAGGAAATCGAAGATGCTTTCTAAGAAGGAAAGCACACATTAGCAGTCTGGGTAGATGTGGTGGGTTTGGATGTTATTGAATAAAATATTACTTGTCTACAGAGTGAGGTCAGCTATGCAAGTCCCTGAGTCTAATAGTTGATGATGTTTGTTCTCAGGGTACCTGACTGCTACCACTCTACGACCTCAATCTGCGATATATTTTGATCCTACTTTTATGTTAAGGTGTCTGGTTGTTATCTGGCTAGATGTCTAGGGTAATGTGATATGTGATGTAGAGATAATGACAACAACCCCTAATGTAACTCAATGAAAATGATTAAACAAATCAATGGTTAAAGTGTGAGTAACGATTTTTTACAATTTTAATTTCCTGTACCTCAATTTCTTGGGTACAGGAATGTTTAAAACTCAAATAGAATGGAAATTTATTCACAGTAATGTAAATTAACAAAGACTACTTGTCCGTTTATATTATTATTAATGTCTATGACTTGGAATGTCCTGATGAAGCGCTAAATTCTATAAATGTCACTATTATGAGGAACGATATTGTTCATCACTTCAAGAACGCTGTGTTGATTTAATACTGGAGAGATTATGTCAAGTGAAATATCATGAACCCTTATATGGTTCTTATCTTCAGGTTCTGTAGCACTGTGGTCTTTCTTCCACAACGATAGTCTTCACTACTGCAAAGTATTGACACTGCTACAGCAATCTTCAGAGTCTTGGGGCAATCAGATTCTTATTGCCTCGAACGTGCAGATTCAATAAGTCTTGGATGGCTCACTGAATATTTCAACATGGAACCCTGAAATTAAGAGGATTAAGGCCTCCTCAGTATTTCAAACATATCTCTCCTTCCCTAATCAACTAAGCATTATCAACAGTTTCAAGATCAATATCTATGGCTACATAAACAGCTATCGTTCCTATCTGATTTGGTGCCCTATTCATCATCAGGTAATCTTCAAACATCCGTTTGATACATTCCTTGTCATAGAAGAAATTATAGTTAATTTTAGCAAGTCATGTGAAAACACTGTGACTTGCTGAAGACGGCCAGTGGTTTGCTGGTCTTCCAATTATAATAATGTCATATTTTATTTCCAACTATGTCTTTTCATTCCCTCCCAAAGTTTAAGTAAGCCTGCCTGGCTTTTAAAAGAAATGGTAATCTTCCCTAATAACACTTGTGGCGTAACACAAAGTGTTGAGTTGGGCGCCTTTCTGGTGTTGCTTCTACCCATCAATAATGCATACACACTCAATAATACAGATACATATCAATAATAAGGTTTACATAAATGTTTATCTTACCGCATCAATGAAATAATACACAATTTGTAGATTAACCGGCCATCAATGGTCACATTTAGATCGCCACTGATGCAGAACAGCGAAGGCACTGGTCATGTATTCCTTGCGTCTGATGCTAACATTACTTGTGAAATATTTATCTTCGAGTGGCAACTAACGCTGGTTTCAAATCGATTTTATTACTCCTATTAGTCTATTCTACCACAGCCAATCGAATTATGTTATGCCCACTAGCCTCCTTTTTTTCAAAAATAAATTACACTTTCAAAAATGTAACGTCCCCCCTCTCCCCAGACTGGCAAAGTTGAGTGAGGACATCAATGCGTCTGTCTCTCTGTCTTTTCTTTACAATATTTCTGTTATTATCTAAGCGTTTTTAATAAGAAAAGGTAATTATTGAACAGACGGCTGTCTGTCACATAGTCGTTATATTTGTATTTCTCTCTTTATCATACTTTTCATTATTGCCTTTTTCCTTCTACAGTTATACAAATAATCTATTTTTATCCTCTACGGTAAGATAATATAATATTATGGGTAGTATGATCTTCCAATAAACAAGTATTATCATTGTTTTGGTCGACTGTCCTTTCGTTTATTTTATTCTTTTCTTTACATCCACCACCGTTTTCCCTCTTCTCTCTCGTTCTATTTTTCAAAACGAAGCAACGCGTTTGAATTTCATCAGAAAAATACAACTATACAGGAAATGAGAGCTTGTCCGTGTGTTTTTACTACAGTCTCCCTATCTAAGTATTTATACATTCAAACTGCTCTACTAGTGAACGGGGTGGGTAAGGGGTTTGTAGTGGATTTGCCCCGCTTTTCCAAATCTGCTAGTAGCAAAGTCACGCACTCTCGTTACACTAAGTGATGCCTAGAACCAATGTCGCCTGTCGTTCTATTAATACTTCTTCTCCTTCCGTCACTCCCCCGTCTCTCTCTCTCACTTTTTCTTGGAACGAACACGCCTTGGCTATCGAAATGTTATAGTTAATTTCAAGGACGGAGTAAGAAAGCTTGTAATATCGAGAGAGGGTACCATTCACTTTGCGTTAAGGTTTTCTCAAAACCTGCGCGACTGCGGGCGATGGCGAAGACGTTGAGCACAACTCCCCTATGTTATCTCTATAGTATTTCGATTTATAATCTATAATATTTTATCTATTTGATCGGGGTATCAGGGTTCTTACTACAGTAGACATGGAGAAAGCATTTGATAAAGTTTGGAAAGATGGGCTAAGAGTTAAAATGCTTAAATATGGAGTTTGTGGAAGAATGTATAACTGGATAAGTCACTACCTAACAAACAGAACAGCTAGAGTGCAGGTGCACGGACAGTTAAGCAAAAAGACTACAATGGAACATGAAGTCCCACAGGGTGGGGTCCTTTCCCCAACACTCTTCCTTATATATATATAAATGATATAACAGAAAACGTCCACAAGAATGTCCACGACTCCCTCTATGCTGATGACCTGGCCATGTGGACTTCAGAAGAATACATCACCACAGCAAGAGTGCGCATGCAGGATTCACTGCTGCCCTTGAAAGTTGGTCCAGAAAGTGGTTGCTCAAAATCAATGAACAAAAAACAACACACACTATTTTTTACCTTGTCAAATAAACCACAGCAAGCAAATCTACAACTAAATGGGCAGGCAGCAGGAGAAGATGAAATACCAACATACTTAGGAATCACACTAGACCGCCGAATGACGTGGAAATCACAGATAAACAAAATACAGCTAAGGGCAAAACTTCGCATGGCCATCATGAACAAGTTAGCTGGTACCACATGGGGTGCTGATGAGAATATCCTCAAAAAGCTGTACACAGGCAGAGTCAGATCTGCTATGGAATACGGAATCTCAGCTTGGTCGACGGCAGCAAAGTCAAATTTTGACAGAGTAAACAGACTCCAAAACCAAGCAGCACGTATTATAACAGGGGCCCTAAAGTCCACAAAAATCAACCATATGGAAAACATTATAGGGCTACAGCCAATGGAGGATAGACGTGACTGCAGAGTCCTACAACAAGCCGAAAAATTTAAGAGACTCGAAGGACACCCCTTATTCCAAAGAATGAATAGGCTAGGAAGAGGCAGGCTCAAGCGAACTAACTTTGTGGCCCAAAGCAAAAGAAGAAAGAAAAGAAAAATTTTTTCTTTAATTCCAGTAATGTTTTCTATCATTTCAGGGAAACGATTTTGTTTCCAAACTGGAAGCTTGTGTGCAGTGTAGGTGGGTTTAATAGTGGATAAAAATGGCAAAAGAATATAGCATCACGGAAAATACATCCATTTTCACTGCAGAGATGGTGGCAATACTAAAAGCACTAGAAATATTCTCTAATAACCCTCCCAAAAAATTAACAGTTTTAACTGACTCTCTTTCAACAATTAAAGCACTTAGAAACTTACGAGAATGTAGTAGACCTGATATAGCAGAGGAGATTTTTCTGGCTACTACATATTTATATTCTAGAGGATGTTCAGCATTAATTGCTTGGATACCTTCACATGTTGGCATAGAAGGAAATGAAAAGGCAGATAAAGAAGCCAAGAAAGGTAGATCTGATAAAAATCTAATAAATGTAGGAATGAGTAAATCAGAAATTAAGAGCTTAATTAAAGATTTAATAACAGATGAATGGAAAGCAGAGTGGGATAAAAATCTGAAAGGAAGACATGCATATAAGATGTTCAGGGCTCCAACAAGAAAATGTCAGATATCTAGGGAATTGAAAATTCCCAGTAATAAGAAACTTCTCAGACTACAGCTGGGAAAAGGCTATTTCAGAATAGAAGAACCTTACTGTGCAGGATGTCTTCAAGACAATAATATAGAACATTTCTTGTTAAAGTGTAAGAGGTACGACCAAATGAGAATACCAATATTGGATTATTTGCAGGCATCCAACTTACCTATAAATATAGAGGAGGTGTTGAGAATAGACAGACCTAGGGAACTGCATAATATAGTCAAACAATATTTAACACGAACACATGTTAATATATAGTGGCTGGGAATGTGAAGGTCTGATGCTGTTCTTACAATGCATGTGACTTTAAACAGATGAAAGTCAATTAAATATCTGGTAAAGTCCGTTATATAACTAGAACCACCAGGCCTTTACACCCCTCCACTTTAATATTATTCTTGTTCATAGTTTCTTCTTGATTTTGTTTGTTTGTTTTTTATTTTATTATTTAACGTATAGGCCTAAGCACAATTGTGAGTATCCCTATTTTCAAATGTGATGCCACTTTCTCATGTCGGCAGTTGTTCATATTATTTGGAATTGAAAACAATATATATCCTAATTATAACCAATCAGAGGTTGAACGGGATTTCTGTTTATCTTCATTAATTTAAAAAAAAAAATAGTGGATATTTCATTTATGGAAACTGCTCTCATCTGTGGTTTGGTTGATTCTACAAAGTTGCTTTGTTTGAGTCTTTGCCTTCTAACAGCAATCATCCTATGGCACATTGGGTGGTCTGTTAGTCTTTTGAATTTTTCGACCTGTTGCTGAGCTCTGCAGTCTCTTCTATCCTCCATTGGCTGGAGGCATGTAATCTTTTCGAGTTCTTTTATAGGTGTTGACTTCATGCCTCCCGTTATAATTCTCATTGCTTGATTTCGGAGTCTGCTAATTTTATCGAAGTTTGTCTTAGCTGCTGTTGCCCATGCTGCTATGCCATATTCAAGGACTGGCCTCACTCGCCCTGTGTACAACGTCTTCAGCACTTTCTCATCTGCACCCCAAGTTGTTCCAGCAAGTTTTTTCATAATTGTCATTCTTTGTCTTGCTCTCATTCGATTTCTGTCAACCTGTTTTTTTTTTCCAAGTCAGACGGCGATCAAAAGAATGCCTAGGTAGTTTGGATTTTCATTTAAATGAAGATTTTCTCCGTTTAGCACTAGTTTGAAGCTCTGAGGTCTAGTTGAGAGGGAAATACAGAACTGAGAAACAGCACTAGTGGCAGACAGTTGTAGAGAGACATGATTATCCATACCAGCTGGGATGGTAACTGAAGAAGAATAATACCTAATTACTGAATGCGTTGTAACGTGTAACTCGGTTGCGGGGATGAGGAGAAAGAAAAGTTTTACTCTGTTGAAATAGTGAACGACCCTAATCACGTGATTTCGATCCGGATCGAGGCACATGCGCAGTCGCCGCCATTGTTACATAGCGAGGAAGGGAATTTCCTGTCGACAGGACCGTAAATTATTCCCTATATTTTATGAATTGTGTGTGGTTGTTCGAAATAACTTGGATTGATTTTTCTCCACTTTGTGTGCAAAGACTGTGAACGAACACTTATTGTAATTGTGGGGGCCATACATTTACTGGGATGTCTGCAAATGTCGATCAGGTACTGTCATGTAGGCTATGCTTGTACAAGTTCCGCAATGCGGCCATATTTCGCTTCGAAGTCAACGTCAGCTAAAAGAATGCAAATAGGGTGTGGTGTAGCGCTAATTTTCAATCAGTTGAATCTGTTCTGGTTATTTTTCAGCCATGTTCATATAACGATTAGAACGTGAAGCATCTTTGATACAGTCTTCAGTCACAGACACTAACATCTTTTAGCATTCTTAAGTAGTGTGTTTTAGTTTTCACAAACACTGACATTGTTTAGTACCACTGTTGTTCTAGTCGAGCGTTAAGTGAATTTACCGCTCATTTTACATTCATTAATGTTTACCATGGCGAAGGACTACGGACAGCGTATATGAATTACATGACTGAAATCAACAGTGGGTCGTGTGTTCGGTACGGCCTTAAAAAAACCTCAAGAGGCCGTAACAAGGGGTTAGGTTTAGGGGTAGGAGGCGACGACAGTAGACAGGGTCCTGTATGTTGCCCTATAGTCCTACTGCTAGACTGGCTATCCTTATTTACTTTACAGCTAGCTGTAACGAAACCCCAACCCTGTTTCGAGCTTAATTTAAATGAAGAAGAGTGGGCCGACTTTTCGATAGGCTACGGCCTTAAAAAATAATTCAGAAAAAGGGGTAGCCTAAGGGTTAGGGTTAAGTTTAGATATCCCAAACTAAATCTTACCTTAATCCCAACCCTAACGACGCTGATGACTTAGGATGACATCAAAGAACACAACCCACTGTTCTTCATTTCAACCCAAAATTATAACTGTTTAGTGAGGCCATTTTAAAAATAAAAAATTCAGACTTGAAATGAAACACATTTGTCATACACTTCAGCCGGTTTAGGAATCCTAAATTAAACCCTAACCTTACAACAAAGCCTAATAACCGTAGCAACTTACTAGGATGACATCGAACACGTCCCACTGTTATTTCAAATGAATTGCACAATGGCTTTAAACTGAAGTTTATTTATGCTAAAGAATGGAGTAGGCCTAACATTTCAGCAGGTGATAGAAAATTAAAGTGAAGCTAATTTTGTTAGCTCAACATCCTTTTAGTTAGAAAATGCAGTGAATCCTGTAAATGTTGTATAATGTGGGAGTGAGAAAGTGATGATAGACTAGTCAATTGAATGAACATGAGGGTGTCATACATGCGATGGGTTGAAATGAAGAACAGTGGGTCGTGTACTTTGATGTCATCCAAATAAGTTACCAACATGGCCATGTATGCCGCATGGAAGATGGTAGCATCCTGAAAGATGTTTTCCATGGACAAATGGCAAGGAACAGCTGGACGACTGCAGCTGAGGTTTATAAATGTGTGCAAGGGAGACATGAAGAACTGAAAATAAATCCAGCAAGGGGTCACCCACATATGATGTCATGCAATGAAAAGGGGGGAGGGGTGGGGTAATAATCTGGGGGGGGGGGGGGAATTGTGTCTCACACTCGCTTCTTTCATAAATGATGTTCCTACTTTTATCTACAAAAGTTAACCTTTATCTGCATAAGTTAACTTTCATCAGCAATAGTCAACCTTTATCCGCATAAGTTAACAGCTCCAGTGTTGACGACTTACATTTTTAATATTATGACCTCAGCTGAAATATTGGTAAATTGTTATAGCCGTTAACTGGTTTAAATAATTTTAATTATGTAGCCTATCTATTTTTTTAAATCACATAATGCACACATTAAAAAATAAAAAGCAGACTAAATAAACTATACTGTGTAAAATTAGATTTTTAAAAAAAAACAGTAATAAGTTATCACCATCACGACTACATTCTGATGAGATAAAGACACAAAACGTTTAGCTAGTTCAGGGGTCGGCAACCTGCGGCTCTTTGAGCCATCTCGTGCGCCTCTTGGCCCTCGGCTACTTAACACTTGTCCATGCACGAAAACCATCTTTTGACACACACTTTTCGTTGACTAAACTTTTGGGTGTGGGGCCGGAGGGTCCTTTAAAGATTCTGTCATATTTTTATGGCTGAAAGAGAAGAAACTTGAATATCCTGAGTTATCAAACCCTGATTGGTTCATGCTGGACATGACTTCTTACTTGAACATTTTAAAATGAAAAACTACAAGAAAAGGGCAATAACAGCTATTTTAGCTCTTGGAAGATGTGCTGTCATTTGAGCACATGCTGTCTTTGTTTGCTAGAGATATTGAAACTGACAAATTATTACACTTCCCAGCATTAAAAGAACATATGCAAACTGCTGAAAGTAGCATTGACCTCAAGTTCCTCAAAAAAGTTATTGAGAAAATGACAGTTTCATTTGCTGATCGCTTTCAAGAGTTTAGAAAAGATAAGGCAACCTTGTCATTTTTGATAAAACCTCTTGAAACGTATATCACCAAACTGAATTTTTCAGCCTTTCCTCAAATTGACCAAGCTGATTTTGAACTTGAATTGGTAAATTTAGGGGACAATGCATTGTGGTGTTCAAAATTTACACATCTGGTCCATGAGCTTGAAAATCTTGAAAGGCAAAAATTAGCCCTGTATCAAGTGGTCTGAAATAAGTGAGCTAAAAAAACATCATGTTTGATGTTTGGAACTGTTTATCCGACAGCTATGTTCAGCTGAAGAAATTTGCATTTGGGCTTCTTTCAATTTTGAGATCAACATATTTTTGTGAACAATTTTTCCAACATGAATGATATTAAAATCAAATTAAGAAGCCAATTTAATGACGTGAGTCTCCAGTCATGCTTGAATATGAAAACAGCAGATTATTCACCAATTATTGACCAACTTTGCAAGGAAATCCAACAGCTAAAGTTTATTAAATTTCCTTACTTTTCATTTGTATATTTTATTAAATTTCCTTATTTGCTACTGAAAAAAAAATTGTATTACATGTTTTGTATATTTTATATATTATATATATATTATATATGTTATATATATCTTATATATATATATATATATATATATATATATATATATATGAGGGATACCATATAATTTATTTTCATCCAGCTCATTTTTTTAAAATGGAGAAAAAATTAAATATTTTGCTCTTTGTCATGGAAAGGTTGCCGACCCCTGAGCTAGTTGAATTAAGAGGGGGGGGGGCAAAATGCTTTTATTTGAGCACTGCAAAGGTTGGGCCCTGTCTCGTACTTGGATGCAGCACATGAAAGGGAAGATCTTTGTAAAAGCCGGATTAATGAAACACTAATTTACTTAGAAGATTAATTTGTCTGCATTAGTTAACGCACAGTTAACAATTTTGCCAATGAATCATAATCAGATGCAAGACAAAATGAAAATACTTAATGAGAGGTCACAGCAATAGGGTCTGAAAATACACAGGGAGAAGACAAAGACAATGAGAATAAAGAATAAAACGATAACAAAATTACACTTGAAGAAACATGACTATAACGATGTAGAATCTTACATATACCTAGGCTACAATATAGACAGTTGGAGAGACAGACAGACAGTTGGAGGAACAGATAATCATGTCAAAATAAGAATACAGAAGGCTAGAGGAGCTTTCATTGGATTGGGAAATAAATGGAGATGAAAAGAAGTCAAGTCCAACACAAAAACTAGAATCTTCAATTCAGATTTAAAGTCAGTTCTATGGTATGGCTCTGAACGTGTAGAACAACACAAAAACTAGATTCTTCAATTCAGATTTAAAGTCAGTTCTATGGTATGGCTCTGAACGTGGAGAACAACAAAAAAAAACTACAAAGCCTCGGACTTTTATCAGTGGATTTAAAAAAAAGATAGTCTCATAGTAGATACTGCCGTAGAGAAGTGAAGTGATAGAGACTTCACAATATTAGGTTGAGCTTCGAGAGGTGGGGTAACTAGTTCCCCTCCTGGCTGCCTTTGCCTTTCCTAACCCAAGAGTAGAACCAGGTATCCATTTACAGCAGGTTAGACTGCCGCATGATGCCGCTGTTTCCAACCCGCTGCCTTTGCCACGAGAAGCCTGTGCTATAACCACTCTCATAAATGGGCGCTTGTCTAAATATAGAAGGATTGTAGTGGTATGACAAGATTACTAATGTGGAATGGATGACATGAACCAGGCAGGTGCCAGAAGAACAAGACATGAGAATACGCTGAAGATGGACAGGACACACATTGAGCAAACTTGCTCATAGCTTTACCCCATCCTTATTCTGAAATCTCCAGGGTAATAGAGAGGCAGAAGACGACCAGGGAATACACATAGAAGAGAACTAAAGACAGACATGATGAAGTTATGGAAAGACCTTGAGCTGATGGCACAGGGCTCTAACTTAGATTCCATTACTTTTTTCTTTTGAGTATTACAAAAAAGGGCGGGGGCGGAGATTTGTAACGTTATGTACGGGAGTGTCCTGGGTTTATGTGTTGAAATGTGGTGGGGGGGGGGGGGGGGGGGAGGGGCAACAATTGCATGACATCATTTGCAGATGTCCCCCAATGTGGGAGGATAAAGCTGCCGATTGCACAAAGTGGCAATGCTCCCTATACAGCACCACCTCAGATTGGATGAAAAGCTCTCACAACATGCAGAAGAGAAAAGAACACACTGTAAGGAACAACAGCACCTGAGGGCTAACACCTTAGGGGCACATTCCCAGTCATACTATTTCTTTTGGGAATTCCAGAACAAAAACTGCCTTGCAATTCTATCATTTGTTGTCCTCGTTGTGTGTCCTATCCTACACTAGCATCTTTTTCTCATCTCTTGTTTCACTGTTATTTGTTGTCCTCGTGTGTCTTATCCTACACTAGCATCTTTTTCTCATCTCTTGTTTCACTGTTATTTGTTGTCCTCGTGTGTCTTATCCTACACTAGCATCTTTTTCTCACTGTTCTCCCAGTTTTAGATATATTTACAGGTGCAATCTTTTACCATTTGCCATATTTCTTCTCATAATCCAGGTCTTTTGTCTGTGTATTTTTAATCTAAATTGCATTAAGTTTTCTCATTTAGTCCGGCTAGTGATTTGGTTATTGGATATAACAACGTCATCATTAAAAGGTCTGTCTGTTTTTTTCCACTAAATTCCTATTCTGTTTGTCAATGATGTTTTTATAAGCCAGGAAAAAGAGAAATGGTGACATAAGTAAGTAGTTCTCCATGGTTTCTGTGTTTTATGTCATCATCTTCTTCTTCCGTCCTTAGCCAACGACCGGCAAAGCAGTCAGTGGCCATTACGCCTAGTGGCGTCTTAAGGGCAACAGCGAATAGATTTTCTTTGCCATTGTTCCCATCACGCCTAATGGCATCTTTAGGGCAACGACAAATTAATCCGTTTGTTGTTGTTTCCGTAATCAAAGTGACTGGCAAACGGGTGATCAGCCCGTTGGGTTATGTCATCATATGTTATATTTATTAGGCTAACAAACTTTGTGGGACACACTATAATGCCTCATCACCTTTCATAGTGATCCTCTATTTAAACTGTTGAAGACAGTAGTTCAAATCTGGTGTACACTGGTGAATATAGGCCTGACTGTGTTCTGCTATTGCGCATGGTGTGGCTATATGGTTTGTACAAGACCTGTTTTGTTGAAAACCTGCTTGTTTGTCTTTCTGTTGTCAGTGATCCCTGTTTAATCTCTATAGGATGATTCTGTTTAATATTTTCCTTGGCAATGAGAGTAATGTTATTCCTCTGTAATGTGTACAGCCTTGTTATTTTTGTCTTGCATTATGAAATCTTGAAACCTGCTAACAAGGCAGTTCTTATTCTGGAATTCCTGAGGCTAAAGAGAAAGTGGGAGATCTCAAGTACACGGAGAAGACAACTTGGGGCAGACATAAGAAGGATAAAAAGTTATGGCAGGAGCTTCAGCATTTTAATACAGGACAGATGTAAAAACCATCTAGTGACTTAAAGTTATTTTGCACATCCACTTTGTGTTGCGGTGTAATCACATTTTTTTTGTTTGTTTTTGTATTGGAATTTAGATTTGTTTCATTCAAATTTCAGCAGATTTTGAATATGGTTTCTCTGCCACATCCACATGCTCATCTTAATGTATTGACTTGGAAGGTGTTTACAGTATAATAATGCTGTACTTTTTTCTTTTTTAACTTCATGTACGTTGGTGTGATAGAGGTCAAAAGGACAACCCAGTCAAGGTATGTATTAAAATATTTATAATTTATTTTTAAATGGTCATAAGCCAGATATCTGTTTAACATACAAGTTATGCCTTTCAGCACCAGTTTTTTTCTCTTGATATTGCAAATGGAGGTACAACTGCTGCTAGACCCACTGTATGATGCCTACACCAGGCATTCATATGTTTTTGCTGTAATATTTGTGAAGCAATTAGTTTTACCTGATGAGAATGCCTATACCATGCACAACCTCATATTAATCACCTCTTATGGACATGTATGTGCACTACTCGCACATTCACATCCAACTACATTTGGAAGTCTTCCCAGTACAGCACAAACACCAAATTAAGACTGTATGAGAGCTGTGTACTTTCTGTGCTTCTCTATGGTGCGGAATGCTGGAGAGTAACAGAAGGAAATGTTGAAACTGTCCTCCTTCCACACAATCTGCCTAAGGAAAATTCTCTGAATCTTTTGGCCGAATACCATCAGCAACCAAGCACTGCTTTTTCGGAGTAACCAGGAGGACATGCACACTGTCATAGCTGGAAGATGCTGGAGTTGGGTTGGCCACGTCCTCAGAAGGGACCCTGGTACCAATACAAGAACAGCTATGCTATGGACCCCTGAAGGAAAGCGAAAGAGAGGCCGACCAAAAACAACCTGACGAAGAACTGTGGAAGCCGAGATGCAAAGAATGAACCAGAGTTACTGTACGACCGAACAAAGTGGAATCAATTTGTTGCTGCCCTACAAAACGCCACCAGGCGTGATGGCAACTGACTGCTTTGACGGTCGGCGGCTATGGATCAAAGAAGATGATGACATGTATGAGGGAACAGTAGTCATATTCATTCTTATTCTCCTCAGAGACCCACAGGAACTACCCAAGGAAATTGTGCCGTTAGCATTCACACACTTGCAGCTTATTGGCGATTTTATCATTTATATATATCATCATCATAACCCTCCATTCCCAAAGGAGCATAGGCCTTCAACAAACACATGCCAAGTCCTCCTGTCACGTGCCATCATCTCAAGTTCTTTCCACGTTCTCATCATTTTCACCTGTTTCCAGCTCTCTTCTCCATGTGCTTCTTCGTCTACCTCTGCCTCTCTTGCCCTGGGGGTTCCAGAACAAAGACTGCCTTGTAATGCTATCAACAGGTATAGCAACACTGTACCCTACCATGCATGTCGTAAAAAGCAACTAAGGAGGGTTGGGCATGGGGCTGGTTACCTCATCCCGTAAAATACTTTTTAACCACAACAAACATGGACAAGTCAAATACAGAATATAAATCAACTCGGCCGCCCAAGACAGAAGAAGGTCCTCTGGAAAGGAGGCACATGAAGCAACCCAGAGAAAGCTGAAAGGAGTCTGGGTTGCAGATTAACCTGTTTTCATCTAGGAAAATCTCCAGAATTGGCACCTGGAATGTTCACACTGTATGTGAACAAAGGAAAACTGCATAGGTAGCAATGGAAATGACAAATTACAGGATTGATATCCTGGATCTCTGCGAGACACGGTGGAAGGGCATAGAGATGAGGAGATTGATCACAGGAGAAATGTTGTCCTCAGGACATGAGGAAAGAGCCCACCACATTGAAGGGGTGGCTATAATGCTGTCTTGGGAAGCACAGAAGGCACTTATAGAATGGGACACCAATTTATAACAGCAAGGTTTAAATCAGCCAAAAAGAAAGTAAATATAAACTTCATCTAGTGTTATGCACCAACAAATGATAAAGAAGACTTTTACACCAGACTACAGAATGTCTTGGACAAAAAGAAAAGAAAGGACATCACAATTTTGATGGGGGAACCTAAACGCAAAAATAGAAACAGACAACACCGGCTTTGAAGAAATCATGGGAAAGCATGGATTAGGTTTGATGAACGAGAATGGGGAACTATTAGCTAACTTATGTGCTTCAAATCAACTAGCTATAGGAGGAAGAATATTTCCACATAAAAGAATACATAAAGCAACATGGATATCACCAGACCACAGAACTGAGAATCGGATTGATCACATATGCATAAGTAAGAAGTTTAGGTCCTTGCATGATGTAAAAGTATGTAGAGGAGCAGATGTGGTATCAGACCACCATCTTCTGTTGGCTAAAACAAAATTAAAACTCAAGAAATTTACAACAGTATATAGCTATAGACAACAGTATAATATGGGATTTCTAAGAAATCAGGAAATAAGAGAACAATTTTCAATCACAGTATCCAACAAATACCAAGTACTCCAACAGCTGGATGATGAAGCAGATACGGAAGACCACTGGCAGCAAGTAAAAAATATATGGAACGAGACATGTGATGAAGTACTGAGAAAAAGAGAACATCAACACAAAGCATGGATAACAACAGAAACCATTAGTAAGATAGAAGACAGGAAAAACAACAAAGCAGATTTAAACAAGCAAAACCAGAAGCTCCAAAGCCAAGGCTCATGAAGTGTACATAGAAGCAAACAAAGAAGTAAGAAAAAAACCAAAAGAGACAAGAGGAAGTATATTGGAGAGTTGGCAAGGAAAGCAGAGGAAGCTGCAGCCAAAGGAAATATGAGGGACCTGCACAACAACACAAAGAAGCTAACAGGGAAATAGAAGCAAGTAAATGGCCTCATAAAAGCTAAGAATGGAAAATTGCTTAGTAATATACAAGAACAAATGAAGAGATGGACAGAACATTTTGAGGAACTTCTCAATAGACCCGCTCCAACTAATCCCCCAGACATCCAGCCAGCTGAAGAGGAGCTACTAATCAGCTGTGAACGACCAAGTAGAGAAGAAATAAAGAAAGCCATAAAGCTTCCGAAAGATGGAAAAGCAGCTGGTCCAGATGGAACTCCAGCAGAGGCCATCAAAACAGATATTGATTCGTCTACAGAGATATTATACAAACTACTTGGCAAAGTCTGGGAGAGAGAAAATACCAGCAGAATGGAAGGAAGGTTATCTGGTCAAGTTGCCCAAGAAGGGAAATTTACAAGAGTGCACAATTTATAGAGGAATAATGTCACTATCAGTGCCAGGAAAAGTATTAAACAGAATCATCCTTGAGACATTAAAAGAGTCCATAGACAAGCAACTGAGAGATGAACAAGCTGGTTTTCGACAAAACAGATACTGTACAGAACAGATAGCCAAATTGAGAATAATAGTTGAACAAAGTCTGGAATGGAATTCACCGCTATACATTGGATTTGTGGACTATGAAAGGGCATTTGACAGTGTAGACAGAGAATCACTTTGGAAATTGATGAGGCATTATGGAGTTCCCATGAAGATTATTAATAATAAGGAAGACCTATGATGACATGACATGCAGAGTTCTTCATGAAGGACAACTTACAGAACCGTTTAGGGTTAGAATGGGAGTGAGACAGGGATGCCTCTTGTCTCCATTTCTTTTCTTACTAGCAATAGATTGGGTTATGAAAACATTGACATCACACAACTGTCGTGGAATATTCTAATCCACATATATAAATTATCAAGTAAATATAAAGCCTAATAAATACATATAATAAATAAAGGAAGAAGAATGGTAAAGAACAGTGCTGTCACAATGACTGTACTCGAAATCCCCTTGTTTTCTACTGCGTATGCAAATTGTAACGTTTCACGTTGATATTAAAGGCCTTCTGCAACATACACGCGTTTCCCAAACACACAATAAAATGTGCTGCCTTTCTAAGAAAAACCTTGAAATATGCAAGTTGACCTAAATTTTAAATTCCATTCATGTCTTTTTCTACACTATGTTACCAAGATCAAAAGACAGATGGACTAAAGGATAGCGAGAAGGGAGAGGCAGAAAGCCGAACACTAAACACGCTTCGCGCGATACACAAATGCTGCCATCACGCGTGTAAGACTACATGCACTAACTTTTTTTTTCAGACGGACAGTGATAAAATACATTACCCATCCCAGAGTTAGGTTTATAAATCCTGAAAAACTCTTATTAGAAAAGATAACATTAGATGGGTTTACGGTTGAAAACATAACAGTACCCAGACAGCACATCTTCGAAACAGGAGGTAGAAAATACATATTTTGAACGCAGCCACGTAGCTCTTTTAAATTTGTATATTTGGGTTCCTTAGGGCTTGCTGACAAAGAATATGTAAAACGTTACGCAGATAGTCCAGGAATTAATAAATTATACCCAAAATAAAATAGTGGGGATGCCTGACAGCATGGAATCATTTCTGCTCATAAAATTTTTTTATAACGTGTTTGAAAAAAATCTTACGTTACAGAATTAGCCTACCATGTAAACTCCAAATTGATTGGAGCGCAACAAATGAAAGACTAACCACGATTGGTCGGGCTATAAATACTATCTTTCGTTGTTAGGGGAGACGTGAAAAGGTAACATTTTTTCA
Organism: Oreohelix idahoensis; assembly: GCA_024509875.1. Classification (NCBI taxonomy): domain Eukaryota; kingdom Metazoa; phylum Mollusca; class Gastropoda; order Stylommatophora; family Oreohelicidae; genus Oreohelix; species Oreohelix idahoensis. The sequence continues at coordinate 1,258,844 of JAMPIV010003699.1, forward strand.
AACACTTGTCGAAACGTGGCCTCATTGGCTAGACTCGCTGATATACTCACTTAGGAGCGTTAGTTCGAGACCACTAGTGCAAATAATCTTGATAAAGCAACAGTGCGTTGAAGCCAGCTCATATTTGTGTTAAATAAAAGCCTGGAACATAAGCAGATGGGAATTTGTGCCAGTAAATGTGCCAGAATTCATTGCTAATCAACGTATCTGTGTTTATTCTATGAATTGTGGGACCGTGGTCTTGATGGTATTGAGCAGCACCTGGTCAGAGCTTTGCTGAATCCAGAGTCGGACAGCATACTCCTTGGTCCATTTAGCTATCAGTGAGGTGTCTCCAGAGCCCAGAGGAGAATTCGAGCAGAGGAGTCCTTCCCTGCCGCCATCACGCAAGATAAGCTGATTTGGCCAGCTGAGCTCAACATTATGTCCCCTCATCTTGAAATGACTTTGTAAAAATAACATTCAGAGGGGAATTTAATTGTCTTAATATCAGGAACTGAGAACATCTCCAATAATAGTCCCAAAAGACAAACTATTGAAGTCATGATGACAAATACCAACAGAGCTTGAACAAAACAAAACCAGTATTACCTCATATTACCACTACACAACTGACACACATAGGATATTTTTAATAATATATGTCACTACAATATTCATATTGATAAAGTCTGTACATATACTTGTAATTAAAATTGATTGTGATTCCTGGTTCCTTTGTATTTGAATCAGGACACATATACCTTTATGATAACCATGAATACATATTGTTATTTGAAAAGTTATCAGTGACTCCTTAAGATATTCTCATAGAGTGTTATATGTATGTGAGTGTCACAGTGTTGTCAAGAGTAGTGGATTAAATTAAATTGTTTATCTGTCTGTTGTTGTGACTTACACTTCATCATACACATACCCTAGACACCTAACGTAGTCATCACACTATTCCAGAATAATTCTGACTGAGATATATAGATATGTGGTAGCAAGTAAGGTTATCTATAATACACTACTCTTAATAGATATAGATACCTTCACAGCTGATCTCAGTCAGTACACTAAGTCCCCTATAAACATTTATAACATCCCACTTCACCACAACAACAGAAATGGAATCCAGTAGAATCTGACTAAACAGCTTGATGATTTGGATTTTGCAGATGACTTGGCTCTTCTGCCCCATAACCATAATCAGATGCAAGAGAAAATGAAAATTTTCGATGAGAGGTTACAACAAGTGGGCCTGAAAATACACAAGGAAAAGACAAAGATTATGAGAATAAATGCAAGAAATGATAACAAGGTTGAACTTGGAGAAGCACCACTAAAGGATGTAGAATCGTACACATATCTTGTCAGTAATATAGACTGATTTGGAGGGACAGACAATGATATCAAAATAAGAATACAAAAAAGCTAGAGGAGCTTTCATTGCATTGGGAAACATATGGAGAACAAGAGAAATCAAGTCCAACACGAAAATAAGAATCTTCAACTCAGATGTCAAGTCTGTCCTATTGTATGGCTCTAAGACATGGAGAGCAACAAAAACAAGCAAAAAGCTACAGACTTTTATAAACGGGTGCTTGCGTAGAATAGGAGGACTGAAATGGTATGACAAAGTCATAAATGTGTGTGTGTGGATTGGAGATTGGGGTCATTTATATAAATTTGCTGCTGTTCTTTTATTTTCATTTTCTGTCACTATTGTAACTGTCATAACACAGGCAAGACACTCTGGAATTGCCGCATAAATTAGTGTCTTTGTGAAATTCTGCTATAATATTATGGTTAATGCCCCGAATAGGATATATCGCTTTTGGAATTTGAACTGCAACTACAAATATATGTAATTATGGCCGTGGAAAATCATTACCTTTGGTATTTGTCGAGGAAATTATGATTTTGTGTGTTGTAAATTCCGCACAACAGCATTGAAATCCCACGAAAGTTTACAAGAGGAAAGTGAACTCAGGCACGGGTTAAACCTGAGACTAGGTATATAGTCCCGTCTCAGACACAGTTCCTTACTTCCCGAAATCACTTCAAGATCTGACAGCTGAGAAGATATCTAGAAGGCTGACTGTTATAGTTTTAACCCATAACACAAGATAACTGAGAAGAAGCCACAACTGACCACTATTGCGAGTGATTTGTAGATCGAAGCTTCAGCCAGCAGCAGACTTCGAAGTACCACTGTGTTTTGCAGGTTCAAGTAGTGCAGAAAAACGTGACACAATTTTGGAAAGTGTAAACTTTTTAACAGTGGACCAACACTGTTCCTGGCTTAAGCATAGCGTCTTCAGTGTCCAGATGATTTAACGGCCGAGGGAAGTCTGCTACTACAATGTGTCAAGCAAGTTAAGTACAACTTATCTTGAAAAAACAAACCAAGACACCCAAGCCAATAACATTTTGAACCTGACCAAACAGTTACAATATACTTTTTGTAAATTGTGTGAAAACATGTAGATATTGAAATACCAAGATTCTAAATTTTTACTATACATCTTAATCAATAAAGTGCATTGATTTGTTTATAACTATAATTATATAACATCCCTGGAACATAGGATAGGTCTAGCGAGAAGGTGACTTACTTATCATTTCTTTTCTACAGCAATCATCGAGAACTGTGCAGTTAACTACTTGACTTGTCTCATGCCATCCTTACATCTGGTTCACCAGTTCTCTTCCCCATTTCTGGGAACTACTATTCTAATTTTCTATCCAACATTCATCTCGCCACAGTAACAACCATTTCCTGTAACTTTTTCAATTTGTTTTACTAAGACTATCATCAGCATGTCTCATGTTGTTAATATTATGCCCACCGATATTCCTGACATGTCATCTAAGGGTCTAATTATATTTTCACTGTGCAGAATGAACACATCAGACGACAATACACACCCCTGCCTAACACCCTGTTTTAACTGTTCAAACATTCATGTGTCACTGCCAATCTTTATATCTGTTATTTGTAGCCAGTACATGTTCTTTATCATTCTCAGGTCTTTACCATCACTTTTTTGGCTTTCTGACATGTTACTCATGTTTTACTTTCTCATATACTTTAATGTAATCTGTAAACCACAAGTACAGATCCTTTTTTTTCTTATATATCTTTTTCTGTTAAATTTCTAATAATATATATGTCATTATTTGTGCATTTATTTTCTTCAAACCCACATTCATCATCATAACCCTCCACTCCCAAAGGAGCTTAGGCCTTCAACAAACACATGCCAATTCCGTCTGTCACGTGCCGTCATCTCAAGTTCTTTCCACGTTCTCCTCATCATTTTGACCTGTTTCCAGCTCTCTTCTCCATGTTCTTCTTGGTCTACCTCTGCCTCTCTTGCCCTGGGGGTTCCAGAACAAGGACTGCCTTGTAATGCTATCAACAGGTTTCCTCAGTATGTGTCCTATCCATCACCATCGTCTTCTTCTCATCTCTGGTTCTTGTCATCAGTTCCACGTTGGTAACCTTGTCATACCATTTTAATCCTTCTATTCTACGCAAGCACCCATTTATGAAAGTCTGTAGCTTTTTGGTTGTTATCTTTGTTGTTTTCCATGTTTCAGAGCCATATAATAGTACTAATTCTTATTTTCATGTTGGATCTGATTTCTCTTGATCTCCATATATTTCCCAATGCAATGAAAGCTCCTCTTGCTTTTTGTATTCTTATTTTGATATCACTGTCTGTCTCTCCAACTTTGTCTATATTTCTGCCAAGATATGTGTACGATTCTACAACTTGTAGTGGTGTTTCTTCAAGTTCAACCCTGTTATCATTACCTGCATTTATTCTCATTATTTTTGTCTTTTCCCTGTGTATTTTCAGACCCAATTGCTGTAACCTCTCATCGAGTGTTTTAAATTTGTCCTGCATCTGATTACGGTTATGGGACAGCAGAGCCAAGTCATCAACAAAATCCAGATCATCCAACTGCTTAGTCAGAGTCCACTGGATTCCATTTCTTTTGTGTGTTGTCGATGTTCTCATAACCCAGTCTATTGTTAGTAAGAAAAGAAATGGAGACAAGAGGCATCCCTGCCGCACTCCCGTTCTTATCCCAAACGGTTCTGTAAGCTGTCCTTCATGAAGAACTCTGCATGTCATATCTTCATATGTTTTCTTGATTAAATTACTGATCTTCAGGCGAACTCCATAATGCCTCATCAATTTCCAAAGTGATTCCCATATCCTGACAACCACTATGAGACTAGGCACATTCCCACTGGTAAATTCTGTTCCAACTATACAGCTGAGGTTCAAGCTCTAGAGCAAGCTGCAAGTATGATTTATAACACCAACTCTGACTGCCACCAGGTAGTCATCCTCACAGATGCACTGTCTGTCCTGCAAGCTCTCAAGGGTGGTAAACTCCCGCATCTGAGAAATGAACTAAACAAGGTAGCTGCCAAAAAGAGAACCATACTTCAGTGGGTACCATCTCATTGTGGTGTACCCGGAAATGAAAAGGCAGATAAACTTGCAAAAAAGGGAGGAGAATGTGAACAAGAAGATAATGAAGTCACATACTTTGAGAAAAAGAGAGCTATCCAGACTATCAGAAGAGAACAGAACCAACCCAAAGACGACTATCACACTCTCGACCGGCAGGGACAGACAACTATTTTTCGACTCAGGACAGGGCATAACAAACTGAATAAACACATGCACAAGCTACGATTGTCTGCTTCACCACTGTGCACATGTGGATTAAACGAACAAACTGCTGAGCATGTTCTACAGGACTGTCCTCTGTATGACCAGTTAAGAAAGATATACTGGCCCAATGACTCAACACTAAACTCAAAGCTATATGGAGTTAAAGAGGAACTTCAAACAACAGTCGAATTCATCATGAGAACTCGTCTGACGGTGTAATCATCAAAGATGCGATCGCAAGAAGAAGAAGAAGACAAAGTGATTCTCTGTCTACACTGTCAAATGCCTTTTCGTAGTCCACAAATCCAATGTATAGTGGTGAATTCCATTCCAGACTTTGTTCAACTATTATTCTCAAAGTGGATATCTGTTCTGTACAGGATCTGTTTTGTCGAAAACCAGCTTGTTCATCTCTCAGTTTCTTGTCTATGGACTCTTAATCTCTCGAGGATAATCCTGTTTAATAGTGTGATGGGGCCGAAAAGGAGACGCCCGCCCCCTACCTGTTTCTAGGCAGATTATTTTCGATGTGCGCGAAGCATTCTAGGTTGTGAAAAGTCTGAAGTAGAAGATATGTAATGAGGCCACAATAATGCCTTTAAATTAAGTTGTGGTGTAGAATTGTGTTATATTAAATAGCTGTAGGTTTTATTTGTGTTTTCGCTATTCCTAAGCGATAATTGCGTGTGATATTTACGTAGCCAAGATTAATACGCCCAGCGCGCAGTAGTTGAGTGATTAGCCTAGTGCCTATAAAAAGAGATAGCGAACTACAAGCGGGCCTATTTTGCCACAGCCGCCAGAGAGAACAGACGACAGAGCCAAGCTGTAAATGCCTTGAGCACATTAGCATCGGGCACTGTTGGGTGTTTTGTTTAGTTTTGTTTTGTTATGTTCGCTAGTTTATTTGTTTAATGTTTGCTTTGTCACTGAATGGGTTGTAAAAATAAATATAGCCCCTGCCTCTAGAATCAAGAGTTTTATTGTTGTTCGGGTCGGTGCGAGTGTGACAAGAGAGTGATCACACATCACAACATAATCATCATCATCATCTCGCCCACCCTATCACAATTGGCGTCGTCGACAGGATCAGGCAGACAGTGACACTGAGCAAACAGCAAACTAACAAATATTGTAAACACCCAGCAGTGCATTCCTGCAGCAAGATGGCTAATGCGCATATGAAGATATTGTACGTGGAGGAGCCAGAGATAAGGTTATTTAGTGGAGAGGGGAGACCCACTTGGCAAGAGTTTGTGGAGGATGTGGAAGCCGCGTGGAAGGTGGCGCCTTTTTGTGCAGAAGACAAGTTAGACATGATCTGGAACAACGTGACACCATTAGTATCTAGAGAATTACGGATACATGGTGGAGCCAAGGCCAGCCCTGAGAAGTTACTGGAAATTGTCAAAAAAGCCTACAGCGAGCAACCACAAGTCAGTGAGGTGAACAGGAATTTCCCTTGGGAATATGCTGTTTATGGTGAAAGTAAAAAGCCTGAGACACTGGTCCAGATAGCAAGTGCAGAAGTTAAGAAGGAGGAGGAGGCACTCAGAGCAGAATTATCCTTCCTAAAGTCCCAGATAGCACAGATGTCAGAGTCCAGTTTGCCAGCACAAGAGGAGATGCAGAGAAAGAGAGCACCATGCCAGCCGCGGGAACAGCCAACGCAAGATGAGGAGGTGTGTCCGCGGGAACAGCCAACGCAAGACGAGGAGGTGTGTCCGCGGGAACAGCCAACGCAAGACGAGGAGGTGTGTCCGCAGGAACCACAACTAGCCCTTCTTGTATGTGAGAGTCAGGCTGTCGTCAAGGGAAGCTGTGAGCTGACAACACCAATAAAAGCAGTTGCACCAACAAGGCGAAAAGGGGTTTGCAAGTGGTACAGTGTTCACAGGGGATGGGGATTCATCACGCCAGATGATGGTGGTATTGATGTATTCGTACATCAGACCAAGATCTACAGAAAGGGATTCCGGAGTCTGGCGAGGAATGAACGAGTAGAGTTTGACAGCAAACCATCGGTCCAGGGCATGGAAGCAATTTATGTATGCGGCATTGGCGGTCAAGAGTGTAAGGGCAGCAGGAAGCGACCCATGGCACAGAGGAAGCCCAGAAAGATAAGATGCTACAATTGTGGAGACCTGTCAGACCACATGGCAGCCAAGTGCCCTCAAGGCCCGCTTCCGAAGAGATGTTTTCGATGCAAGTCAACTGAACATTTGATAGCCGCCTGTCCCTCAAAGAGCTCTTTCCCGAGACGTGCTACCACAACCAGGTTTCCTTCCGGGTGCAAGCCAAGAGATGACCGTGACAACTGTCACCCTAAGGGCGCCGAGAAGATTGGTAGTCGGTTAGGGGAGGAAACTCGTCTTAAGCAGAAAGGAGGGAGTGCAAGTCAAGGTTCAGAGGAGGAGACACATCAAAAGCAGATAGTGGGGAATGTTGGCCACCGTCCACGCAAAACGAGTGTCAAGCACGTCAGGAGCAATCCCCCTACAGATTCGACAGCTACAAGCACTGACAGGCAGACGTCACGGGCAGGCAGCGATGCGGCACAGGTGTGCGAGTCTTCTAGACCACAGCAACTGCCAGCCCGACAACGTACAACTGGGGACATAACGACCAAGAGGGTCCCCAGCCGAGTTGTACCGAATACAGAATCTGAGCCCAAAACATCGCCGCTGAGAAATAATCAAACGCAGCACCAACGATCTAAGAGATTTCGACAGAAGTGCCTGAGGGAGTGATGTTGTCGGGACGACAACAAAATCAGGAGGGAGATGTGTGATGGGGCCGAAAAGGAGACGCCCGCCCCCTACCTGTTTCTAGGCAGATTATTTTCGATGTGCGCGAAGCATTCTGGGTTGTGAAAAGTCTGAAGTAGAAGATATGTAATGAGGCCACAATAATGCCTTTAAATTAAGTTGTGGTGTAGAATTGTGTTATATTAAATAGCTGTAGGTTTTATTTGTGTTTTCGCTATTCCTAAGCGATAATCGCGTGTGATATTTAAGTAGCCAAGATTAATACGCCCAGCGCGCAGTAGTTGAGTGATTAGCCTAGTGCCTATAAAAAGAGATAGCGAACTACAAGCGGGCCTATTTTGCCACAGCCGCAGAGAGAACAGACGACAGAGCCAAGCTGTAAATGCCTTGAGCACATTAGCATCGGGCACTGTTGGGTGTTTTGTTTAGTTTTGTTTTGTTATGTTCGCTAGTTTATTTGTTTAATGTTTGCTTTGTCACTGAATGGGTTGTAAAAATAAATATAGCCCCTGCCTCTAGAATCAAGAGTTTTATTGTTGTTCGGGTCGGTGCGAGTGTGACAAGAGAGTGATCACACATCACAATATAATCATCATCATCATCTCGCCCACCCTATCACAATAGTTTTCCTGGCATTGATAGTAACATTATTCCTCTATAATTTGTGCACTCTTGTAAATGTCCTTCTTAGGCAACTTAACCAGATATCTTTCCTTCCATTCTGCTGAATGAAGAGATACTCTTCCTTTTCCCAGACTTTACCAAATAATTTATATAACATCTCTGTAGCCATGTCGATATCTGCTTTGATGGCCTCTGCTGGAATGTCATCTGGTCTAGCCGCTTTCCCATCTCTTAGAAGCTTAATGGCTTTCTTTATTTCTTCCTTCGTTGGTCTTTCACGGTTAATTTGTGGCTCTTCTTCTGCTGGCTGGATGTCTTGGGGGTTTTGTGGAGCTGGACTATTGAGAAGGTCCTCAAAATATTCCGTCCACCTCTTCATTTGCTCTTGTATATTGCTGAACAGTTTTCCATTCTTGTCTTTTATGAGGCAACTTGTTTGCTTGTATTTCCCTGTTAGCTTCTTTGTGCTGTTATACAGTCCTCTCATATTTCCTTTGGCTGCAGCATCTTCTGCTTGTCTTGCCAACTCCTCAGTATACTTCCTCTTGTCTCTTTTGATACTTCTTTTTACTTCTTTGTTTGCTTCTGTGTACACTTCTTTAGCTTTTTCTTTGGAACTTCTGGTTTTGCTTGTGTTTAAATCTACTTTCTTGTTTTTTCTGTCTTTTATCTTATTGATGGTTTCTGTTGTTATCCATGCTTTTTGTTGTCGTTCCCTTTTCCCCAGTATTTCTTCACATCTCTCATTCCATACAGTTTTGATTTGCCTCCAATAGTCTTCTGTATTCACTACATCTTCCAGCTGTTGGAGCACTTGGAATTTGTTGGATATTGTGACCGCAAATTTGTTTCTTGATTTCTTGGAGGTCCTACATTAAATTGTTGTATATTAAAAAAAAAAAAAGAGCCTGAGTTCATCACCAATTTCTGGTATTATTTTACTTCTGACTCTTCTCATAATAATAAAATGTTATTTTTAAGAAGTTGATACTGGTAAGTGCTTGTGTTTTTGTGTGAATTGTTGAAATGTAAGAAGCATATCATTTTTCATGTAGATGGCTGTACTGAATTTGTTTCTTTAAAACAAACAATTTTATTCTGTCCTATTCAGTGTCCAACGGAGTCAACAAAGATGTAATGAAAGATGATGATCAATACATGCAACCCCCTCAACATCAAATCAGATCATGGAGTGACCAAACCTCTGATGTATGTTCATGGTTTACGGTTTGCTACTTAATGTAGTTTTGACAATTCTGACATTAATCCCTTAATGTCCAGGGCCCACATATGACTCATCATACAAAACTCTATGATGGCTTTATAATAAATCGCGTATGAATGCCCATCAGGTCATAAGTTGTTCATTTTATAAAATAGTAGATAGCTGTCAAGTTTATTAGGCAAGATACATTTTACAATATGCATTCAGTCTTAAAAACACGAGTAAAGTATAAAATTTAGTGTCGAAACTAAGAGCCAGGGATCCAGATCTCCAGGACGACCCAGCGTCCGCCGTGGGAGGAAAACATTAGACAATCTTTGAAGGACCGACGACTAGAATGGAATCAGGCCAGGAGGAAGACAGCTGATAGGATAGTATGGTGCTCTCTTTTCCAAACCTCTACACCTCATGGTAGAAGAGGAACGACTAAGTAAGTAAGTGTGGAATCTCTAGTGCCTTAAGATGGAGGCTAAACAGTGCAGAACCTTTAACATTAACCATCTTCTGCCATTGTTTTATTTATTTATTTTAAAATAAGAGTTATATATAATTGTTAGTTAGATCTTGAATTTTAGATTATAATATTGATATGAAAATGATACTCATACATGTTTTACCTTCTTTAGCTTTGATTGGATGTGTCGGGCTTTCTGAGACCTAAAATAAAAATCATTAGAATGTCACTTTTACAGAGGTACAATACTGAACATTTCATGTAACGGTCAAAATAGCAATCAAAAGAAGTACTTGGCAGGTGGAAGAAATATGTATGTAAAAGTTAAAAACAGAGTGTATAAATGAGCAAAAGTTTACAGAACTGATTAGAATTCCAAATATAAAATGGTCAAAGTCAGAAATAACACTATTGCTAACTTGGCACAACACAACAAACTTTGTTGATGGCCTGGCTCTTTTGTCCCATTTTCATGACCAGGTGCCAGACAAAATGTGAGAGCAAACAGCGGTGGTGTCTGAAAGTACGCAGGAAATTAACAAAAATTATTGGAATAAATGCAGCAAATGATAACAAGATTGCATTTGAAGAACATCCTTGCAGGATGTTGAGTCGTGCTTATATCTTGCTAGCAATATAGACGGCGTTGAAGGAACAGACATTGATATCAGAATAAGAAAACATAGAAGTCGGAATCTTCAGCTGAAACGTCAAGTAAGTCCTGTTGTACGGTTCTGAAACACAGAGAGCAACAACCAGGAAGTTACAGACACTGCTTTTGGATAGAACATTCATTGAGGAAATGTGTCCTTGTTCTGGAATGCCCAGGGTAAGAGACGTAGAGGGAGACCAAGAAGCACATAGAGAAGAAAACTGGAGACAAATATAAAAGTGATAAGACAGACCTTGTACTGATGGCACAGGACACAAGGACTTGGCCTAGTTCTTTTGAAGGCCTATGCTGCTTGAGGAACTGAAGGGTAATGATGATGATGATATGTCTGCGGAACTAGGCACAGAGAACAAGGCGTGCCAAAACATATTACAGGTGCGTAGCCCATAATCGGAACATCCGAAAACCAAAATATTCTAAAAGCCAAAAAATTTTTTTTGGGCTACTTTAGGCGACTTTTGCGCCCCCCACATTTTTTTAAAAAAAAGCTGGTATGCAGGGAACCGAACACTCGCAATGTTCTGGTTATCACGTTTCACCCTCATGATACACAAGCGCAGTATAAGCTGAATATAAGCGCTACTGCTTGTTACAAATGTTCAAACATAGTGTATTTAGTTGTGAATCGTCACCGCTTCAAGCCACGTGTGATAATTTCTGAGCTTATTTTGAGGTTTTGTGTGTGGATATTTGTGAGCTAATTTCATTATTTAGAGTTTAATTTCATTGTGAAAATATCAAAAAGAGCTGCAGATACTCCTGTGGGTAACACTGGGAATAAGATAATAAAACATTTGTCATTATTGAAAGTGCAGAAAGTAGAGTTATTGCAGAAGCTTGATCGTGGTGTCTGTGTGCGTTGTCTTACAGAAGAATATGGTGTAGGAACTACCACAATATATGAATAAAGAAAGAGAAAGACAAGCTGCTGAAGTTTTACAGGGACAGTGATGACCAAAAACTAATGACAGATCGGGGAAAACTTTGCATAGAGGAAAACAATGAAGATCTTCACCATGTGCTGAGAGATTGGATTCGACAATGGCAAAGTGAACACAAGTGGTTTGTTGGTTTTGAAACCAGCTAAAATATACCATGAAGAACTGAACATTGAAGGCGAGTGTGAATATTCGGTAGGGTGGCTGCAGAAATTTAAGAAGCACCATGGCATAAAATATCTGAAAATCTGTGGGGACAAAGGTTCTGCTGACCATGAAGCAGCTGAAAATTACATTGACGAATTTGCAAAAATATGATGTCTTGACTCCAAGCTGATGATGACGATTAGAGACTGAATGTACATGTGCAGGTATTTCACAGAGTTTATGTTTGAAGTTTTAAAAAAAAGTATTTTTATCAAAAATAAATTGTACTACATAATTTAAGCGGGGTGATTTTGGGGTTATTTCGGGCGACTTTGGGTGTTTTCCGAAAATCCAAAAACCAAAACATGGCTGTCCCCGAGCATTTTGGATTCTGGGTTATCAACCTGTAGAATTTAGTATGATGCAGTGCAGAAGTAAAAATGAGGATAACAATGATAAGTGCAGAACAACAGAAAAATGGGCAGGTAGGACATGAGACATCAGTGATGAGAAGGCAAAGAGGAGGAAAGAATAGCAGCTAGTGTGGAAGAAGAGGAAAACCTTGGTGATACTGCTTTTAAAACATAGCAACAGTAGATGATAATGAAGAAATTACAGAAAGTGGTGTTGAAAATTTCAACCATTTAATTTGAAAGAAAAATTAATTTCATAGCTCTAGTTATCCTTCAAAGAAAAAGCACATTCTGTCACCTGTGTTATATGAGTGGGCAGCCAGTTACTTGGGTATCAGAGATTCCAGCTTGGTCAGAACTGTCTAGTGATTTGAGGGCTACGATCACATTTTTGCCACATTCACATACCATCTGCACCATTAACATTTTCCATTAAATGAAAACAAATAATTGTATGACAAAAAAATATTTGTAGGATTCACCAGTACAGAGGCTGTTTTTTGTAAGAGGAGAAACACAACTTGTTATTAGTATTAACTAGGTAACCAAAGTTTTTTAAAAAAAGTGTGTATGCAGTGGTGACTGACAATAATTGACGGGCAAGTAAATGTTGCTCTTCTGATCTGGCATCTTTAAAGACATGGTTGGTTTCTGAAAGTTTTATTTATTTATTTTTTAATCTGCCTCTGGTTTTCAGCATTTTAAGTTTCCACTATATCCTGAATGATATTTGTGTTGAATAAAAAATGCAACATCAAAATTAACCAGGGACCATTTTATGCTTTTGGCCATACAACAGCATAGGAACCACCCTGCTACATTATAATCTATATGTGTGTGTGTATAAATATATTTGCTCAAAACATTAACACCTGTATCTACATGCCAGCCAGATAATGCTATTATCTTCTTGAGTCTAGCCCAGGAATACACACATTCATGTATGTTTTTGTGCCACTTTTTCTAGTCTCTTATATATAAAAATGCACCCGTCTTTTATATCATGTCTCCTTCTGTGAATGTACCTTGGTCTTCCTTATGTAGGACCAAAAAAATATTTGTAGGATTCACCAGTACAGAAGCTGTTTTTGTAAGAGGAGAAACACAACTTGTTATTAGTATTAACTAGGTAACCAAAGTTTAAAAAAAAAAGTATGTATGCTGTGGTGTCATAGATTTTTGATAGGAGAATTAAGACTTGGGTTGGTCCCTTCTGAATAGGTTTGAATAGGTGATAGACACAGTGAGAGTTAGTAAAAAAGAAATAGAATTTCCACAAGTGAGATGATAGACTGTGATATAGAGGCTGTCTCTGAAAAAAATCGAGGAAATCTTCTCTCTTTCACCTATCCTCTACGACAGCTTTTAAGGCGTCAGACAGTCTAAACACAGATATATATATATTACATATATTTCTATCTACTCACGGGCACGCACATACACGTGACGACAGTTAAACACACAGACGTGGGAAATCTATAACAATGAATATATATATACTAGAACGAGCTGACCAACGCACTGATTTAGTTCAAGAGAGATTTTTATTATCATCTGAAAAATCTTCTCACAACACCTAAAAAAAATACATCAAGGAAAACATATACAAATAGTCATAAAATTCAAGAAAATGCTACAAGGATGATAGCCCCGTTATGATCTTAACTCTAGGTTTAGCCCACAGCCCCGTTAGGATGACAGATGATGGCCCAAAGAGTTATAGATGCATATGGTTAGGGTCTAATATTGTCCCCTTTCTTGAAGGTAAGAACTGACTTATGACAGCAGTATCTATTCTAAAGGAACAATTGAATTAAGCAGCAAGTCTTTCATAAGGAAAAATTACAAAGTGAGTGCATTAAACAACGAACATCCTTCCGTCACTTTCACTCGGTTCTTTCATCAGGGTACCCTGGCTTTCATGCTTACCTAAAAAAACTTGATGTTGATCACCGTCTGGCGCAACCTTAGGACACTTCTCTACAGTGAATCTGGATTCTTTGGATAAAGCGAATCCCAGCTCTGCAAATACAGGTTTCTTCCACTGTCTTCGGGGAGCGTTCACTTTACCAGTGTAAATTTTAGATTTACTGTTTATGTCACTTGAATAAGTTTTGGGTAAGCGATTTTAAACGGGCACACAGAGTCTAAAACACGAGGATTCCCTTACTTTGGAAAAAGTTGACCAGTGGACAACTGCTCTCAACAGATAGTCTTGGTTCACTATCCACTCTTTCGATAATGTCGGAAATGTTAATGGTATTTCTTGAAATTTATTCTCGCCGCCAGGCAGCATGTATATTTCAATTTGAGAAGAAATATGAACTGGCTCAGAAGCCCAGTATAAACATTAGTCTTTAGCAACCATTAGTGGGATTGGTATTACTGTTTATCTCTGATGGCACATGCACTGTTACTTGAAAAAAACCCACGTGGTTAAAGATAGGAAATGTCTATGCTTCTCACAAGTATGTCTCTTTACTAAACGCCGGCAAGTTGGGTTCACCCCAGTATTCACTGAATGAAGAAAAACAACATATAATATACTATACAGAATATGTACTCGTTATAATCTTACATTTTAAACGGCAAGCCTACAGCTTGACTTATATTTAAAGCTTCCCGTGAAATAAGTTATATAAAAAAATCCCTCATCATGAATTAAGAATATCTGCGTATTTCCGTCACCACTCATGATGCATCTAGCATTTATAAGTTTGTTTAGAAAAATATACGCGACTGAGTAGTTAGCAGTTAAATTAAATTCATTATGGCTACATGTTTGTTAAGCTAGAAATATAATTTATTCTGCTTTCCACTGTATGCGTCACTAGAAAATAATACAGACTTATAAATTAATCGCTCTGCACCAAATCTAACTAAGGAAATAAATAAGCGATCAACCACTTTAAACATTTCGCGAAATACTAGATATACTAGATATAATATTTTACCTCAAACAGAACTACGTATCACAACGAAACTAAGAGACCTCACTTATAAGTTTAAGTGTTCTAGAACGAAGTGACCACGTCTACTGTAAAATGGAGAATGAGTGAAGTTAGTTTCAAACTCGGGCCAGTATCTTAAAATTAGACAAAAGCCCCAACTTATTTCGCAAACGAAATAATCTCCCCTTGTACGTGTAAAACACCTTACGTCAACTAGAAGACACCCATGAACTGACACTTCTCTACTTCACGCCTCACGCTGATCAGCATGCCGTAACTGCCATCAGTGACCGAGAGTGCGCGTGTCAGTTGCAAATCTCAGACAACCGTCTGCAGTGCATGGGCGATTTCCACACTCCGCCGGAGCTATTCTGACGAAAGCTCTCATAATTGCTGCAAAATGTAGACACTCCGTCTGCCGGCCATGTCTGCGGAGTGAATTTTCACGATACAGGCCCAGAAACTAAGCCGAAGAAACACCGTCCCAGGGGGAAACTGTAGACAGCTGTCTGCTGGGACGTGTTCTAACACTAATGTCAGTCCGCCCAGGGACTTCACGTCTTATGCAATAATTGCGTTACTAGTATTAGAAACGAAACAGGTAAACGTTAGGAATGAGGATGAAAATATTTTTCGCAAACGAATGGATGCGAAAAATACAGGAAGGAAAGTAAAAAGGATAACAAAAATAGAGGATACGGGTGAAAGAAGAAAGAAGAGGATGTAGGCAATTTATGATCAATAACCTCTGTGACATGTGGTGACTGACAATAATTGACGGGCAAGTAAATGTTGCTCTTCTGATCTGGCATCTTTAAAAACATGGTTGGTTTCTGAAAGTTTTATTTATTTATTTTTTAATCTGCCTCTGGTTTTCAGCATTTTAAGTTTCCACTATATCCTGAATGATATTTGTGGTGAATAAAAAATGCAACATCAAAATTAACCAGGGACCATTTTATGCTTTTGGCCATACAACAGCATAGGAACCACCCTGCTACATTATAATCTATATGTGTGTGTGTATAAATATATATGCTCAAAACATTAACACCTGTATCTACATGCCAGCCAGATAATGCTATTATCTTCCTGAGTCTAGCCCAGGAATACACACATTCATGTATGTTTTTGTGCCACTTTTTCTAGTCTCTTATATATAAAAATGCACCCGTCTTTTATATCATAATGTCTCCTCTGTGAATGTACCTTGGTCTTCCTTACTCCCATGTGAATTCTGTGTCTTGAGTCTGCTGAGTTAAACCAGGTGCTTGTTTCTTAGTATTCAATCTGTCTGCACTGAATTTGCTTACTAAGTGGGCACTTTCTGTATCTTCCATTCTTCTCTGGTCTCTCCCTCCCTTCTCTGAAAAAAAATCACCCAGTGTTCAGAATTGTTCTCAAGCATTTTTTAATGAATATAAGGCAATCCTTTTTGTGGAATCTCCAGAATAAAATAGAGGTAGACAGAAGAACCACACAGAGAAGAGAACTGGAGACAGAAATGAAGATGATGAGAAATACCTGGAGCAGATGGCACACTACAGGAAGACTTGGCACAATTTTGCTGAAGACCTATGCTCCTTGGGGAGTTTAAGGGGACAGTTTAAAAAAAATTAGGGCCCCATCCTAAATAATTATTAGAAAGTACATCTAGGCTGTCCCACACAATGTGTTTACATTGGATACCTTGTTTGTAAATTTTTATTTTGTGTGTTCCAGATTTTACATTTCCTGTTAATTTCTATATTTTGTATTTAAAAAAAATTTGTGTGGTGTTTTCAGACACCTTATGGAGCTCCACCGATGTCAACCACTGGCGTATCAGAATCCTTCTTTCAGAACTTCTATCCCCCAAATATGACTTACCCTTTTATGAGCCAAGGACTAAGTGGCTCTGAGGGCCCTTGGTCTAATGGAACGGACACTATGTTTGGGATGGGCTATGACTACAGCAATGTTTATGGTGGCTTCGGGTTTCCGTTCAACGGCTGGGACTACAACAATGATTACTGGGGCACTTCCCAGGGTGTGCGAAAAGATCAGAGGGGTTACACGACAGAGGAAGGATATTACCCTTCTGAAATGCTCCCCCCTGATGCCTATGGCATGATGAATGGTGCAGCAGTGCCACCTGAGCCTCAAGAACCAATTGGGACCGTAGAACAGGGAATTAGGGGAATGACCATAGCACCTTCTAATTCTTCAGCTATAGATTCATCTAGCAGAAAGAAGGTGGTGGATATAAACCAGCCCCCCATTATGTCTGACAGCTTTAGCGGTGGGGATAGTTCACATATGATGTCACCAACCCATTCCCAGTCTCTGCAGTCTTCGTCAGTAATGTGTGGGGGTGGTCAGAGTCAGGCAAAGAAGACTTCATGGGCCGCCATAGCTAGCCAGCCAGCCAGACCACCACAGCAGCTTAGGCCCAGGACTATACCACGGGCCCCAGTTAACCCTAACAGACCTCACAACATGGATATTGGGACTTGGGATGGCAGGGGTAATCCCAGCAAAGCACCACTGCCACCATCGCAACAGCCTTCCTCCTCCCAACCGTCTCAGCCACGTCAAAGCTGGGCAGCAAGCTCTGCCCGTGGTAGTAATAGTAGACAGATTCAACCTTACTCAACCAGTGGACCAGGAAATGACTCTGCTGGCAGTAGTGCAAACTTAAACTCCAATAACAGCAGCAGTGGTAATGATGCCAATCTAGGTAATAGCTCTCCTTCATATTCAAACTACAACAACAATACTGGCGTGAGTGCAGTTGCTAGGAGCAGTGCAGATGATGATAGTGTAACAACGAACGGTGATGATCACCAACTTAGTGCTGCTTCTTCACACCCTGTTTTGGACCAGTTGAAATCTTCCAACCTGTACAACCCAAAAGAATACAACCTGAACTCAAAATCTGCTCGCTTCTTCATAATAAAATCTTACTCAGAGGATGATATCCACCGATCTATTAAATACAACATTTGGTGCAGCACAGATCATGGCAACAAGAGGCTTGATGCAGCTTTTTGCGAAAGGGAGGGCAAAGGGCCTGTCTACCTCATTTACTCCGTTAATGGCAGTGGCCATTTCTGTGGCATAGCTCAGATGATGTCACCAGTGGACTACAACAAAAGTGCAGGTGTGTGGGCTCAGGACAAGTGGAAAGGCCAATTCATTGTGAAGTGGGTGTATGTAAAGGATGTTCCAAACAGCCAACTAAGACATATCCGATTGGAAAACAATGAGAATAAGCCGGTTACGAACTCGAGAGACACCCAGGAAGTTCCCCCAGAAAAGGGCAAGCAGGTCTTGCACATTGTCCACAGTTATAAACACACCACATCTATATTTGACGACTTTATCCACTATGAAAAACGTCAGGAGCAGGATGCAAGTACAACTCAGCAACGTGACCATCGCAGTGATGCAAGAGGGGATCATCGTGGTGGTGACAGGGATAATCGAGGTGGTGACAGGGATAATCGTGGTGGTGACAGGGATAATCGAGGTGGTGACAGGGATAATCGTGGTGGCGACAGGGATAATCGTGGTGGTGACAGGGATAATCGTGGTGGCGACCGGGATAATCGCGGTGGTGACAGAGATAATCGTGGTGGTGACCGGGATAATCGAGGTGGCGACCGGGATAATCGTGGTGGCGACCGGGATAATCGTGGTGGCGACCGGGATAATCGTGGTGGCGACAGGGATAATCGAGGTGGTGACCGGGATAATCGTGGTGATGGACCTGGAGGTCGAAATCGGGTGAGAAGTTTTGTCTCTGAAATAATAATTTTTGTGTTAAAATGTGGGTGTATTTAAATAAATTGAGACCATTTGCAATATATGGAAAGTAAAAAAAAAAATTTTTTAAGCTCTTTTGCTCATGTTTGTTATTTTAACATTATGGTAATGTTTTGATGTATAGGTTTTAAGTTAACATATTAGGGGCAGTAACATGTCATTCCAAGTTTGACCCATTTTTGTGTGTGAATCAGCACACTTCATTAAAGGGTATTATCAACTCATGGTTCTTCAGTTTGTTGTCCGTATCCTTCAGAGTTTGTTAATATTGTCCAGAGATACTTGATCACAGGCTCCCCTCAGAAATTGGCTTGAGCTTGTCATACATAGGCACGTCAGCCTTGGACTTTGACTGATATTGTCCATTCTGTTTGATTTGACTGATGTTTTGCATTCAGTTGATTTGATACATGTCCCTGCTTTACTGCATCTGTTTTAGTTTTTTTCTTGTTGCTCTGGTTGGTTTTTTTTCTTTGTTATGTAAACTGTCACGGGTTATTTTATTGTTTTCTTAAATATTGGATTTTTTATTCTTAGTAAAGTAGGGGATTTCTCACTTGGTCTGCTCTCACTCTTCCTGCCAACCCCCAGAAGGCATTGCTGAAATTATTTCCACATTCTGTCCAGATTCACATTATCTTTGTTGTGTAACCTGCCATGTGGCATTGGTTGCTTTTATGATAAAATGAATGAAAACATGGAGTGGGCAATTGTTTTTCATGGGAAACAAAAAAAAGGGGGGTTATGATGACTCATGCTCTTGAGTTAGAGAAGGCAAAAGCGCTCATAAAAATACTATACTTAGTATGGCGAAGTCTCTTACCACATCATTTCTTTACGGCAATATCTGTTATTGGACCGCTTTTTTACGGAGATCCCCCAAGAATCCATTTTCGGACCCTGTAGGTTTCAGTGGATCACAGGTTTAAGAAGTCTAGTTTAGAACATATTTAAAACAAATATTGTGACAGTTCTTCTTCTTCTTCCATCCTTAGCCACCAACCGGCAAAGCAGTATGTGGCCAGTACGCCTAGTGGCGTCTTAGGGCAACAACAAATTGATCAATCTATCGCTGTTTCCACCACGCCTAGTGGCGTCTTTGTGGAACAAAAACAGACCAAACAATCTATCATTGTTTCCGTAATCAGATTGATTGGCAAGCAGGTGATCAGCCCACTGTGCGAAGTTTTTACGGGATGGGGTAAACAGCCCCATGCCCATACCCTCCTTAGTCGCTTTTTACGACATGCGTGGTAGGGTGCAGTGTTACTATTCTTTGCTCCCCTTTCGGGCCCCGGTAACACACGGGTGATTGTGACAGTATTTAATATAATTTGTCTTTCTTAGCCAGTCTCCTATGTCCATTATGTGGTTAACATGACATTAATGATCATAGTTCTATGTGAGATTCTGTCTCTCAGTGGTCAAGTGTAGTGTTTGCTCTTCCCTCCTCAAATTATTTTGTACAATGTGTCAGCTGTCTCTTTTCTTATTTTAGCTCAGTTTTGTTATACGGCCTTAGAGTAGTACAGTAGTGTAAATTGAACCAAAAGTAGCATGTGAGTATATGCATTTTACTTGAACGATGATGTTTCTGCTTCTAGGGTCTTGAGAATTGAACAGGGATTAACCATTTTAAGACAGAGAGGTGCAACAGATTAGGCAGTTACATAAAGTTTTTATTATAAGGCACATTTGAACTGAAATACTTGATTAGCAGATCAGTATGTTAATTCAAGAAATCAGAATTTATTTGTTGAAAAAGAAAAAATATGAGAAAGGAGGACTGGATCTGAGTGCTTCATGTGTCAAAGGAAGAAGGTAAAACCGTGAATCACCCAGACAGCCTTCATGGAGGCAAAGAGGAGGTGGCCCCACCACCATGCAAAGGTTGATCTTAAAATATGATTACAAAAACCACAGAGAGAAAACTGGACTGATAAATATTTAGTAGACAATCTCTGAAGGACCGAGGACTAGATTGGAACCAGGCCAGAAGGAAGACAGCCGATAGGATAGTATGACGCTCCCTCCTCCAAACGTCTACACCTCACGGTAGAAGAGGGATGACTAAGTAAGTAGGGTAAATATGTAGTCTTTCTTCTTCCTCATTCACCCTCAGACATTTATGATTGTAAATAAAGGTAGTAGTCAGCTCAAGGTTGCTGACATCTCCAAACAATATATTATTTCAAGGTTAATTGACGATTTCAGGATGAATGGGCTGTCAGTAATGGTCAACGGCTGTCTAATAGAAAAATGTTTCTTTTAATCGAAAGAATTTTACATAATGGTTGCCTCGTATTTCTAAGCTAAACACTCAAGCACTTGTTATTTACGTCATTTTAAGAACAATTTTTTTTCTTTGACCCCAGGACAACCGCAGAGGACAAGATGGTGGTGGTCGTGGCGGGCGCCAGAACTAATCTACAGACTGGGGACTCCTTGCCTCCTCCCTGCAAAAGCAAACTGTGCTTCGTGTCTACTTGATGCACTTCCCACATCACCTGTTTCTTTTCATATGAGTGTTTTTTGAGATGACAAGTTTGGCATTCTTATACAGGGAAAGTGAGAAATCTCCGCTGCACTTTAAACACTCAACAGTTTTGTTTCATTTCGTTTTCTCCCCTCCAAAAACCCAAGTTTTTTTCTTTCTTTCTGCGACAACTCATAGTTTCAAGTAGTGTCAGTTTTCGCATTAATCCCTGCAATTTTGTTATTTTTTGGATTATTATTCCATACATGTTCTTTAATAGTCTCTCTTTCAACAATATTATCTGATTCATCCAGAGGAGGAGGCCGAGGAGGGCAAGGAATTAACAGAACTCAAGAATTTTGTCCTTGAGGAAAAGGATATGATTAATTTCTTATGGAAACCAGCAGACAACATAGCATATGTAGCAGAGAACATTTTCTGCTGAAATGTAGAGAAGCAAGCTGCATTAACACACATTACGTTCCAATCAGCTCCAAATTCCCAACTCCCTGTTATTTGTGAAGTACTTCTTTATATCCAGTTCCATGTGGGCAACAATGTACTTGAAAAAATGAACAGACAATAGACTGCTTTTTAAAATAAATTTCAAGCTGATAATCATTAATTTTATTATCGCCAAGGACTTGTGAGCGTTTGATTGACTAGTCTCACAAGCAGTGTTTCCTGCTCACAAATGTATTTGATTCCAAGAAGTTTTGCTGAGAACTGTGAACTTTGACACTAGACTTATATAGTTGTTTTGTTAAGAGTATTGCTCTTATTTTGCCAGTCACCCATTAAAATTGGTTATACAGTTTTTATTGTTGTCCAGACCTTTAAGAAATTAGGCCATGTGCGGAATGAAACATGATTAACTCCGTGTCATTATACAACTTAAGTGATCACTGCTGATAAAGTCTGCCGCAAGACACATTAAGTGATAAATTTGTTACATTTTGAAAGAGGCGGCGGTGTATCCTGAAGCTTTTCCAAGCTGCCAGTGTGTATCATAATACTTGTTCCAACATTTAGAAAGGGCCGTGATTAATTAAACAAAGAAATGCTTACTAGTGAAGTTCATTATTCATTCTTCATTTTGGAACATCAGTATGTTTAGTCTGCTCCAACACAGAAGTCTGCTTATCCTTACACTAAGAGAAATTAGTTTATTGTGTATTAATAGTCCTGCAGTGTGATTAAAATATTTTTTTATATAGTGGCTATACCAGATTTCAGGACTTCGTCACAGCTGCGAATTCATTTTCTACACCTGCATGTGGTATCCACAGGATAACTGGATCAGATGCGGGCAGCTTGGTGTGCAAATGCCGAGAAAAAGCTACAGTTCATGTTATTCTTATCTCTTGTTATTTCCTAGCATGTCTTCCCCTCTAATTCATGTGTCTTTTGGTACTCATAGATAATAAATGTTTTGGAAATTGTTAAGTATAGCATTGGCGATCTGGTATAATTATACTAATTAAGTGCTCTCAAAATTTCAGTTGCAGTGCTCATTTCCAGCCTTATAAGTTCACAACTCCTGTAAAAAAAGACTATAGTATGTTATTGTCAGAGGTGTCACTAGGGTTGGTGTCATCCGGTGCGGTAACTCATGGTGTCACCCCCATGGACCTCCTCCCATACCAGACCATACAAAATCCTTAGTACTGTTTTTTGTACTAATGTTACTCGTAAATGCATATGGAAATATACTCATAAATGAAATAATACCAAAAAATAACTTACTTCCTTACTTACTTAGTCGTTCCCCTACTAGCGTGAGGTGTAGAGGTTCAAAAAATAAACAGGAACAAATACACAAGCATTTCAGCAATTTAGTGAACATCTCGACTAAATCATAACTTTCCTTTCCTGGCCTTCAAAGCTGCGAATGTGTGAATCTTCATCGAAATCAATGCCTTTCGCCAACTCACTTTCAATTGATAATATCTCAAGATCGGAATGCCTTGACTGTCCCATGCTAGATCGCAAATAGTTCTTTATAAGTTTCAGCTTTAAAAAGCTCCTCTCACATGAAGCAACACACAGATTGTCAGAAATAATTTTAGGCTTAGTGAAAGGGTTGGGAGAGATTCAGGAAGTTCCATTCAGCTATGAATGTCAAAATGTCTAATATTGCCCAATCTTTGGCTTCTTCCAGATCAATCTCTGCTCCTTTCAGGTGCCTTCTCAGCCTTGGTATTTCTATTAAAAGCGCACTCTCGGATACCTCATCATAGAAAGTGGTCAATTTTGGAATGGGCACCTTTAACTCTTCTTCAGTGGCACATGAGACTCTTTGCTTGAACAGCCTCAAACATGGCTGCTACTTCTTTGATGGCTCTTGATCTCATCTGGAGTTCAGAATGAAAGCAATCAATGCACTCAAACATCGCCCTCTTATTTTCTTGCAGAGTGAGTCCAGCATTGCTTGCTTGCACCCCTGCCATCCTCTTCTTGAACCTGGCTCTTCTCTCTACTGCAATTCCATATTCGTCTAATTTAAAAAAAAGCGCCTGTTCAATTGCATGCTGTACTAGGTGACTGCGTTCCTCGTGCAGAAAAAGTCTTAGCGCCTCTAGTTTTGTCACCACCTTGTCGAGAGTTAAGCCCTTAGTCTGCAGGTACTGCTGTGTAAGATTAACTTCCAGAAGTACAGGTAGCACAGAAAAGTGAAAGCACAGACAGCTGGCAAATGACCTTGTGCTGCACCTCTTGTGTCCAAATTTTCATGTGTATCCCATAGAGCTTCAATCGCCGTCACAAACTTATCGAATTTTTCTTTAACTGGCCTAACTGCAGCATGATGATCTCTCCAGCGTGTTGTTGATAGCCTTTTCACTGACACTTCAGTATGGTCAGTTAACACATCCCATCGATGGGTGAAAGCAGCAAAGAAAGAAAACATTGTCTCAAGAGTTCCAAAAAATGTCACGATGCATTTTCAGCAAAAGAGTGCTGACCGCGCAAGTTAAGCGAATGGTCCACACATCCATTAAAAATAGCTTTCTTGTTCTTTTCCTTAAGAATGGCTTGTACACCTCCATGGATTCCAGCCATAGTGGCAGCATTATCGTAACCTTGAGCGCGACACATCATTATGTCCAGTCCATCACTTTCCAGATTTTTAAGAATGTCAGAACTGAGGTCAGCAGATGTTTCCCCTTTAAACGGAAAAATCCTAGAAATACTTCTTTCACTTCAAATTTCCTATTATTGATTTTTAAATATCTGATCACTTCGGACATCTGGTCAGTATGTGATATGTCAGGTGTGCTGTCGAACATAATCCCAAAGTACTTCGCAGGCTTTATGTCCATGACAAGCATCTCCTTCACATGATTTGCCAGGGCACTTATAAATTCATTCTGAGTTTTTGGTGCAAGATAAGAGACTGATACTTTAAGTTTACATGTGCTCCGCTTTAATCTCATTAGGTGCTCTTTCAGCACTGGATCATATTTTGAAAGCATCTCAAGAAAGTCCCCTTTATTCAGTGAAGATTCATCTTCCTTGTGGCCACGGAATGGCAGATTCTGCTTGGCAAGAAACAATGTGATATCAAGCAATCTGTGCAAGATGTCCCTCCACTTGTTCTTCTCCATTTCCATCAAAGCAATAGTTTCGGCGTTAATGGTTTTGTGCAGCCTAAGTCCTGCTGCCAATGTTTTCCTCTTTTCAAGGCAATGTAGGTGCTCTTCGGATGTCTCATGGTTATGAACTTTCGGGCTCAGTTTTCCACCACATCTGAAACCCAGTCACAAATTTTGATGTCATATCTGTAGCACTAACGGCAAACAGTCGGCAGCAAAAACAGTATAAATTCTCACTGATGGATGAGTCCACGACCGCAGAATTTTCTCGCCATTTGGCATCATCTTGTAAAACCCCTCTTTTGAAAGCTGGCGCACATCTCCCTTTGCTTTTGCATCTTGCCTTGCCGCAACACTGAAAGGCCCATCTTTGTTCTGGAAAGAAGCACTTCCCCTGTTGATGATTTCAACTCAAAAATGATCTGGAACTGGTATCTGCCAGAAAGAAACATCACATAAAATTTACAAATCATTCTCCTTAACCTCACTCATCTCATTTACAGTATCATGGCTAGTCACTTTCAGCACTCTCTTCTGCTTCAAATTCTGCCATTTCCACTCTTTGCTCTTCTGCAGAATGCATGCTAGCATTAGAAGAATCAACTTTATCAATTGGAGACTGACGAGCAGTGTTTTTTGATGAACCCTGGCCATCATCCGGTCTTTTGACATATTGAAACATGGATCCAGCTAGTGTTTTGAGAGATTTATTTCTTGCCTCTTTTGCTTTCCTTTGCTGGCATCCACTT
Organism: Oreohelix idahoensis; assembly: GCA_024509875.1. Lineage (NCBI taxonomy): Eukaryota > Metazoa > Mollusca > Gastropoda > Stylommatophora > Oreohelicidae > Oreohelix > Oreohelix idahoensis. Next base: position 1,284,344 of record JAMPIV010003699.1, read on the forward strand.
GGCCTCTTTGATTTATGCACTCCATGTGGCATGATAGAATATCCCTCCCTGCACAATAAGAAAAAGACAAATTAGCAGTATTTGTAAAAAAACAACAACATAAAAGTGTAAATCTATTGAATATGTTAGTTCTATCAAATGTAAATTTTAATGTGTCACTATTTTTAAAAAAAACCATAATTCAAACCTAAAGCCTGAAAATGTCATTAAAATCAGATATATACGAGGGAAGGTCACAAAGTAATGCCTCCTATTTTTTATGTATGTAAATACTGCATTGGTGTGCAATTTGTAAATTTAGCAGGATTCCTCACTCTTCTGCACGGTATAGCATTACCAACCTGTTTCAGTAACAGGTGGCACCACTGTAACAGTTTAAAAATGGCTGCCAAAGCCGTTCGGTTAAAACAACGTTATGTCATAGAATTCCTCAATGCTGAAGGCGAGACCCCAATTCGCATCCACGAACGTTTGAAGAATGTTTATGGAGATTCAACAGTGGATGTTAGCACTGTCCGACGTTGGGTACATCATTGTGACGAAGCTGAAGTAGGTCAGTTCTCAATGGCTGACGCAAAGCGGACTGGCCGTCCGTCTACCGCAGTGACTCCACACAACATTCATCGAGTTGATGGCATCATTCGTGGTGACCGTCGGGTAACACTGGATGAACTTTCTTCCATGTTGTCCATTAGTAAAGGCAGTGTCCAGAACATCATTAAAGACCTGGGTTATTCAAAAGTTTGTGCACGGTGGGTACCCAGAATGTTGACAGACAGACATAAAGAAACAAGGAAAACCATAGCCATCAACCTCCTGCACCGTTTCGAAACTGAAGGAGAAGAGTTTTTATCGAATATTGTGACAGGTGATGAGACTTGGGTTCATTTTTTTGAACCAGAATCCAAGAGGCGGCCAATGGAATGGCATCGCACAACATCGCCGACAAGAAAGAAGTTCAAAAGTTCACCATCTGTAGGGAAAGTTATGGCCTCCGTGTTTTGGGATGAGAAGGGTGTGATTCTTCTCGACTTCTTGGAACAGGGAAACACAGTGAATGCAGACCGTTACATTGAAACTTTGAAGAAGCTTAGAGGTCGTCTTCGGCGACTTTACCCATTAAAAGATCAGAGAACTGCACTACAGTTGCACAATAATGCCACGCCACACACCGCTAAAAACACAATTGATGCGATTGCAGAATTTGGCTGAACATTATTACCGCATCCCCCTTACAGTCTTGATCTTGCACCTTCTGACTTCCATCTGTTTGGACCACTGAAAGATCTTCGCGGACATCACTTTGAGGACACCGAGACCCTTAAACGCGCCGTACGCCAGTGGTTTTGGAAAAAGGACACAAATTTTTACCGTGCGGGGATACATGCCCTTGTGAGAAGATGGACAAACACTGTAACAAATAACGGAGACTACATTGAGAAATAAATTTTTGAAGTTCAGACTTGGGGCTACATTTCAATGTGAATTTTATCTGTTTACTTGCCTATTGAATGAAATTAAAAGTTGCAAGGCATTACTTTTTGACCGTCCCTCGTATTTGCAAGACAGTGAAGTTTTTAAAGAAAATTTAAAAAAGACTAAAAAAAATTTTTTTAAACCTGAATTTAAGATTTACGTCATATTTCTAAAAACATGTACTGTATCAAGAAACATAGCATTTCCCACTACTTCATGTTTTAAACTGTCTATTTCTCTATTTAGTTATCAAAGAGTTATATAATCAATAATTGTTATACATGTAAGTTTATTATCAATTTTAATCATAGAATAATATGTGATAAATATAGTTGTAAATTGCTTAAATGTAATATTTCTTAGATTATATGAATACTAACAACAAAATTGTTTTGAAAAGCTTTCTACATTGAATTACAACATTATTAGTACCGGTAAAACATTATTAGTAACTGAGCGGAAGCCTTTTTTTTATTTTTCTCCTTTTCCTTTAATTACATCATCATTCTCAAAAACGTTACTGTTATATGATCACAAATACTAAATACGTTGTAGCTAAAATACCAGAAAATTTGACAAAATCAGCAACTATAAAAGCATCAGCAGTAACGAAAAAAAACAGCGCATGCTCGTAGTGCGTCCAGACGAAACCACGTGATTCGAAGCGTCATTGTAATTGGGTAATAATGACAGCTCTGACCGGAGCGCATGCACATTAAAAGGTTCAAAAAGTAAACTAGCATAGAGTTTTAGCCTTGTAGGTATATTGATTTAGTACATGTAAGCTGGGCTTACGAAAAATGTTTTTGTGGTTATAACTAACTGCAGGGATATTTTTATAAAAAATAATAAATTTCTGCTGAAACACTGCACACAAATTTTATAGACAGTCATTTTGGTGTCACCCCCTCAGCTGATCACCCCCTCTGATGGTGTCACATGGGTGCGGTCCGCACCCCCCCTAGTGACGCCTCTGGTTATTGTGACCATTGTTTGTGTTTAAGACCATATGCTGATTATATGTAATTGCTGGAATGTAACACAGTGCAACAAAAGGTACATGAAAAAATCAAACTGAAGGTAGCTTTTCTCATAAACTTGGCAAAATTTGATTTCTCACTGGTTTAAAAATAGTGGCATATATTTGAAATAGAACATAGGTAACAGTAGAATGTACATGTAAGAAGTATGGTATCTTTCATCATTTGCCCCCAAACATAGTGGGGAAATTTATGTTAACAAAAAGTTTTGTAAACAGAAGGCATGTTCATTGTCGACTTTCCAGGTATGTCGCCACAGAGCTGGGTTCATTGTGGTAGTGAGAACCCTTATCACCCACATGAAAATCTGGCTTCTAACTGCTCTGTGCTATTGAGAAACCATCAAGTAGTTGATATCTATGTGAAATATGGAAATTGCTTCCATGAAAATGAAATCTAAATTCCAAGTTTGTTTTGAAATTCTTGTGGTCTTCACATAATGTTTGTACTGCTAACCTTGATAATTAGTGGACATAGACAAGATGATTGTGGTGTTAGCTTTTTAATGCAAACCAGCTTTATCAGTGGAAGTAAAAAAAAAAGAGTTCTTCACTGTGTTATAGAGCAAGTCCTCACATACGGGGAATGAGTCATGGGTACTTAGTAAACAAGCAGGAAAAGCCCTGAGGGCCACAGATAAGGGGCATCAAAGAGAGATTATACTGGGAGTTTGATACCATGGTGTGGAAAGAAGTCAACAACTTAATTGATAAACAGTATTGAGAACAGGAAGTTGTGGAGAGACAGGATCACCAATGCCGCCAGACATGGTAGTACAAGCTTTTCAGTAGGCATAATGTGACACTGAAGTTCAGGATTAGACATGCAGGGTGCCGTAGAATTGAAATAAATTTGTTAGTTTCATCTTCTTAGTAATCTCTGTTTACATTTATTTTCTTATGTCTATCTGAAAATTGTACAAAAATTTGTTTCCAAAAAAGTCACTGTTACATTGGTTTCTTTTTGCTGTTAGCTAATTCTTAGTTGTTGCTAAGGAATAGATCAGAATTGGCTGCAGGTGGTTGGTCTTTCATTCGCTCATTTATTATCCTGCAGTTGTCTTCCCATTTCTCTGACATCCATGCAAGGTCTTTGCTCGTCTTCTATGTACCTTTTAAAGCCTTATCTCCAATTCTCTTCCTACCCTTTTAAACAAAAATTTTTTTTTTTATACTACTCAATATCTTCTTACTATGTGGGTTCCAGAACACATGGCTTGTCTTTGTCACACCATTTATTTTTTAAAGACATTATCTCCACCAGACCCAAGATTCGTCTTCAGATGCTTCATACTGGAGGCAGAAAGATGAGGTAAAAGTCTGCCCTGATTTTTAAACTGAAAATTGTGGTTGCACTTTCAGTAAACATTGTACCACTGTAGAATGGAGCCCCAGTGTCTGCCCTACAGATAATTTTTCTGTTTATTAACTACAGAACCTGTAGCATTTAATTTGAAAAGCTTGGGGACAACCATGTTTCGGAAATAGGATTTTTTTTTGGTTTCCAGATGTAGCCCAAGTCGTCCAAACTGTTTCAGAAAATTGGCCAAAAAAACTTTCAATTTTCAGAATATTTTGAATTCAAGAATACGAACCAGTATTATGATGCTCTTTTAAACCGATGTTCTTTGTAGGCCATCTTATGGCATTATTCTATTACAGTAAAGAGAAAGTATAAAAACTAGACCAGAAAGTCTTTTACATTTGGGTGTGCACCCTAGTATAACTAACGGCCCTTGTGACTAGGTTGAGCCAGGCACTTTGTGCCTGACGAGACCAAATTTCTAAAGGAAACAGTTACAGCAAATAGAAAAAAAAATTTTACAACATGTTTGCTGACAAAGAAAATCTGCCTACTTGGCTTCCTTTAAAATGATCTGGAATTTCTCTACATGCATGATCACATTTGTCCAGTAACTTATTGTTATGCCTTGTAAATGCTTATAGGGTCTATTAACCTGTGACTTATGCAGGAACAAACAGCAGAAGTGATGTCTCAACTGAAGAAAACATTTTAAATTTTCTGTAGGGAAATTATGTTCAATTATCTCATATTGAATAGATGAAAGTACAGTAGAACTCTGATTATCCGAATGACAGAACCACCAAAACCAGCCCCTCTACTCGCTGAGTCTGCCTGTAAGTTCATTATTCCAGATGCAGTGTAGTCTCTTTCCGATATTTAAAAAAAAGAAAAGCGAGAGGTAGCTGTAGCAGAAAAACAAAACGGGCTGACACAGACAAAGCAGAAGTGATATACAATTAGTTTATGCAAAAGTTTTGTGTTTTTAAAGTTGTTTTTAGTATTACTGTATTAGAGTACAGCATAATAGTCAGTCATGACTTTAAAGCGTGTAGTAATTAATTCAATAATTCGGATTATCGAAGTTCTGTTGTAATTAGATTTTGTTACTGATTTTTAAAAAAACTCAATTTTAATTATCTTGTATTATTTCTGCTAGTGTCCTATCTGAAAGCTTCTAAAAAGTTTACTATTATTAGTTTGTTTTTTTATGACCAGAGTTGCCTGTTATGTGGTAGTTTCTCATTGTCTGCTTGCTGCTTTTGTTTGTTTTTATTCCACATCTCCCGTTTATTTGTTATTACAATTTTTTTTAGTGCTTGTATGACTATCTGCTTACACATGCATATTATCAGTTTTAATCTAATATAGCTACTCATTCTTGTACCATCATTCATCCTCATCAAATTACTCAATTGTATCAACGAGCAAATCTTTTGCCTAGATCTTGGACAAGTTTTATCAGACTTTCTCTTCACTCTTCTGATCTTTCCCTCCAAGATTTTTTTTGTGTGGGTCATGTTTTGAAATTGATCATTAATAAATGTGAACAATGTGTAATTATTGTCTTCTGTCATGCTACATGTCTCCTTGACCCGTTGTTTGGTCTCAGCATACTTATTCTTTTATTAATTCTACACATCTCATTCTCCCTATGTACTGCACATGCAGTCTCAAACAGGCATTTAAGAAAACGTGTGGTACTCAACCATGTTGGCGAGTAACTAGATGACAGACATTATTTAACGTGAACAGTGTCACGGTGGGTGGGGGACTACTGCCCCCTGATGCATGTCATTCAAGGCGACTAAAATAAAGTTATTTGGGAGGAGGGCAACCTCATCATGTAAAAGAAATTGCTTCAGAAACCAATACTGCTAGAGTTTATGAATGCTTGGTGCAAGTGGACCAGTTAACAGTGGTAGCTCCATACAACCATGAGGAGCAAGAATGGATAATGATGAATGTACCAGTACCTAGAAAGTTAATGTCAAGGTAACAATCTTTATATATTTGATAGTTTTTGTGCCACTGTGAAGCAAGATGCCATTCCAATACATTCTTAGCTGAATAGTTATTTCCTTGTTGCCAGGGTATGTAGCAAGCTGATTGTAAAACTGGCATTAAAGCCCAGTGACATACGCATAAATGGGGCACAGACCGTCTTAGCATGTGTTCTTGCAGCTGACAGAAACTGCTGAAGATATTTTATTGTTGTCTCTGGACATGATGAGATATTTTATTGTTGTCTCTGGACATGATGAGATATTTTATTGTTGTCTCTGGACATGATGAGATATTTTGTTGTTGTCTCTGGACATGATGAGATATTTTATTGTTGTCTCTGGACATGATGAGATATTTAATTAGTAACCTAGAAGAGTTGAAAGAATAGGGCATCCACTACCTCAGACATGTGGTCAAAGGCAACTAACATTAGGTACATGCAACTGGCAACCTCATCATGAAAAACAAGTTGCTATAGAAATGACGACTGCAGGAGTACATGAATGCTATGATGCAGGTTTTATGCAAGAGGGAGTTAGCTAAAGTGGTGGCTCCTTGCTGCATAAGAACATTTAATTGCAGACCACAACAGCAACATTGTATGCTTAAGGATATCTTTTATCAGCACTTAGAGACAAGTAACACAAAGGTGAGAGAGAAAAAGAAAAATTTTAAGAGTGTTTCAGAGAAGATTCCTCTCTGAGAACACAGCCTTATTAGCAAGACACCAGTTTAGGGTGCATAATAATGCATTTTCTTTGTCATTATGTAGTGCCTCTCATTTGCTATCAGCTATTAATTGTTCTGCCATTTATAGCTTAGATTCACCATTTCTATTTTGTTAGTTACCCCAAGTATTTAGTACGCCTTGATTAGCATCCTAACCAAAATTTATATTTTGGTCAGTACTGGATAAAGAAGTAATCTACTGTTATAATCTTATTACAGTAAATTTATTTTAAAAATTTAAACAATACAACTATCTTCTAAGTACAGTGTACTTTTCAGTGTGTTTTCAGTCAGCCTTCATGGCTGCCATACTGACCTTGTGGGGTAACCTACACCATTCATAGCCTGAGTTAGCAGTTTCTTATTTCATACCCCAAAGCTTATGTTGATAAATTGATAGATCATATCAAACACTAGTCAAGCACTTTAGAGGCTGTAGTTCTAATAGAATCCCTAGAGGAATAATGATCTAAATGAATTATAAATGCCGTTAGCTGACTTGGTGGAAGCATCCATGAGATGGGCACACATCAGTTGTCCCATGTGCTCACTTATTATTGTCATCACCATTGTAATGTTCTTGGTCCAGGTTTTTGCTTTATCTCCATTTTTCTTCCCTGACAATTTTAAAAACAAATTTTAGTAATTGTAATATTTGCCATTAAAAGGGTTAATGATTCATTATCACTAAACATCTTCATCATGAGTGGTGGATGTGTACCAATAAACCACATTCTCTTGTCAGCGAGTTGTTACATTGTGTGCTGTAATTATATAACGCTTTGCAGATGCCCATATTAGAACTGTATTGTACTCTTTTATATGGTTTTTGGTGTTAAGGACAATCTTCATTGCACACGGACAACTCCATCACTGCTCTGATCTCCTCCTTTAGATCTCACTGGGAGGATCTCAGCACAGTGCACGAACTCCGTAGGTTTCCAAATTTTTTTAAAATCTTGCCATGGCAGCTGCCGCATGGTAGTTAGAAATTGTACTCTTATAAACAACTCAATAGGGAAGGCCAGTCTGACAATTTTGAAAAAAACCCACAGATTTAGTATCTTGGTGCGCTGGTAACAGATAATTTGCATAAATACATGATTGTGCATGTGAAAACCGCATGGAAGACAATCTTTGCAATATATTCAAGTTAAATAAAAAATTTACTACAGTATTTCTGGTTCTGCAGAAGATTTTTGAGAAGCTCTTAGAGATGCCTAAGAAGGCCAGAATTTGTGCGGAATTCTCTGTTATCACACAAGAATGTAGTGAATAGGTTGACCTTGCTGATTAGACCCAGATGAGATGAGCAGCACGTTTTCAGAATGGTCCAATATAACCTGATCACAGAATTGAGATGAGGCATTTGCAGCAAATGTCACAGCTGTAGAAGTGTGAGAGGACTAGTGACCACCTCAGTATATATCCTACTAAAACAAACAGTCCTACCATGAAGCATACTAATGCTGCTGGGTAAAGGGGTCTTACTGGATGTGCCATGTATAAAGAAATGACCAATCCAAACAACAACTGAAGCGTGGAGCAGGTCAGTATCTTCCAATTAAGAACAGAACACACCAGACTCAACAAGCACTTCAACAAATTAAACTCCTTACATGGCCTAATTGCACCAACTGTCCCCATCCATATAAGATAGTTCAGCATGTGCTGATCACTTGCCCGCAACTCATCATAGAAAGAAGAAAGCATTTGTTAGGTTCCCCAACTGTCACTCTATTCAGCATCACTCGGCAGCTACAGAACCCATGAAAATTCTTCAACCTGGCATTAGCTGCAAAAGAGCGACAAGGCTCAGCAGTTATAGTTAATCAACAAGTAATGCATATGCACTTTGTAGACTTTGGGAGCCGCGGTAGCATAGTGGTTAGTGCACTGGCTTCCTAGCTCAGTGGTCTATGGTTCGATCCCCAGATGAGGTGGGATTTTTTTAAGGCTGCAAACGGCTCCTGGGTCGACCCAGCCCCATCTGGGTACCAGAGCAACTTCTGGGAAGGTTAAGGCAGCCGGCGTGATGCTGACCACATCACCCCTAGTGTGCCGATGGTCAAGAAAATATAGGCCTAACACCAAATTCCCAATATGCCTCAATGGGTGTGTAACGGGATCCTTTACCTTTGTAGACTTTAGTGTCTGAATATTGCAATTGAAAATGATAATGCTAGCCTGCCAGTGGGTTCTGAGTTTGTTGAAAATGAAACAATTAAAGGTCCCATATTTAGCTCTGTAAGTTATGTGGGGCCCAGGAGACGACCAAAGAGCACAGTATTCTACTATGCACGTTGTTTAAAAGGCTACAAAGGACGGTTGGGCACAGAGTTGCTAATCCATCCTTTAGAAACAAAAAACAATTAAAAACTGAACACTATGGACAGCTAATGAAAATAATTGATAAGAAGAAAACACTGGCAGTCGGTAGGACACACATTGATGGAACCTGTTGATGTATTTATTACAAGGCAGTCCTTGTTCTGGAACCCACCAGGTAAGTACGAGGGGCAGTCGAAAAGTTTTGCACTTTACTAAGAAAGCGTTAAGACAGGCGGGATTGCTGTGTATCATTGTAAAGACACACTATTGGTTTACATGGCACGCGCGGGGTGCCGTGTGAAAGAGAAATTGTGTATGAAGCGGTGTCATGGACAAAACGGAGGCTCGTTGCGTAATCCAATTCCTGCACCTGCAGGGCAAATCCGCAAAGCAAATTCATGATGAGATGTTTTCCGTTTATAAGGATGTCTGCCCTTCGTATGACACTTTCAAACGGGACACAGCAGCGTTCAAGATGAACCAAGGAGCGGCAGGCCGTCCATTGCAGATGATGCAAGCAACGTTGCAAGAGTGGAGGCCCTAGTCCTCTCAGACAGGTGCGTAATCGTCGAGGAAATCATGGCTGAGTTGGGACTAAGTCATGGGACCACATTGAAGATTTTGCATGAGCAGCTTCACATGTCAAAGGTGTCCGCCAGGTGGGTTCCCCGCCTTCTCACGCCATTCCAAAAGGAGCATCGAGCGGAAACATCCGCACAGATGTTGGACACTTGTCCAGTTCTTGTCATCAGTTCCACGTTGGTAACCTCGTCATACCATTTTAATCCCTCTATTCTACGCAAGCACCCATTTATGAAAGTCTGTAGCTTTTTGGTTGTTGTCTTTGTTGTTCTCCATGTCTCAGAGCCATACAATAGGACTGACTTGACATTTCAGTTGAAGATTCTTATTTTCGTGTTGCATCCGATTTCTCTTGATCTCCATATATTTCCCAATGCAATGAAAGCTCCTCTTGCTTTTTGTATTCTTAATTTGAAATCACTGTCTGTCCCTCCAACTTTGTCTAGATTGCTACCAAGATATGTGTACGATTCTACATCTTGTATTGGTGTATCTTCAAGTTCAACCCTGTTATCATTACCTGCATTTATTCTCATTATCTTTGTCTTGTCCCTGTGTATATTCAGACCCAATTGCTGTGACCTCTCATCGAGTGTTTTCAATTTGTCTTGCATCTGATTACGGTTATGGGACAGAAGAGCCAAGTCATCAGCAAAATCCAGATCATCCAACTGCTTAGTCAGAGTCCACTTTATTCCATTTCTGTTGTGTGTTGTCGATGTTCTCGTAACCCAGTCTATTGCTAGTAAGAAAAGAAATGGAGACAAGAGGCATCCCTGTCGCACTCCTGTTCTTATCCCAAACGGTTCTGTAAGCTGTCATTCATGAAGAACTCTGCATGTCATGTCTTCATATGTTTTCTTTATTAAATTAATGATCTTCAGGGGAACTCCATAATGCCTCATCAATTTCAAAAGTGATTCTCTGTCTACACTGTCAAGTGCCTTTTCGTAGTCCACAAATCCGATGTATAGTGGTGAATTCCATTCCAGACTTTGTTCAACTATTATTCTCATAGTGGCTATCTGGTCTGTACAGGATCTGTTTTGTCGAAAACCTGCTTGTTCATCTCTCAGTTTTTTGTCTATGGACTCTTTTAATCTTTCAAAGATAATCCTGTTTAATACTTTTCCTGGCACTGATAGTAACATTATTCCTCTATAATTTGTGCACTCTTGTAGATTTCCCTTCTTAGGCAACTTAACCAGATATCCTTCCTTCCATTCTGCTGGTATCTCTTCCTTTTCCCAGACTTTACCAAGTAATTTATATAACATCTCTGTCGCCGTGTCGATATCTGCTTTGATGGCCTCTGCTGGAATGCCATCAGGTCCAGACGCTTTTCCATCTCTTAGAAGCTTTATGGCTTTCTTTATTTCTTCCTTCGTTGGTCTTTCACCGTTAATTTGTAGCTCTTCTTCTGCTGGCTGGATGTCCGAGGGGTTTTGTGGAGCTGGTCTATTGAGAAGGTCCTCAACATATTCTGTCCACCTCTTCATTTGCTCTTGTATATTGCTGAGCAGTTTTCCATTCTTGTCTTTTATGAAGCAACTTGTTTGCTTGTATTTCCCCGTTAGCTTCTTTGTGCTGTTATACAGTTCTCTCATATTACCTTTGGCTGCAGCATCTTCTGCCTCTCTTGCCAACTCCTCAATATATTTCCTCTTGTCTCTTTTGATACTTCGTTTTACTTCTTTGTTTGCTTCTGTGTACACTTCTTGAGCCTTGGCTTTGGAACTTCTGGTTTTGCTTGTGTTTAAATCTGCTTTCTTGTTTTTCTTGTCTTTTATCTTATTGATGGTTTCTGTTGTTATCCATGCTTTTTGTTGTCGTTCCCTTTTCCCCAGTATTTCTTCACGTCTCATTCCATACCGTTTTGATTTGCTGCCAATAGTCTTCTGTATTCTCTGCATCTTTCAGCTGTTGGAGCACCTGAAATTTGTTGGATATTGTAACCGCAAATTTGTCTCTTGTTTCTTGATTTCTTAGATGTCCTACATTAAATTGTTGTCTATAATTTTGCATTGCTGCATATCTCTTGAGTTTCATTTTTACTTTGGCTATCAGAAGGTGGTGGTCTGATGCCACATCTGCTCCTCTATATACCTTTACATCCTGCAATGATGATCTAAACTTCTTGTTTATGCATATATTTCTTCTTCTTCTTCTTCGTTCGCCCTGAAAAGGACGGTGGTTGCGTTGTGTCTGTTTACAACGTAGCTGTGATATCTACACCTTTCGGTCGACACATCCGACTTCTGCACGGCATTTTTAGGACCGGGTTTGCCTTCCCATTTCGATCCACACTCGCTCAGCCAGCCTGCACAGCTGCAGACTGTTTCCAGGACCACCACGTTTATGCATATATGATCAATCTGATTTTCTGTTCTATGGTCTGGTGATATCCATGTTGCCTTGTGTATTCTCTTATGTGGAAACATGCTTCCTCCTATAGCCAGTTGATTTGAAGCACAGAAGTTTGAGAATAGTTCCTCATTTTCATTCATTATTCCTAGCCCCTGTTTTCCCATGACTTCTTCAAAGCCGGTGTTGACTGTAACTATCTTTGCATTCATGTCACCCATCAAAATTGTGATGTCTCATCTGTTTACTTTTTCCATAATTTCCTGTAGTCTAGTATAAAATGCTTCTTTCACAGACTCTTCTTTGTCATTAGTTGGTGCATAACATTGGATGACATTTACATTTATTCTTTTTAGCTGTTTTAAAAGAAGCTGTTATTATTCTGGATCCAACGGCTTCCCATTCAATGAGTGCTTTCTGTGCTTCTTTAGATAACATAAGAGCTACCCCTTCACTGTGGTGTGAACTTTCTTCATGTCCTGAGGACAGCACCAATTCACCTGTGATGAGTTTCTTCCTGTCTACCCCCTTCCACTTTGTTTCACACAGTCCCAGAACCTTGATTTTATATTCCCTCATCTCTGCTGCTACTTGTGCCACTTTCCCTTGTTCGTTTAATGTCCGAACATTCCAGGTGCCAAATCTGGAAGTTCTAGAAGAAAGAAGGTTAGTCAGCAACACAGACTCCTTTCGGCTTTCTCTGTGTTGCGTCATACGCCTGCTTGCGAGAGGACCTTCCCCTGTCTTTGATGGCTGTGTTTTATTTTCTTTATTTGACTTGTCCATGTTTGTTGAAGTTTTTTGTGGTTTAAATTGTTTACAGGATGGGGTAACCGGCCCCATGCCCAACCCTCCTTAGTCGCTTTCTACGACATGCTTGGCAGGGAACAGTGTTACTATTCTTTGCTCCCCTTTCGGACCCCGGTAACACACGGGTGTACACTCCACTTACATATACACAATTCTGTGACATAATACGTACAGACGTGAACCAAGCTATGGATAACATATAATGGGCAGGGGTTGACCAACACGATAACTTAAGGTGTATTATGTTTATTGTCTCTAGAAAGAAATCACATCAATCATCAGAAAGTATAGTTTACAGACACAAAAATGCAAGACCAATTATTAACCCAATAGGCCCTCCTCTCTGGTAAAGGAACCCCAAAGTAAATCCCAACAGAGGTACTTAACCCAAAAGATTAAAGTTAATACTAAAGTAAAGGGATAGACGATAATGGAAAGAACAAAGTCTTTAGTTAATCTATCCTAGGAAAAAAATAATATAACAGTAGTAGTGAACCCGAAAAGACAGAAGGGATTAAAATGATTATACAAAATATGAAATATTCATTTCTCTTTCTTACAATCTGTCAGTCTGTGGCCACATTCAATCACACTTACTGACTACTCTTGTATGTAACAGCTGTCTTTGACCTATTTCATGGGTGGTGCTGATCCAAGGGAGCCCCAGTTCCTCAAAGAATGATTAATTTTCCTAATGGGGAACGCCCGCTTAGATAGTGCTAATTTTATGTGTCAAAGTTCACGTCAGGTAGTGCATGTAGAAATATATATCTTCTTTGATCCTTAGCCGCCGACCGTCAAAGCAGTCAGTGGCCATCACGCCTAGTGGCGTAGAAATATATATATCGCGATCGAAATGTTCACCATGGGCAGCACACAGTAGTCCGATATTTAAGGAAATGCCTTGTGGGTACACTGTTATAAAAACCAATAAGGATAAGCAAAGGATCTCCTATCTTTTTTTTTTCTTTGTTTCTCTTTGGGGTTGAGTGCCAGTTATGGATCCAAGTATTCTTTTTTTCTGGATAAATCCACTCGAGAAAAGAAAAACCACGATAGTCAGTATTCTGGAACAAACGTTATATAGATATTTGGCCGCCACAAGCGGATCATATTTGCTGTAAACAATCTGGGTAATTTCTTGTCCAGTTTATGATCTTATTTTTAAAGTTTATATGTGGGAACTCTCTCTATCTCTGGAAGAAAGCAAGAGGACCGCACAGGTCAAAATCTAAAACCCGATAATATTTTAAGAATGTTTCTGGAGCTATTCAAACCGCTAGATCGCAAGGGTTGTGATCGCCTAGAGGTGGAAAAAATAAACATTTTAACAATGATATCAATATTATAATCACAAACGCGTTAGGTAAAACCTCTAGATCACTCCAGTATTAAATTATATTTAAACCCACAAGAGTCTAGCTAATATTATCGCGCTTTAACACGAGATATAAACTCTAGTAATTCACAAAATTACGCATGGTGAATAAAAGTAGATTTATCTCTAATTATCAATCGCCTAGCATATATTAATTAATTTAAAGCGTCTCAATTTGCTATAAGTTATTTAATATGTTAATAAACACAGAAATTCCAGTGAAAAACTTTAACATGTTAAGACACTCAAAATTCTATTATGATTACCGTCATGCAGGAAACTGACACTCTCCACGAATCTAAGAAATTCTCTCTATATAAAACTCCAAGAGTTCGCGCTAGCAGATATCAACAATTCCTGCGGCAGACTGATAAATGAGTTTTAGGAAACTGCACATATATACTGAATCGGCCCGATCTCGCCCATGAGAATTCTACGTCCATTCTATTATCAGGTGTTAATCAGAGGTTTCAGATCTCAGCTCTGACGTCGTAACGTGATCACCGGTGGCCCGCCTCTCTGAGGGAATGTCAGTAAGAGATACCAAAATCGTTTTATTTTAATAGCTCGAGAGAGAAGACAACAAAGGGCGAATGTCGTGGCTGCTAGAACAATAACTTATTGCATACCAACCAGCAAGCGTGGGAATTCCACTCGAATTGTTTAGTTTCAAGAGAGAAAGGTGTGACTGAGGGATTAAAGAGAGGCTCGATTTTCATACGTCACAGTTCGTCCCCTTTCGAAGACATGAAACCATTTTTTTCATGTTTCATTTATGACAATGGAGCTCACTTGATCAGTAACTTGCAGGTGATCGTTGTTTTCGCTTTCCACCTCCTCTTCCATGCTTCAATTTCTACTCATAAAATCTGCTCCCACGTTCTGTTTTCCCGGAATGTATTCCACTTTGAAAGAGTACACGCTTAATAGCAAGGCCCAGCGCATGATCCTCGCGTTGAATTCCTTATTCACTCCCAGAAAAGCTAAAGGAGCGTGGTCTGTTTGCATCGTGAATGTTACTCCGTAAAGATATTCATGGTATTTCCTTATGCCATGAACAAGTGCTAGACACTCTCTTTCGAAGGTGGAATAGTTACGTTCTGCAGCATTAAGTTTACGGCTGCCATAAGCAACTGGAAATAACAGATTCGGATCGGTGTCATCTGCTTGGAGCAGGGTTGACCCTATGCCCTGACCCGAAGCGTCAACCCACAATATAAAAGGTTTCTTGAGGTCAGGTAGTTTCAAAATGGGTATTCAGACAATTGACCTTTTAAAGTGACATAAGCTTGTTCGCACTTCGAATCCCAAATAACCTTGTCCGGGCGCCCTTTTTTTGTAAGGTCAGTAAGGGGTGCCGTTAGCCTGTTGAAATTCTTGATAAATTTCTGATAGTAAGCACAGTGATGTCGGCGTCTGTGGCCTAATGGATATGAACGCAGTTTCATAATCCAGATATACCAGGTTCGAAACCTGCTGCAGACGGTTCGGTAGCAGATCGCTTTGTGTGGATTTTTAACAATGGTATAAGCGCCGTACCGTTCAGTAAGCAATGGCAAACTACTGAATGAAAAAATTGCCTAGAAAAATCACAAACAGCCAATAAAAGCTGGGGTTGATTGCCACGTCCTGTAAAGGATAAGCAACTAACTTTTAAGCACAGTGATAGAAAAGAACGGGTGTCTTTCTTCGTTCGGGGTCTTTTTGTTGCAATTATTTTCTCAATGTTCTTGGTAACTGGCCACATGCAGCCTTGAGAAATGGTATGTCCCAGGAAGTCTAGCTTTTGAAATCCGATGAGGCATTTGCTAGGTCTGGCTGTGAGACCAGTTTCCTATGGATATGGGGACTTTGCAAGGGTTCTAAAAGCTTCCTCATCATTCTGGTGAAGACTCCTCGTGCATTGTGCAATCCGAACGGCATTACGTTGAAAGTGTAGTGTCCTTCACTGGTGCTAAAAGCTAACAAAGGCTTAACTTCCTCCTTGACTGGTATTTGGTGGTAACTTTTACTCAAGTCAATCTTTGAGAAAATTCTGGCCTTGCTAAGCTTAGTGAACAGCTCAGAAGCGCTTTGTAGAGGTTCGGGCTGGAATTCCGTTACTGTGTTAAGTAAATGGTAATCTATGCACAGCCGAACTTCCTTATTGGGCTTCTGTAACAGTACTACACTCGAACTGTAAGGAGAGGTAGACTCACTGATAATTTCTGCTTGACGTAGCTTGTCTATCTCTTTGCGTAGTGCATCAGCTTTAGCGTACGGAATGGGGTAAACTCTGGTTCGAACAGGGGTCTCGTTGGTCATTTTCATATCAAATTCTATGAGATTTGTTCGACCAGGTACATCCGTTAAGACTGCAGTGTACTGTTTCAGTAGTGCCCTGGTTTCTGTCTGTTGTGCTTCCGAGAGATTTTAGCCGAATTTGACATCTTTGAAAGATTCTGTTTGTTGCAATGGATACTCCATGCAACTATCGTCATCTTCCATTGCTATGGCGACCACCAGGAGATGTTTGGAGGACGGCACCGGTCTTTCGAAGTATTTCTTTAGCAGATTTACATGGTAGACCTTCTCCTTTCCTTTAATAGAGATCTTGTAGTTAGTGCGGGAGATCTTTTTAAGGACGGTAAACGGCCCTTGCCATCCGATGCGAAGTTTGTTGTTTCCGGTTGGAAGTAGCAACAAAACTTTCTCCCCTGGTTGGAGTTCTCTCTCTTTTGCTGCTTTATTGTATCGTTGAGCGTGCTTTGCACGTGCTTTCTTAAGGTTGGTTGTTTCTAGGTCCCATCCTAGTTGTAACCTTTCCTTGAGCTCCGATACATATTTGCTTGCTGAGACAACTGCGTAAGCCTTCTGGTCTGTCAGGGACCGAAGTAAGGCTTCTAGCAGCCCCTTTATAGGTCTGCTGAATAAAAGTGTAGCTGGTGAAAATCCTGTAGATGCCTGGGGAACCTCCCTGTAGGCGAATAAGGCTGCAGGAATGAAAAGGTCCCAATCTTCAGGTTTCTCTTCTCCTAGCTTACGTAACATCATGGTGAGGCTGCCGTTGATGCGCTCCGCGAGCCAATTTCTGGCCAGATGTTAGGGGCTTGTGTGGATGTGTTTGGCCCTCAAGATCTTAAAGATCTCCATTAACAGGCTATGGCATTGGGATCCATTATCCGTCAAAACTTGTTGAGGGAATCCCAACCGTGTAAAAATTTGCACGAGGGCTTCTGTGACATGCTTGGAATCCGTGCATGTTAGCGGTATAGCTTCTGCCCACATAGTGCATGTGTCGACTAAGGTCAGAATAAACCTGTTCCTTCGTTTAGTCCTTTCTAAGGGTCCTACAATGTCGACAGCAACCCGTTCAAATGGAGTCCCCACTACTGGCATTTCACCCATGGGAACCAGGGTTTCCAATGCTTGAGTGCCACATGTTGGCACTGGGCACAGGATTTCACGTACCTGATAATATCAGAGTTCATTCCTGGCCACCAGTAGTGAGTCTGTATTCGCTGAATAGTGGCGTTTTGTCCCATATGTCCGCTAAAGGGAAAAGAGTGCCCCATTTCTAAGATTTGGTCTCTGTACTGTTTCAGTACTAGGAGCTGGTTATGCCCTTGATCAGGTTTGCCCGTTCTGCGATACAATACACCATCCTTAGAGAAGATGTCTCCGTTGTGTTTGGGGTCCTCAGCCATGGCCAGTTTCCTAAAGCAGGGCTCCAAGGTAGGGTCCTTTTGTTGCGCCTCTTTTAGTTCCATAGGTAACAAATTTGGTGCCGGCTCCCATTCCTTCTGGGCTTGCCCTCTGGTGGTTACTGCTGCCAAAATTGGCTCTTTCGGTCTCCCAATAAACACGTATCTACATCCAAGTATAACTGGGTAGATAGGATCATCCATAATGGCCGCTTTGATAACACCTCTGACAAAATCAGAGTGTATTTCCACCAGTGTGATGGGAAGCGTCCTGGGTGCATCACTCTTGAAAACTCCACATAGTTTGACGGTGTCTTCTGTCTCTTGACCGGGTTTGACCAGGTGCCTTGCGACTATACAGTCGAAGGATAAACCCGTGTCAAAAAGACAAGATGTTGAAGTCCAGTTCAAAATAACAGTTCCTCGCGTTGAGGGCCTCTCCCCCTCAGGTTGAGAATCACTGACATTGATTCTTCCTTGCGAGGCTGTTTGCAAGCATCCAATGCGTTTGGGCCCGGTGTGCTTGCCCTGATCAGATGTCCCGTGCGCAGGGGTTTTCCCTTTGTCACCCTGTCCTTTCTGGCCGCGCTGCCACGTAGGACTGTTGGGTTGATCAGGATTGTTGTTGGTGGGATATCTGGTTTTGAAGAATTTCGATTTTTCCTGGCGAGGATGTTGGGGCTTCTTGTTGGTTATGGTGATGAGAAGACTGTTCTAGATTATTTTTTCGAGCAGGCTCATCTGTCTGTTTGCGTTTGGTGCTGGGAAGCTCGGCCATAGCATTTATGTACCGTTCAAACTTACTGAGAATGTCATCTAACTTGACTGCGCCTTGTTCAGCCAGGAATCTATGGGTTTCACTTGACAAAGTGGTTTTTATTTGTTTGATAAGAACGAACTCCTCAAGACCTTGGTAGGTGAGAGGGAGCTCGGAAAACTCCATGCACTTTGTCAAATATCTCTTCAGCCATGAAGAAAACTGCTGAAATGTTTCAGTGCTCTCCTTTCTGCTGTTTCTGAACATTTGCAGAAACTTGCGAGCGTTCATTTCGAAACGCTCCAGTAAAGCCTTCTTTAGCATGTCATAGTTGTCTTGACTGCTTCCCAGTTTCACGTAGGTTTCATAAGCACTACCTTTCAAAGCCTGTGAAAGCTTTAGGCACCACCGGGAACTCTCTAACCCGTACAGATTTGCCATTCTCTCAAATTTTTCTAGAAACGAGTCAATTTTCTCATTGGGTCTTGGGAAGTGTTCCAGGGCGAAAGACATAGTTGTGAGTTGGGGAGAATGAGTGCTGGATTGATCAGTTAACAATGAATGGGGAGATGACGGCTCTCCATTGCTGGAAGTAGAGGCAGCCCCGCGACTTTGGACTTCTAGAGCCTTAAGCGCCAACTCGTGCTGTCTCTCGTTCCTCGTATTGTCTCTCTTTCTCTCTTTCGTTTTCTTCTTCTTCCTCATTCGTCCTGAAAAGGACGTTGGTTGCGTTGTGTCTGTTTACGCCGGAGCTGTGATATCTGCACCTTTCGGTCGACACATCCGACTTCAGCACAGCATTTTTTGGGACCGGGTTTGCCTTCCCTCTGCGATCCCTACTCTCTCAGCCAGACTGCATTGATGCAGCCTGTTTCCAGGACCACCACGTGGAGGTGGAGTAGGGTCTTGGTCAGCTCTCGTTCGCTGACCCTGATGCAAGCAGTCAAGCTATGGGTCGCTGACTGCATTCTCTATTGCTGCATCTTTGGGTCCCTCTCTTTCGTGTGCCCTGCAAGCTTCCATCTCTGCCTCAATTTTCTTCTGCTCTAATAGAGATTGATGCTCTTCCGCTTCTTTCCTCTCCACTTTATCTTACTTCTCTCTAGCTTCTGCTACTTTCTGCTCCGCGTCATATCGGTCAAGTTCAGTGTTGACGAACGCGGTCACTTCCTCTCCTTGCAATCCTGTCTCCCTTGCTTCATCTCTCAGCATAGTCCTAAGTTTTACACGCTCAGCCATGTTAAAGAACTGAATGCCACTAACCTGAGGAAAGAAGGAGAAAAACTTTATCCTTAGCCGCTTACGATAAAAACCAAGAAAGATGTTATTCTTTACCCTGAGATACCTCCTCCTGTTATCAGGTTACTAATCTATCGCTGTTGTCTCTGGCAACTAGGCTTCTAATACAGACGACTTAATCCAAAAGTGGTAGATCAGATAACCTGGAAAAATTATACTAACAGTGGAGAAAAAAATATTTTTTTTTTTTAAACAAGTTAAGGAGAAAAAAAAATTAAACTCCACCCCAAAACTCGCCCACCGAAGTCAGTTAAGAGAAGGGACGTTATTAACTTGACTAAAAAGTCAGAACAAGCCGTCCTTTGCTTAGCTCAACTCTGCTGCTTAAAAAAAAAAAACCCTAGTGATTGATAAACAATCACGCGAACTAGCTGTCTGTTACACAATTACCAAATATCATATATCTAATAAAGATTATTATCAAAACAAGTTTCCTGTACTCTATTGCTGTGGAAAGAAACAAATCCTATATGTGTGTATGGTCAAACACCCAGTAACTAAGAGCGTTGTCTAGGGGGTAATTATTTATTCCTTAAATCGCAAGACAAACTCACAACACACTCTATCTAGATGAAACTTCTGATTCAGTATCAGACTTTAGACATTTATCTAGACTTAAACTTAGATCTTAATCCCGCGACGAACCGACCATTTATGTCGTAGATTTTATTAAGATAGGTTGAAGATGTTTAAGGTCCCGTCTGAGCAGAGGTGATAATGGTAAACTATGTGATAATAAGGGGTAAGAAATAGCTTTACTTTTCACAAAGGTGAGAGTGTAAGAGAGAGGACAGTCTCTGGATTGAGTAATTGCTCTAATCCAGCCTATCTTACGACAATATTTAACTAGACGCACTTTCTCTCCTGGTACATATATACGAGTTACATTCCACTTACATATACACAATTCTGTGACATAATACGCGTGAACCAAGCTATGGATAACATTAATGGGCAGGGGTTGACCAACACGATAACTTAACGTGTATTATGTTTATTGTCTCTAGAAAAAAATCACATCAATCATCAGAAAGTATATTTACTTACTTAGTCGTTCCCCTTCTACCGTGAGGTGTAGAGGTTTGGAAGAGAGAGCGCCAGAATATCCTATCGGCTGTCTTCCTCCTGGCCTGGTTCCATTCTAGTCCTCGGTCCTTCAAAGATTGTCTAATGTTGTCCTCCCAGCGGACTCTGGGGCTCTGGATCCCTGGCTCTTTGTTTCCCATGCTTGTCGTGGTAGCCGATCTTCTCCCATTCTGCAGACATGGCCAAACCATCTTAGTTGGGACTGTTCTACTTGGGTCTGCAGGGGGTGAGATTTTAGGCCTTGACGTATCGTCTGGTTGCGGACCATGTCTCTTCTTGTTACTTCAACCACCTTCCTCAGATACCTCATTTCTGAGGTTTGGATCTGGCTTTTATGGGTTGTAGTCATTGCCCATGACTCGCATCCATATGTCAAGACTGGGACATAGGTGGAGCGGTATACAGCCATCTTCGTTTTCTTACCAACCTCTCTCTTGCTGAGGAATCCTCGATTTATGGCCAGAAAAAGTCCCACAGCTGCTGCTTTTCGAGTGGCCAACTCTTCTTTGATGCCTCCCTTTCGGTCTATAATAGCTCCGAGATATTTAAAGTGGTCGACCTGCTCCAGGACCTGTTCTCCCAGCTTAATCTGATGTTTTCTTTCTTCTCGTGATATCACCATGGATTTTGTTTTAGAGCTACTTATGACCATCCCTCTCTTCTACAGCTCTTCCTTCCAGACTTGCAGGTTGGATTGGAGATGTGCCTCTGATTTAGCAATCACTCAGGGCAACATCATCAGCAAATTCCAGCTCTGAAATACATACCTGTCTCATCTTCCAGTACCCCGATGAATACTTTCTTGTTCTCTCCTTACATGACTTGATAACATCGTCCATGAGGAGTATGAAAAGATAAGGTGACAGGATATCACCTTGTCTTACACCAGTGGTGGTCCTGAACTCTTCTGACTTATGGTTTGCTGTCCTCACATAATTTCTGCAAGACTTGTAGAAGCTCTGTATAGCATGAATCAGAGGTGCTGGAATGTTCTTTCTTACCAAACAGTCCCAAAGTTTGCTCCAGGGGACCCTGTCAAATGCCTTTTCCAGATCTATGAAACAAAGATGGATCTCACTCTTATACTCAAGGACCTTTTCACTCAGCTGTCTGAGTGTGAAGATTAGGTCTTGAGTACTTTGGTTTGCTCGGAATCCGCACTGGACCTCATCCAATTGTGGCTCATCTAGGCGTCGGAGTCTCTGCTCTAGGATTCTAGAGTAGATTTTACCAGGGACACTGAGAAGGGATATGCCTCTATGGTTTCCACATTGTCGATTGTCACCCTTTTTGAAAATTGGTGTTATGATGGCAATCTCCCAGTCCTTTGGTATGGTCTTGTTGCACCACGCTCCCTGTAGGACCCTTAAGAGTAATAGGTCGCCTGATGCTCCCATGTGAAAGTATAGTTTACAGACACAAAAATGCAAGACCATTATTAACCCACTAGGCCCTCCTCTCTGGTAAAGGAACCCCAAAGTAGATCCCAACAGAGGTACTTAACCCAAAAGATTAAAGTTAATACTAAAGTAAAGGGATAGACGATAAAGGAAAGAACAAAGTCTTTAGTTAATCTATCCTAGGAAAAAAAATAATATAACAGTAGGAGTGAACCCGAAAAGACAGAAGGGAGTAAAATGATTATACAAAATATGAAATATTCATTTCGCTTTCTTACAATCTGTCAGTCTGTGGCCACATTCAATCACACTTACCGACTACTCTTGTATGTAACAGCTGTCTTTGACCTATTTCATGGGTGGTGCTGATCCAAGGGAGCCCCAGTTCCTCAAAGAATGATTAATTTTCCTAATGGGGAACGCCCGCTTAGATAGTGCTAATTTTATGTGTCAAAGTTCACGTCAGGTAGTGCATGTAGAAATATATATATCGCGATCAAAATGTTCACCATGGGCAGCACACAGTAGTCCGATATTTAAGGAAATGTCTTGTGGGTACACTTTTAGAAAAACCAATAAGGATAAGCAAAGGATCTCCTATCTGTGTTTTTTTTCCTTCTTTGTTTCTCTCTAGGGTTGAGTGCCGGTTATGGACCTAAGTATTCTTTTTTTTTCTGGATAAATCCAATCGAGAAAAGAAAAACCACGATGGAACAAATGTTATATAGATATTTGGCCGCCACAAGCGGATCAGATTTGCTGTAAACAATCTGGGTAATTTCTTGTCCAGTTTATGATCTTATTCTTAAAGTTTACATGTGGGAACTCTCTCTATCTCTGGAAGAAAGCAAGAGGACCGCACAGGTCAAAATCTAAGACCCGATAATATTTTAAGAATGTTTCTGGAGCTATTCAAATCTAGATCGCGGCAGACTGATAAATGAGTTTTAGGAAACTGCATATATACTGAATCGGCCCGATCTCGCCCATGGGAATTCTACGTCCAAGCTATTTTCAGGTGTTAATCAGAGGTTTCAGATCTCGGCTCTGACGTCGTAACGTGATCGCCGGTGGCCCGCCTCTCTGAGGGAATGTCAGTAAGAGATACCGAAATAGTTTTATTTTAATAGCTCGAGAGAGAGAGAAGACAACAAAGGGCGAATGTCGTGGCTGCTAGCATGATAACTTATTGCATACCAACCAGCGGGACCCAAAGATGCAGCAATAGAGAATGCAGTCAGCGACTCATTGCTTGCATCAGAGTCAGCGAACCAGAGCTGACCAAGACCCCACTCCACCTCCACGTCGTGGTCCTGGAAACAGGCTGCATCACTGCAGTCTGGCTGAGAGAGTAGGGATCGCAGAGGGAAAGCAATACCGGTCCCAAAAAATGCCGTGCTGAAGTCGGATGTGTCGACTAAAAGGTGCAGATATCACAGCTTCGAACAGACACAACACAACCAACGTCCTTTTCAGGACGAACGAGGAAGAAGAAGAAGAAGATACCAACCAGCAAGCGTGGGAATTCCACTCGAGTTGCTTAGTTTCAAGAGAGAAAGGGGTGACTGAGGGATTAAAGAGAGGCTTGATTTTCATACGTCACAGTTTCCTGTTATTTTAGCTTTTGCCATGACAATCAACAAAGCAATAATTTTATCATGTGGCTATACACTTACCGGAAGCAGTCTTTGCTCATGGTCAACATTATGTAGTGCTCAAGTGAGGAAGGAACCCAGACAATCTTAAAAGTTTTTATTCAGGCTACCAAGGCAAAAATGTTAAAGATTACTTTTACAGAAAATGTGATAAAACAACTGTTAAGTAAATAGTCAAACTACACTCTTTATTTCTTTTTTCACTTCTCTCGCTGACGGGTTGCTCCTTGTGTTTATAGCCAGTGTGTCCAGGTAGTCTGACTACAACAAACCACTGATGGTGAAAGTGTTTGGAAAGAAAGATGCAGGGAGAAATAGTGCCATCCTCAGAACAGCAGTAAAAGCACAAAAGTATTCTTTCCCATCATTTTTGATGGGTTACTTGCTACATTTTTTAGGTGAAGATAGGAGTATGACAGGGATGCCTCTTAAGTAAAAAAAAAAAAAAAGATTTTTGACACTCATCAGACAACAGAGGGCAGTCCAAGAGGAATTAGATGGACGTTTTTACACTGGAAATTCTGGAACGTGCAGAAGTCATTGCACTACTTGCACATTCACATCAACAATTTCAAGAAAAAACAGATAGACTGAATAAGTATAACCAACAGGTGGGTCTAAACATACAGTCAAAAGAAGACAGAGGTCATGACACTCACCGTTGGCAGTCCTGAGCCCATAACAACAAGGAACAAGAAGAACACTTTTTCCACACAAAGAAATCCACAGGTTAACATGGGAACTACCAAATGGCTGGGACAGAAACCAGAAAGACCACATTATGATCAATGTTAGATGGAGGCATTCACTACAAACATGAAAGTAAGAAGAGGTGCAGATGTGGGAAGCGATCACCACAAGACCGAAGGTGAAACTCAGAGCTGCTGGACCAATTGCAACTAAACAGAAAATCATCATACTCAAGGACCCCCTCACCAGAAAAGCTTTCGTGGTTGATGTAAAGAGATGAAATCAAATTGCCAATAGCCAGGAAAAGACAGCGACTGATGACATTGACCAGAGATTCAACACCATGTCAACTATATAAAAGGAAAGCAGCGAATCATGCTTGGGATTCCAGGAAAGAAAGAGACAAGATTGGATAACACCAGAAATGTTAAACATGGATAACACCAGAAATGTTAAACACCATAGCGATGAGAAAAGAAATGTAAAGAAAGAAAACAGAAGCAAAGTCTCCCAGGTTAAAGGAAATATATAGCAAACAGTACAGTCAGCTGGACAAGGAAGTAAAACGTCAAACCCGGGCTGACAATAGGAATTTCCTAGAAGGCCTTGCAAGACAGGCAGAATAAGCAGCACTGAGGAATGAACAAAGCACAGTATATAAAATAACAAACTATCAGTGGAAAATGGGGTGCAGACAAAATTACGCTATAAGAGACAAGCAAGGAAATCTCATCACCACAGCACAGGGGCAGGAAACAAGATGGGCAGAGCACTTCAGAGAAACACTGAATAAGGAACCACCAGAGATGCAACTGAATGTTCATGAGGCTGAAAATGATCTAGACGTAAATACAGACATTCCACGAAGAGAAGAAATTATCACAGCTTTCAAAGGGTTAAAGAATGGAAAAGCTCCTGGTCACAACAATTTAAATGCTGAGTTATTCAAGGCAGATCCTGAACTAGCAGCAGAACCACTATTTGCACAAGTCTGGAAAACAAAGATAACACCAACAGAGTGGCCTAAAGGAATAATTCATAATTGTCAAATTGCCCAAGAAGTATGACCTTGCAGACTGCAACAACTGGAGAAGTATTACTCTCCTCTCAGTTCCCAGTAAAATACTAGGCATGATAATTATCCAGAGAATTTCAAAAGCAGTAGACCATACATAAACTAAGGAAAGAACAGATGTCAATCAATACCCTTTAGCTCCCCAAGGAGCATAGGCCTTCAACAAACACATGCCAAGTCTTCCTGTCACGTGCCGTCCGCTCAAGTTCTTTCCATGTTTTCCTCATCATTTTCACCTCTGTATCCAGTTCTCTTCTCCACGTCTTTTTTTGGTCTACCTCTGCCTCTCTTTCCCTGTGGATTCCAGAACAAGGACTGTCTTGTAATGCTATCAACAGGTATCCTCAATGTGTGTCCTATCCATCGCCAGCACATTCTCAACTCTTGTTCCACTGGCACTTGTCTGGTTCTTGTCATTAGTTCCACATTTGTGACTTTGTCATACCATTTCAGTCCTTCTATTCTACGCAAGCACCCGTTTATAAAAGTCTGTAGCTTTTTGGTTGTTGTTTTTGTTGTTCTCCATGTCTCAGAGCCATACAATAGGACTGACTTCACATTTGAGTTAAAGATTCTGATTTTCATGTTGGACTTGATTTCTCTTGTTCTCCATATGTTTCCCAATGCAATGAAAGCTCCTCTTGCTTTTTGTATTCTTATTTTGATATCATTGTCTGTCCCTCCAACTTTGTCTATATTACTGCCAAGATACGTGTACGATTCTACATCTTTTAGTGATGTTTCTTCAAGTTCAACCTAGTTATCATTTCTTGCATTTATTCTGTCTTTTCCCTGTGTATTTTCAGGCCCACTTGTGACCTCTTATCGAGATTTTTCATGTTGTCTTGCATCTGATTATGGGACAGAAGAGCCAAGTCATCTGCAAAATCCAGATCATGAAGCTGCTTAGAACAGAAGATGTACAGATCATATATTCACCCTCAGGAACATTATAGAGCAGTGCTTGGAATGACAGAGACAGCTGTACATTAACTTTGTTGATTTTGAAAAGGCTTTTGACAGCATGTGGAAAATACTGAGGGCTTATGGAATTCCCAGCTGCATTGTTTCCATCATAAAAAGCCTCTATCTATGCTAACTTTACATGCACTGCTGGGTTAAGCAATCTAACTTTTGAGGTGAAGACAGGAGTACGACCGGGATGCCCCTTATCAACAACTTTATTTTTGACAGTCATAGACTGGGTGATGCGGCAGACAACAGAGGGCAGTCAAAGAGGAATTAGATGGACAACGTTTTCTACACTGGAACAACTGGAATATGCAGATGACATTGCACTACTCGCACATTCACATCAACACATCCAAGACAAAACAGACTGAATAAGTATAGCCAGCAGGCGGGTCTGAACATCAATCTAAAGAAGACGGAGGTTATGACACTCAATGTGGGCAGTCCTGAGACCATAACAATAAGGAACCAAAAGCTGGAACAGACTGACACATTTACATACCTATGATGCGTAGTAACACCAGATGGCGGAATAAACAACAGAATGAATAAAGCGAGAACAGCCTTTGCTAGTCTAAACAACATCTGGAAGTGCTCTCAGTACAGCACAAACATCAAATTAAGATGTGTACTTCTGTGCTTTTCTATGGTGCGGAGAGTAACAGAAGGAAATGTTGAAATTGTCCTTCCACACGATCTGCCTAAGGAAAATTATCCAAATCTTTTGACCAAATACCATCACCAACCAAGAATTACTTACTCGGAGTAACCAAGAGGTCATGCATACCATCACAGCTGGCAGATGCTGGAGTTGGGTTGGCCACTTCCTCAGAAGTTGCTCCGATGCCATCACAAGTACAGCTATGCTATGGACCCCTGAAGGAAAGTGAAAGAGAGGCTGACCAAAAACCACTTGACAGAAAACTGTGGATGCAGAGAATGAACCAGAGCTGGGGTACTGTATGAAGGATGGCCGCCGACTGAACAAAGTAGAGGCAGTTTGTTGCTGCCCTACAAGAAGTCACCAGGCGTGATGGCCACTGACAGCTTTGACAGTTGGCGACTAAGGATCAAAAAGAAGAAGAGACTTGCTAGCTGTATCAGAATTACAAAAGGTCATCTAGAAAATCTTACGACAGTGGCAAATATCAAGGGCAAAGAAGAGAAAGATCTGGAATGTTGGCACAACAAAATGGCCAGGGACAACAGCGAGTGTCTGAAGTATTGCAATGGCATGACAAGATATAACAACAGCCCAGTGCCTGTAGTATTAGAATGGCATGACAAGATAGGACAAAAGCCCAGTGTCTGAAGTATTGGAATGGTATGACAAGATAGAACAACAGTCCAGTGTCTGAAGTATTGCAATGGTATGACAAGATAGGACAAAAGCCAGTGACTGAAGTATTGCAATGGTATGACAAGATAGGACAACAGTTCAGTGTCTGAAGTATTGGAATGGTATGACCAGATAGGACAATAGTGTGTGAATGAAGTGAGTGTCTCCAGTAATGGAATGGCATGACAAGATGGCAAGGACAACACTGAAGGTTTGATATGCTGCAATACTCAAAAGACTAAAGTAGTGGAGACAAATGATGATCAACAACCACTACTCTAAGTTATACATAAATGATAATGAAAATAAAGGAAAACTAAGTTACACAAGAACCACTAACAGCAGCAACCAAAATAAAAAATTCACCAATACAACCTGATAATGAAGACAAGTGGTATAGTACTACCCACTATGTAAAGGTTTTTAAACATATGCACTGTCTACAAGCTGGACAAACTGTTCATTACTGTGACAATTAAACTCACTGCATTGAAAGTCATAAATCTTTTTTTTTTAAATTAAATTCTGGCGAGGTGTTACCCTCAACGTAGACACAGGGCTCGTCGGTTATATTAAGGCACATGTCCAAATATAAAAGACAAAGTCATAAACAAATCAAAGTCACGTTTAATCACAGCAGAGATTGATTTCAGTTTCAACAACATCTATATTTTGTAATGAGAAATAAGTTATATAATATATTGTACGTATTTATAATTCATAGTTTATTATCAACATATACCTAATGTCTGGTGGGAGAATGACGTTTAACAGTATATTTCTCTGTCTTTTTTAACAAGTTCAGTTTACTCTCATTCATTCTGTCTGTTTCTAAACCTTGGCATCCTTTCTTAACATTAAAGAATAAAAGATAAATTTACACATGAAACAGCTTAAATTAAAAAGACTGCATTATTTAATATCGTTTGATTCTCCATTACATTGTTGCTACAAACATAACAAAACTATTTGTAAAATCCCATGATCGTATACATCAGTAGTCTGCCAGTCAGTACCTCCTTCTTTGCCCATTATGAAGCATGATGCTTCCACTACAGATGGCCCCCCTGATGAAGCCTACGCCTGTGGTGGCTCTGTAGCAATTTGTTTTACATTATGTGGTTGTCAGCCCTATACATAAGTCACCAATTACAACAGTAGTGATATTCTTTCTTTGTCTCCTTGGCCCCCCCCCCCCCCCCCCTACCCCAGAAACTACACAGGGTAATCTATTTAACATATAACTTTATGAAATTCTGTTACAATGCAGGAAATAAATCAAACCTAGAGACTTGTTTCTTTTCTTGAAGACCTTCCCAATTAATTTGATGTTTAATGTGTTAACCAAAGCAAAGAAAGAACAATATGTGTAGTCTCCGCCCATACATGTAATTCCACTGATACCTCTGACCCCCAAATAAAAATACATTCCTCATAGTAAGCCCTCAATATTCATACCAGTAATTCTATTTACAAACTTGATCCCAATAAAAACATAGTTATGAAATTTCATGAGCAGAATTGTTACTCTCAGTATTTACATGAACTGTGATCTCCAAAATATGTATTCACGTAAGTTATATGGGCAGACATTTTCCATTCAATTTTATTTTCCACAGTTCCTTCAGGTCTTTCATCTTTGGAGTTTTTCTTGCCTTTCTGAGAACACTGAATGCAGTTAGCAAGCTAATCTTTACTTTTATACTCTGCTTTTTTTTCAGCTCTTCATCTGCTTACTTGTGAGCACATGCAGATACACTACATGGCCCAAACGCCACTAGATTAATAACAACTTTATCTAATGTTATCAATCGCTGGAGGTTATCAATTAAACAAGTTTTTCATCCATCTGGGGTAGTACAAACATTAAGAAAAGCAGCTGATAGCATGCAAGGTATAAAGAAGG
This sequence comes from Oreohelix idahoensis, assembly GCA_024509875.1. Lineage (NCBI taxonomy): Eukaryota > Metazoa > Mollusca > Gastropoda > Stylommatophora > Oreohelicidae > Oreohelix > Oreohelix idahoensis. Next base: position 1,314,225 of record JAMPIV010003699.1, read on the forward strand.
CATGAAAAGATAAGCATACAATTCCATTAAATAACCAACAGCATTCATTAATGAGGATGTGTTCATGCCTTACACTAGAATTTGTTAATTACTTCTGAAATCGGTAAATCCACTAAACAGATGTGTGTTAACCGCATAACTGCTTGCTGATGACTTGCATCTGCCATCAATGGTACCTATACCTTGTAGCGGTATGGCAGCTTGTGTACCCTGACAACCCCCAGAGCTATGCCAGTGGGAGTTTTACTCCTGGTAGGTTCAACCAAGCTGGACTTTTCTGCGTGGGTAGGGGTCAGACAAAAGCTGGTCCTCAAGGTTGTGGGTTTTAGCGCAGGGCCAACACCCCCGTCTATGGAAAAAATCACACGTTACGGAAACGGCAACAAATGGAAAAACTTTGATGCGGGACAGACATCTGGAGTCTCAGGCTTGTATGGCTGCCAGTGGTGAAAGCCGAAAGGAAGCCATTGGCATGAAAACGGATGCCTCGACCGCTAAACACGAAACTAGAATTGGATTTTGGAACATCAGAACTATGAATGAGGCAGGAAAGCTGAGGCAGATAAAGCAGAGATGAGGAACTACAAACTACATATCCTGGGAATAAGTGAGAGCAGATGGACCGGGACAGGGAGAATAAAAACAGCTACAGGGGAAACAGTACTTTACTCTGGTAGAGAGGATGGCCAGCACAATGAAGGTGTAGCCATTATCCTGAAGAAAGAAATGGAAAGGTCTGTACTGGAATGGAAACCCATCAACAACAGACTGAAAAGAACAAGACTGAGAGGGAGATTCACCAGCTATGCACCAACAAACGACAGCGATGAAGAGGTCAAGGACGAGTTCTATCAACAGCTACAAAAGGAAATGGAAACTGCACCTAGGTATGATCTTATTATAGTAATGGAACACACAATACTTATAACGAAAGAGTAATGGGGAAATGCGGCAGTGGAACAGGAAATGAGAATGGGGACAAATTAATACGCCTCTGTAGTATTAACAACCTGGTCATTGGAGGAACACTTTTTTCACACAAAGAAGTGCACAAGTTAATGTGGGAATCACCAAATGGACAAGACAGAAACCAGATAGATCACATAATGATCAATGGCAGATGGAGACATGCATTACAAGACATGAAAGTAAGAAGAGGCGCAGATGTGGGAAGTGATCATCACCTGGTAGTAGCAAGACTGAATGTGAAACTCAGAACTGCTGGACCAGTTGCAATCAAACAGAAAAGATATAACATCACGAAACTTAAAGACCCCCTCACCAGAAAAGCTTTCGTGGTTGATGTAAAGAGACGATACCAGATTGCCAAAAGCCAGGAAAGAACAATGACCGATGATGTCGAACAGAAATTCAACACCATCTCAACAATATACAAGGAAAGCAGTGGGTCATGCTTGGGATTCCAATAAAGAAAGAGACAAGAATGGATAACACCAGAAACATTAAACACCATAGCGAAGAGAAAGGAAATGAAAAGAAAGAAAACAGAAGCTAAGTCTCCCAGGTTAAAAGAAATATGTAGCGAACAGTACAGTCAGCTTGACAAAGAAGTAAAATGTCAAATCCGTGCCAACAAAAGGACAATTTCTGGATGACCTTGCAAGACAAGCAGAAGAGGCAGCACTGAGAAATGAACAAAGCACAGTTTATAAAATAACTAAAACTATCAGTGGAAAACGAGGTGCAAACAATATAATGTTAGTAAGAGACAAACAAGGAAATCTCATCACCACAGCACAGGGGCAGGAAACCAGATGGGCAGAGCATTTCAGAGAAACTCTGAACAAGGAACCACCAGAGACACAGTTGAATGTTCCTGAGGCTGAAAATGATCTAGATGTTAATAATTTCACGAAAGGAAGAAATCATCACGGCAATCAAAGGGTTAAAGAATGGAAAAGCTCCTGGCAACGATAACTTAAATGCTGAGTTATTTAAGGCAGACCCTGAACTAGCAGCAGAACTATTAGAACCACTTTTTGCATAAGTCTGGGAAACTGAGACAACACCAACAGAGTGGAGTAAAGGAATAATTGTCAAATTGCTCAAGAAGGGCGACATTGCAGACTGCAACAACTGGAGAGGAATTACTCTCCTCTCAGTTCCCAGTAAAATACTTGGCAGGATAATCATCCAGAGAATTTCAAAACCAGTTGACCATAAACTGAGGAAAGAACAAGCAGGTTTTAGAAAGAACAGAAGATGTGCAGATCATATATTCACCCTCAGGAACATCATAGAGCAGTGCTCAGAATGGCAGAGACAGCTGTACATTAACTTTGTTGATTTTGAAAAGGCTTTTGACAGCATACACAGGGACAGCCTATGAAAAATACTGAGGGCTTATGGAATTCCCAGCTGCATTGTTTCCATTATAAAAAGCCTCTATTCTAACTTCACATGCAGTGTTGGTTTGAGTAATCTAACTTTCGAAGTGAAAACAGGAGTATGACAGGGATGCCCCTTATCAACATTATTTTTGACAGCCATAGATTGGGTGATGCATCAGACAACAGAGTGCAGTCCAAGAGGAATTAGATGGACAACGTTTTCTACATTAGAAGATCTGGAATATGCAGATGACATTGCACTACTCGCACATTCACATCAACACATCCAAGAAAAAACCGATAGACTGAATAAGTATAGCCAGCAGGTTGGTCTGAACATCAATCTGAAGAAGACAGAGGTCACGACACTCAATGTAGGCAATCCTGAGCCAATAGCAATAAGGAACCAGAAGCTAGAACAGACAGACACATTTACTTACTTAAGATGCATAGTAACAGTCAGATGGCAGAACAGGCAAGGACATTAACAACAGAATGAATAAAGCAAGAACAGCCTTTGCTGGTCTCAGCAACATTTGGAGGTCTTCCCAGTACAGCACAAACACCAAATTAAGACTGTATGAGAGCTGTGTACTTACTGTGCTTCTCTATGGTGCGGAGTGCTGGAGAGTAACAGATAAGGAAATGTCGAAACTGTCCTCCTTCCACACAATCTGCCTAAGGAAAATTCTCCGAATCTTTTGGCCGAATACCATCAGCAACCAAGAACTACTTATTCGGAGTAACCAGGAGGACATGCACACCATCATAGCTGGCAGACGCTGGAGTTGGGTTGGTTACATCCTCAGAAGGGACCTTGATAACATTACAAGAACAGCTATGCTATGGACTTCCGAAGGAAAGCGAAAGAGAGGATGACCAAAAACAACCTGGCGGAGAACTGTGGAAGCCGAGATGCAAAGAATGAACCAGAGTTGGGGGCACTGTACAAAGGATGGTCGCCGACTGAACAAAGTGGAATCAATTTGTTGCTGCCCTACAACACGCTACCAGGAGTGATGGCCACTGACTGCTTTGACGGTCGGCGGCTATGGATCAAAGAAGAAGATGACTTGCGTGATACTGTAAAGTCATCCATCTGATTATACATATAGAGCCACTACTGAGGAGAATAAATCTGAACATCATAGTGGTAAGCTGACACAGGGATCCTAGGTGAAAAAGTATGGTCAGAAGGACAAGAAGTTTGTCAGACCAGGCATATTATGTGGACCTGACCCACATCTAACCTATGATATAGTAGTTTTATGTTGTAAGAAACACTCTTGTATTATATTTCTATATTTTTTTTCTTCCTGAGCAAACTAGTTTTTCCACAAGTTTTTAAACACATCATTAGTTATTATCATTTTGCTTTTTGCTCCTTATGGAGCATGCAGCCATCACTGCAGCTAGTCCACTTGCAGGAGAAGCCTGTACCTACCATTCACATGTACCAGTGGTTTCTAAAGCAAAGTGTTGTACATGATGAGGTTGGCAGCCCCATACATAACCTAACATTAGTCACATTTGTGCAATACACTTAAGAGAGCAATAGTTCAATTCTTCTTTTGTCTAATTAGAGACCCCAGGAATTACACAGGGCCAATCATCAGTAGATGTGGAAAGTTACACTTACCAAGAGCTGCACCTAATGAGGAATCTCTGACACAGCCAAAGGGTTAAAAGAGAGAGGTGTTGACTGAACTGCCAAAGTAATTTCAGAGACATGAGGTGTTGAACTACTTGAACAAAATAAAGCCAAAGTAACAATTCCACACGAGTTAAGTTTTTACACATGGTTTTAAGTGCCCCATTTAATGATAGTTCAGCCCTTCCGTACCGGATTATCGGGAATATCCAAAATGACTATCCCGAATTCCTGGTTTATCAAGAATAGGCACCAACCATGTGAAAACTGGGCCCAAACTAAAAGTAATCAACCAATCGCATTCAGTTTAAGCAGTGAGTGCAGTATATATGTTCGTAGCAAATGACAGCGTTCATTAACAGTAGTCATTGTGTTTATAGAACATTTGGCTATTTTTAGCATTAAGAGTGCCAATCAGGAACCAAGTACTTACAGTGGGAAAGCCCTTGGTCTATGCTGCTTGCAGCTTCTCAGGTAAAAGAAAATATATGGTTTTCAGACACGATGAACAGAAATTTAACAAAATGTGTCCTAAAGTGACTTCAAATTCAGTGATGAAGAAAGTAGATAACGAACAAGATTTTAGCAACACTGTGAGTGGGTGCCAGGAGGCAGGGGGGGCTCTCTATCAGCTGGTAGTGGACTGATTGACCAGGTGGGCCGACTAGCATAGTAAGGCGGAATACTAGTGCTAGATTATAAGTAAGCCTGTAATCGATAATGTCTTGACAATTTATGGGTATATGTGCAACGGTTTCCATGTAATCATTGTTTCTGTGCTTGTGTGTTCTTATACATTTTTACTCAGGAACTCAAGCACAGGGGATCAGGGCTTGTAGGGTTAAGCTATCGAGTAAGCAATTTCCATAGCAGTTGTACTCAAGTGTAGTTGGTGATTATCTTGGGTTCTGTAAGTGTAAGTTCTGGACATGATGAGATTCTCAAGGAAGATGTGTCTGGTATCTGCCTGGTCTCTCCCCCCCCCCCCCCCCCCCCCCCCCATCAATTTTTAAAGGGGGATACAGCATGTTAATTATAGGTAGCAAGTTATTCCAAGCGTTTAACAACAAAATGGCAGGACAAGATCAGAAATAATAACTAGATAACCAATTGAAAAAAATTATACACATACAAAAACATAGAGGTGTATAGCCTAGGGTTCCCATAATGTTTTGTTTAAAAACCGGGACATTTCCAAATTTTTACCTAAAAAACCCGGGACATTTTGTAAAAAAACGGGACATGTTAAAAATGAAGGTAAAGTACAAATCTATTATATATTATATGTTGCACTTAAAATAAGATACTGGTATAAAAATACACACATTAACTAACACAACTTCCACTTTATCGTTGAAAAGTTTTTTCACGATGGCTGTTGTACAGTCCATGGACTTAAAGCTGTGGTTATGCACCGCCGTGTGATAAGCGAAGGTTGCTTCCTGTGCTGCCAATGATAACTGTTTTTCCATTTCCTTTTCACTCTGGGTTTTCGCATTTAAGAAATGACTTATACTGCTGTTGGAAGCCTTACTTTCAACAGCACCTTTATATTTTTTCGTTTTCACGTGGTTGACTACGTCTGACCGACCACCATGTGAAATGCAAAATTTAGAGCTGCATAAAGTACATTCCACATTTTCATCTACACCTTTAATGAAGGGAAATTCTCTTGTAATGTTATCATTTATACTGCACTTACGTTTCGGCATTATGCGGATGAAAAACGATAAAGATACTGTATAATAATGCTAATAGTACTAATACGCATTAAATCATTTGGTAGATGCTCACTGAACACTGTTTTGGTCGACTTTCGAATTTTTGTTCGAGATTCAAACCGAGGGTCCACTGTAACCGGAAATTGATAAAGTAACACTACTAAAACAAGGAATAAAATCCGTTACCCAAAGATTTTTTTTTCAGGAAGGACCCTTAAAAAGCGGGACATTTGGAATAAATTCGGGACACCGGGACATTTTATTAAAAAACGGGACTGTCCCGGGGAAAACGGGACGAATGGGAACCCTAGTATAGCCAGCCACACAATGAAGCAACTGTCAGAATTTTGAGGCAGTACCAATGAAACCCATGAGCTATAAAACAAGCAAGACCTAATATTGTGACTGTATGAAATAAATCAATCAATCAATACCTTTCAGCTTCACCATGAGCCACAGGTCTGCAACAAAAATATACAAATATAAGGACCTTTTGTGCGTTACTGGGGCCAGCAATGGGAACCTACCAGACAGGTTGTAAATGGTGACTAAGAAGGATTGGGAACAGGGGCAAGCTACCCATCTTGTGAAAACTTTCAGTTACAAAACCTCACAAAAAATACGGACAAGTCAAATATAAGAAAATAAGACAGAAATAATAATGACTTTTTTTTAACTTTTCTAATCCCCTAGGTTATGAGTTTTCATTCCTTTTTCTTTGTGTCAAGTAATTAAATGTAAATGTCTTTTTCAAATGCTTTGCATCTCCATACCGGGTGTTGATGATGGAAGGGTTTGGTGGTACTGGTAGCAGTTGCTTCTGCAGATCTGCTAGTGCAACAACTTTAACCTCAGAACTGAAGGAACAAAGGCCTGGGAACTACTAAATAACCTGTCAGGGAAAAATCAGCAATCTATCCCTAAACCACTGCAGACCTGTGACCTTGTTCTTATGGATGACAATAAAAATACCACTACTTTCAACAAATTCTTTTCAGACATCAACACAGATCCTCCCACAGGCAGGTACTTGACAGAGCACCTGGAAAGATTCTGAAAAATACAGAAATAATGAAGAAGTAGTCATGGAACGAGCTGGAGCAGGCAACCCAGAACAGAAAAACATGGAGAGAACCAGTTATGTTCTTGCTGCACAGGAAATTTCAAGGCAAAGAAAAAAAAAAGGGAAAGAAGCAACTTACTGCATCTGTATTTGAGCACATACAAATATAGTATGTCAGTACAAAGTGTCCACAATAACAAGGTTAAATATCTATTACAACAAACATATGCATAACTGTACTGTATGATGCACAAACACAAATATAAACATTACTTTATCTCTGATAGAAACATATGTTAAAAATATCACAATCATGAACTATGAAACAGTATGACACAAATGTACTTAAATATTGGGAAAAACAATATACATTTTTTAAAAGGATATTGCCTATACACAGAATGGGTTTGGAAGAATAAAAAGTGTGTGTGTATGTTTATATATATATAAAACATAATTTTGAACCGTCATTTGTAAAGTGAGAAACATTTACAGCTTCTGAAAATCAGTTTTTTAAAAGACAAAAATGATGTATACAAGATATATCAACAAAAAAGCAATACTATAACGATCTTCTTCTTCTTCTCGTTCGCTCCTGCCCAAGTCTATCTCACCTACTCGTGGTGGACCCCGTTATACCCAGTAATCTTGCTGAAGCTTGGGTATCAACCCCAGCGGGAGGCAAGATGGGACAGCAAACAAGGTAACGGCGAAGTCAAACCCTCCAGCGAGAGGGGGAGGCGTGAGCACACTCTACCTTAAGAACAGGTGCTGAAGTCAGAGGTACCAGGTCAGGAGGTGCACCAGCAACCATAGTACCATGCAACCCACCTAGGTTTGATGTGTCTACACTTTAACGATCAATCAGACAAAACAAGAAGTGGATTACTGCTCCCTCAGGTATGCCATAAAAGATAATTAATGCAAGGTTGTGCATGTGGTTGGCAATTTCATCATGTAGAAAAATGCTACAGAAACCATTACTGTATGAGCATGTGCTTTTATACAGGCCAGCTGCAGCGGTTGTTCCATGCTGGATGAGGAGCAACAACAGGAGATAAATGAGTGAAGGAATAACCAACTGGTGACAAAACAAAGTCATCACCACCAGAAGCATGTCATAAAAGGCAACTAATATCAGGATGTGCATGTGGTTGGCAACCTCATCACTTAAAACAAACTGCTAAAGAAAGTACCACTCAAACAGCACATCAATGCTTTAGTGCTGGCTTCCTACGGGGGGAGGGGCGACTGCTGCTATGGTGACTCCATGCTCCACAAGGAACAAAACATGGGATATGATGATGATGATCCCCACTAAGTAAGACTGAAACTGGAAATCTAGAGACACTGACATCACTACAGGTCCCTATCCTTGAATCTGAAATACTTGGGGACAGCCGCGTTTCAGAAACCAGATGTTTTTTGGTTTCCAGATGCGACCCAAAATAGCCCAAATTCACCTAAAATGTGTTTGAAAGTCGGCCAAAAAAACTTTCAATTTTCATAATATGTCAGTTTCTGGATTCAAGGGTACAGACCTGTAGAAATGTTGTTCTAAGTGTGTTTAATGATGGTGTATCTGATGTAAAGTTCCAGCAAAATCAGGTGTTTATTTTTATTACTTCTGCAAAACTGCTTCCTGTGACTTCAGGTGGGTCTTCTCAGGAGATGAAGCAAGAATAATAGAACCACTTCCCCCACTGGTATGACTTAAAAGGTGACTAATGTGAGGTTGTACTTGGGAATACTAACCTCATCAAGTAACACTAATTGCTACATGAACCCCCACTGTTTGAGCACATAAAGTGCTTTGGTGCAGGCGTATCTGCAAGGGGCCAGTTGATTCCCATCACAGTGATGTCATACATCTTTCCAAGTCTATTAAATTTATCTTAGATTTCTCTGTACTCGTTGGTACTTCAAAACATTTAAGCACATTTTGTGTGGGACCCAAAGACGCAACAATAGAGAATGCAGTCAGCGACCCATAGCTTGACTGCTTGTGTCAGGGTCAGCGAACCAGAGCTGACCAAGACCCTACTCCACCTCCAAGTGGTGGTCCTGGTAACAGGCTGCATCACTGCAGTCTGGCTGAGTGAGTAGGGATCGAAGAGGGAAGGCTAACCCGGTCCCAAAAAATGCTGTGCGGAAGTCGGATGTGTTGGCCGAAAGGCGCAAATATTGCAGCTTCGCTGTAAACAGGCACAACGCAACCAACGTCCTTGTCAGGACGAACGAGGAAGGAAGAAGAAGTGTGTTTGTGTTAAAAAACAATCTGATTATTGCTTCATGCAGAGAATTCTGGTGTGCTCTGAGATTCTGATATTTATTTTATAAAATTTATGTACAAGGAAGTCCATCCAGTACTTGTCAAATTCTTGAAACAGAGAATGGTGGTTTCAGTTATATTTCAAAACAAGTCACCAACTTCAAGTATATTTTAACTACATTCTGACACTTGTGATTACTCATACCAACTTGTAAATACTAGCATCTTAAAAAGTGATGTTTTAAACCCTAATAGGTATTACATGACATTCTCAACGGGTTGGGAAGCTGACACAAGTGCTCATTATGTGGCAATGAATCAGTAATGCATTTTTTTAAAAACCAACCAAAAGACAGAGAAAGAGAGATTTTGTGATCCTTAATTCTATTACCAAGGAGAGAAACACTAAATGAGTGAACTAACAAACTTGACTGCAGCATAATGTCAACAAATTTTCTGAACTAAAACCAGATATTTGGTATAAAATATGCATCAATTCAGTTTCATAATCCTGAAACAAATAATTCCAATTAAACACATGTAACAGCTGAACACAATTTATGGACAAACAGCCAGAAGCACACATTTCTTTTATAAAATGTATGTACAAGAATGTTTAAGTTACAGTGGTGATGTGTCAAATTCTTGAGCTGGACTTCTCTCAAAAGTGACAAACTCAATATTTCTGGGTTATACTTGTTAATAAACATCTCACAAGCAAGTAGCATGTCCATCACAGTGAAATCATACATCTTTCCAAGAAAATTAACTTTGCTAGATTTCTTTGGTATTTCAAAATAATTAACAGCCCTGATTTTTTAAAATGTTAAAACGCAACCTGATTATTGCCCAGCACAGGGAATGCTGGGGTGCTCTGACCCATACTATTCTTCATGGGTAAAAGAGGCATTTAACTAGCTTTGTATTTTCAAGACAATATCATAATTTGGCATCAGAAGATTTGGTATAAATATTTAGAGGTATGTGAAGAAAGGGTATTTATAAATCAATGCACAGGTATTTCCTATGAAGGCCTAGTTTTACAAATGACCAATTTATTTGTCTTGAACATATAATTAAATGTGAATTTAAACCTTCAGTACCATCACTTCTCAGAATTCCATCTAGTACGGTAATTCTTCTATCACTCGTACAGTCACTTCCCTTTTCTCTCCTGATGTGCTCTCACAGCAGTGGCTTCTGTAACTTCTTCTTCTTCTTGCGATCGCATCTTTGATGATTACACCGTCAGACGAGTTCTCATGATGAATTCGACTGTTGTTTGAAGTTCCTCTTTAACTCCATATAGCTTTGAGTTTAGTGTTGAGTCATTGGGCCAGTATATCTTTCTTAACTGGTCATACAGAGGACAGTCATGTAGAACATGCTCAGCAGTTTGTTCGTTTAATCCACATGTGCACAGTGGTGAAGCAGACAATCGTAGCTTGTGCATGTGTTTATTCAGTTTGTTATGCCCTGTCCTGAGTCGAAAAATAGTTATCTGTCCCTGCCGGTCGAGAGTGTGATAGTCGTCTTTGGGTTGGTTCTGTTCTCTTCTTTTTCTCAAAGTATGTGACTTCATTATCTTCTTGTTCACATTCTCCTCCCTTTTTTGCAAGTTTATCTGCCTTTTCATTTCCGGGTACACCACAATGAGATGGTACCCACTGAAGTATGGTTCTCTTTTTGGCAGCTACCTTGTTTAGTTCATTTCTCAGATGCGGGAGTTTACCACCCTTGAGAGCTTGCAGGACAGACAGTGCATCTGTGAGGATGACTACCTGGTGGCAGTCAGAGTTGGTGTTATAAATCATATTTGCAGCTTGCTCTAGAGCTTGAACCTCAGCTGTATAGTTGGAACAGAATTTACCAGTGGGAATGTGCCTAGTCTCATAGTGGTTGTCAGGATATGAGATAAAGATACCGGCCCCTCCATTCCTAACAGCATTAGTTGCTGATCCATCTGTATAGGCATGTATCCATGATTGATCGGGATAGCTTTCTTGGGCTTCTGTAGCAATTTGATTTACTTGATAAGGTTCCCAGCCTAATACATCTTATATTACTTGTCTCTTATACATGTCTGGGGGATAAGTGGTTCTTTTCTTTCTCCTCGGAGACCCTTGGGTATTGGTAAAAGTTGTCTCATTGCAGATACTATCACAGTGGAGTGAAGTGATAAGTTTTCACGTTAAAAGGTCCAGCTTTATCAGAGGGGGGGGGGGGGGGGGTTTGATCAGTTCCCTTCTTCGCTGCCTTTGCCATCCTTAACCCAAGAGCAGAGTACGGTACGTTTGTATGTTCACAACAAATTTGTACAGTTTACTTTTGAAGCTGTTTTAGTCAGATAGGTTTCCCCTTGTTTCATGATCCTACAGTGGATAAAGAGGCATGCATAAAGGTAAGAACTGCCAGACTAAAATAGCCTGCTAGTTACAGAAAGACACACGAGAATGTAGAGTGATCATGGAAGATATGAAACTTTGGATTTGTAACAGACAGGATGATACTATCTGATGTATGGTGATGAGACAACTGATGTATGGAGTAGAAATGAGAAACCTGATACATGAAGCACAAAAGAGAAGATTGATGTATGGAGTAAAAATGAGAAAACAGATATATGAGAAGACTGATGTATGGAGTGGAAAGGCATAGACTGAAATATGGAATATAAACAGGAAGACTGATATACAGCAATCCCCCAGTCTTACGCTGTTCAATTAGCGTTTTTTCAATATAATGCTGTTTTAATTTTTTGCCACACGTCTGTTAAAAATTTGATCTAAAGCTCAGTGCTAAATTCCATGGGAGGTAGAAATATAACTTTCACAGGCTCATCGAGTTCATTCAGGGTGGTGGGATAGCAAAGAATCATTATCATACTAGCATAATGAAGCATGACCTCAAAATGGAACGCAGTTCTATGGTGATCCATAACATAGAACAAGATCTCAATTTTTACAAAGTGCTTCTTAAAGAGAAAAAGAAGGTGGCAAAGCAAAGCAAGCTTGGTTAGTTTTTTTTTTAAAGTCTCCTGAATATCTTTTGCCCCCATGGACCAAGTAGCAGTACTTTCTACATCTGGAGCTAGAAGAACTATTTAAAAACCTACAAAACACTCTGTAAACCAGTCGTCTGATGATGAAGACAGCTCTGCCGTGACAACTGTAGCCACAAGTGACAGAAGTAGTAGAGATAAAAGTCTTATAATATTAAAAATATTTGTTAGTAAGTACAGTACATACTGTTTAGTCAGAAATCTGACTAAACAGCTTGATGATATGAATTTTGCAGATGGCTCTGTCCCATAACCATAATCAGATGCAAGACAAAATGAAATTCTCGATGAGAGGTCACAACAAGTGGGCCTGAAAATACACAGGGAAAAGACAAAGATTATGAGAATAAATGCAAGAAATGATAACAAGGTTGAACTTGAAGTAACACCACTAAAGGATGTAGAATCTAACACATATCTTGGCAGTTATATAGACAAAGTTGGAGGGACAGACAGTGACATCAAAATAAGAATACAAAAAGCAACAGGAGCTTTCATTGCATTGGGAAACACACGGAGAACAATAGAAATCAAGTCCAACACGAAAATAAGAATCTTCAACTCAAATGTCAAGTCAGTCCTACTGTATGGCTCTGCGACATGGAGAGCAACAAAAACAACAACCAAAAAGATACGATGATGATAGGAAACTCTTTACAGAGCGATACAACAGGAGGCAATCTGATCATCAGAAGAAGTCCCCCCATCGGACAAGTGTTTCGGCCCAGTATACTCCTTTACACTCTAAGGGGGGCGGGCCCACTTGGGTCATGACTCCCAAGCGTCTCAGCCTCCTGTTGTCTTGTATCGAAAATGAACCCATTTCACTTATGGTAGCAACTTTAATCCACAACTCCGCCAGCCGTGGAGGCAATTGTGAAAGTAACAAAGAGAAGACAAATTATTCCGTTCGTTCCGTCGCACACACTGAGACACCATCGCGAAGCCGCCGAGCCTAGCCACTGAAATTCTGACTCTGACACCTCCTATAATATACATCGCCTGTTGCCCCTCAGTCACAGCCCGCTCACTAGTACACCACAAAACTCAGCGTTTTGTGGACTTAGAAAAATTCCTGGTGTTTTCTGTACCGCAGCGTTTATTGTCACGATTTCCATTGCCCATTGCGGTTGTTCCACCGCCAGCCTGATGCCTTTTCGGCAGTTTCACTAAGCCTCTTCAGTGCCCTTGTTCTCGCCTGTCCCTTCAGCCCCAACAGTTTCAATAGATCATACATTGATGCAGCCACAAGCCCTCTTGCGCCCACTTCAACAGCCATGACCCTTGTAGTGAACCCCTCGTGTCTCAGATCCGCGGCCAGATCACTATATTTGGCCGCTTTGAACGAATGTTGCTCGTCTAATCTGGATTCAAATGGCACGGTCAGTTCAATCAGTATGACCTGAAGCGTTGAAGAAGAATGAAGCACTATATCCGGCCGTCTCCGCGATTTTCTGATACTCTCTGGATATGCCCCTCGTCCAGGTAGGTCTACCGCCATCTCCCAGTCATTTGCACAATCAAGAAGAGATGGTAAACTGCTACCTGGTTTACTCGGTTTGGGGTGTGCTGACTTTCCTGCCCTCAGAAAGTATGTATTTGCGGTGCTCGGCCTGGGTTTGCTGTTCGCCTTCATCCTTGCTAGATCTATTGTCGCAGCAAGCTCATTTAGCACTTTGTTATGGCGCCAGGTGTATCGCCCTTGCCCTAATGACACCTTACACGCTGAGAGCACGTGTTCGAGTGTCTGCCTCCCCTGGCACAGGGGGCACTGCTCATCATCCGACTTTCCCCATTTCACAAGGTTGGTGGCCGACGGCAGCAGGTCATACATTGATCTAACAACGAAGCTGAGCCTAAGAGGTGCCATATGCCATATATCATTCCATGTCAAGGACCTCTGCAGGGCTCCTTCCCATGTAGTCCATTGGCCTTGTTGGACCTGCTGCACTGCTTTTTGCAACCTCTTATCATTCTCAGCCTCTCGTATCTCATGAACAACCATGTCTCTGCGCTCCCTGCTTGATGCCTTGGACCACCAGCGGATGTCTCCATGACCAAATCCCCGTCTATTCGTCTGTGTGTATCCGATTACCTCCCTCAGTTTGAGTGACTCTTGGGCAGCATCAACAGCTTCTTCCACTCTCCACTTCCTTCCTGTTTTCAGTGTGGGCTGAATGGACTTAACCACGTCATCAGCTGACTCGCGTAGCATCATTGCAAGCCTTGCCTTTCCAACTTTGTACTCTTCAACAACTGACTTGAAAGGAAGCAGAAGTTTTGACTTTTTGCAGTACAGTGCTACATCTGACAGACCTGGTGGTACCCCTAGCCACTTTCTCATGAACTTGTTGACCTTCTGCTCTATAGCTTCGACTGTACTTGTGCTTATTTCATATATAAGCAGTGGCCACAGCAACTTCGGTATCAACATGAACTGGAGGCACCACAGTTTGAACTTTCCCAAGAGTCTGCTTTGGTCTATGATCTGTAGCCCTCTGTCTGCCATTTCTATTGTCTGTTGCACTGCCTTCGAGTCTTTTAATGAGGCATCGTACACCCTGCCAAGACTTTTAACAGGTTCCTCAATAACAGTAGGGATTCTTTGGTTGGAAACCACGAATATGTCTTCTGCTATCTTCCCTTTCCTGACTGATAGGCTTCTCGACTTCTTGGGTTTGAAGCTCATTCTGCACCAGCTGACTAGTTCATCCAGGCGTTTTAACATCCTCCGGGCCTGATGTTCATCTGATGTCAGAATTGTTGTGTCATCCATGAATGCTTTGAGCGGTGGCATGTGACACATTCCCCCGAGCTTTGGACCTATAGCCATTCCTTCAGCCGCATTGAGGATTACCTGCATAGCCATCACGAATAGTATCGGAGAGATGGTACACCCCATTGCAATTCCAACTTCAAGGCCAATCCACTTCGTTGTGTACTCTCTGGTTGAAAATCTGACAGCAAACCCTGCGAAATACAGCTTCAGCATTGCTGCAATCTCTTGTGGAACATGATACATTTCCAGGGCCTGCCACAACATCTGGTGTGGAACGGATCCATAAGCATTCGCCAGATCCAACCAGATTACATGGAGGTCTGTTCTGTCAGACTTTGCCTTTTGGATTGCTTCCCAGATCATTGTGGCATGCTCTAGACATCCTGGTGTACCTGGGATACCTCCTTTCTGAATGGTAGTGTCAATGTACCCATTTGCCAGGAGGTATGTAGTGAGTCTTTTTGCCATCACTGAGAAGAATATCTTCCCTTCCACATTGAGTAGTGAGATTGGCCTGAACTGACTGATGTCTGTGGAATTTTGCTCCTTCGGGATGTAGACTCCATTCGCCTTTCTCCATTCCTTGCTTACAAGCTGGGCTTTCCACGCATTCTTTAGTAAACGGAGCAGTCGTTTGAGCACTTCAGGGCATCTCTTATACACCACATATGGAACACCATTAGGACCTGGAGCTGACTTGCACCGAGCTTTCTGGACAATGCTTTCTACCTCTTGCACCGTTGGGGGCTTGGTGTTAAATTCAGCTCCTGGCTTACTCGGCCATTTAAGGCCTGCCATGCTGCTGAGCGGCTCATCTCTGCGACCATCTGAATATGTCATTCTAAGGTGTTCTTCCAGGTCTTCTTTCTTGATGTTTAGCGTACCCGACCGTGGCTGCTCAAACAGTTCTTTGGCAAACTTGAAGGGCTCCCTGAAGAATCTTTCCCTATCCCTTCGAGTCTTCCTTCTCTTCCTGCACAACCTTTCTGCTCTACAAAGGGCATTATGTTGGCCTTTCAGGTGCTCCCAAACCTGTCGTAACCCTTCCTTCTCTGTGGCAACTGCGTTCTTGAAAAGTTTTCGGGCATGCTTCTTCTGTTTCCTGATTTCTTCTATTTTAATTTGTCTTCTACTTTTTCGTGGTGGGTTACTTTCCCTTGCCTCCCTCACTCCGAACACTTTGCGACAGTGCAGATATATTATGTCGCCGAAGATTTCCAGCTTCTTCTCCAAACTTATCTGCTTCAGGTTGTTATCCAACTCTTTTGCCAAGGCTTCGTCCAGCTGTTCCCAAAGCCCTTTTGCACTGGCAGGTGGAAACTTGATTGCATCTCTCTTCCCGTCCAAGAAGTGTGTGAGATCATCATCAGGCAGATCAACTTGAATGTACTCAGCACTGTGGATTGACTCCTGGCTGCGTTCTTCTAACGTCTTATCCGTCGAGACAGAGCGCTGTTGATCTCCCCCAGATGACCTCCCACACCCCTTTTTCGTTCGGTGGATTTTCATTCCTCTCTGAGTAGAGAACTCCCTACCACAGGCACATGGAAATTCCAGCCGTTGTTCAGAGCTCGAAGTCCGTGTAACGGGTCTGGTCGATTCCAATGAGGCGCCTGTGGATTCATCATTCTCCCCCCCTTTCGGTGAATCCTGGGGGCATCTATCATTTTTGGGTCCTGTAGCAATTGAATACAGCTTACGGGGTGCTAACCCGGTCAGCCGGTTTCTAGTCTTTCCCAGTGTCATCTGTCTTTCCAGAAGTCAATCGGTCTTTTCCCGATCGTCACTGGTTTGACCATGTAACTATGATAGGAAACTCTTTACAGAGCGATACAACAGGAGGCAATCTGATCATCAGAAGAAGTCCCCCCATCGGACAAGTGTTTCGGCCCAGTATACTCCTTTACACTCTAAGGGGGGCGGGCCCACTTGGGTCATGACTCCCAAGCGTCTCAGCCTCCTGTTGTCTTGTATCGAAAATGAACCCATTTCACTTATGGTAGCAACTTTTATAAACAGACTTTTATAAACGGGTGCATGCGTAGAATAGAAGGACTGAAATGGTATGACAAGGTTACAAATGTGGAACTAATGACAAGAACCAGACAAGTGCCAGTGTAACAAGAGTTGAGAAGAAGACGCTGGTGATGGACAGGACACACATTGAGGAAACCTGTTGATAACATTACAAGGCAGTCCTTGTTCTGGAATCCACAGAGAAAGAGAGGCAGAGGTAGACCAAAAAATACACGGAGAAGAGACCTGGAAACAGAGGTGAGAATGATGAGGAAAACATGGACAGAGCTTGAGAGGATGGCACGGGACAAGAAGACTTGGCATGTGTTTGTTGAAGGCCTGTGCTCCTTGGGGAGCTAAAGGGTATTGATTGATTTGACAGTACATACATAATGTTTTGTTTGTGTTCAATATGTCTGATAATTATATGTAGTTAATAAATGTTGTTAACTTGTTTTTTTTTTTAAATCCACATTTGAACTGAACTTTTATACAGCTTTCTGGATCTTGAGAACAAATTAATTTGATTTCTATCAATTCTTATGGGAAATCAATTTGCATTTAGCGCTCGATTTTTCATGAACGAATTAACAGTGCTAAGCGAGGGATTCCTGTTTAGAGTTTAATGAGAAGACTAATGTATGGAGTAGAAATGCAACGACTGAAGCTTGCAGCAGACATGTGAAGACTGGTGTATGAAGCAGAAATGAGAAGACAGACATAAGGCGTATAAATGAGAAGATTATATTTGGAGTAGAATCATGAAGACTGAAGCTTGCAGCAGACAGATGGAGTAGAATCATGAAGACTGAAGCTTGGAGCAGACAGATATAGGAAGTATAAATAAGACCATATATGGAGTAGAATCATGAAGACTGAAGCATGGAGCAGACAGATGTAGGAAGTATAAATAAGACCATATATGGAGTAGAATCATGAAGACTGAAGCTTGCAGCAGACAGATGTAGGAAGTATAAATAAGACCATATATGGAGTAGAATCATGAAGACTGAAGCTTGCAGCAGACAGATGTAGGAAGTATAAATAAGACCATATATGGAGTAGAATCATGAAGACTGAAGCTTGCAGCAGACAGATGTAGGAAGTATAAATAAGACCATATATAGAGTAGAATCATGAAGACTGAAGCTTGCAGCAGACATGTGAAAACTCATGTAAAAGGTAAAAATTGGATTCAGGCTTTCCTCTTTTCTGTCAGTAGACTTTCCTTTGTCTATTAGCCACTATTACTCTTGGTTTCATGTCTGTTCATAATTATGTGCGCCCTTTTTTATTTGGGACAACACTGGTTCTTTGCCAGACAAAACTTTTACAACAACCATACTTTTCAATTATTTGATATTCCTTGCTGTTTTATTGTAGTTAATTTCTTGATGCTTATATCTCTTTGTTGTAAGTACTTTTATTTGTGCTGTTACTTTCTCATTACCATTCTGCTTTTCTCACATTTCTTTCGTAATTGTGACTGTGGTTGATGTAATGTGGTCCAGAATACCTTGTGTTTATAATGTATTGCTCATTTTTTTAAAGACACTGGTACCATGTTAGCCTCTTGTAGGTCCTATGGGTCTCTGAAAAGCAAAGATGGAACTACAGCAACCTCTTCAATGTCATACAAGGTGTCTAATATGAGACTGTACACGGGGCTGGCAAAATCATAATGTAAAACAAACTACCATAGAAACCACCGATGTAACAGCATGTGACTGTTTCGTAAAGGCTCCTGCCGGACTAGCTACAGTGGTAGCTCCATTCTTTGTAAGGAACTCAAAGGAGAATGATGATAAATATGACTACATCAATTTGACAGCAGTCCCTTTACAGGAGATTAATTACAGGAGATGGATTGCTCATGTCAGTTGACACAACATTCAACCTATAAATAAATGAACTGCATTTACAACAAAATTAGTCTACTCTTCATGCCTACTTGTTTGAATCATTATGGCCAGCACATTAATCTTACTGCAAGCACAATGGCTGCAAATTATAGTGAATAACAAAAGTTGCTAATTCAAACAAACTTCAGCTTTCATTTTCTCAAAGTGGGCTTCGAGGAAATATATATACTTTATTAATAAATAATTTACTGGTGGTAAAATATAGTACAGTATTACAGAATATAATGAATCAATTATCCATGCACTCATTTCACTTTAAGCCTGCTTACATTATTATGCTGCAAAAGAATTCACTCCACCTTGTGCATGTGCACAAACATGTGAGATGTACTTCAATTTGCAGGAACTGCTATAGCACGTTTCACTAGCTTTGCCCAACTTCAAATGTAATTATCTGATTAACCGTCTAACGTATTAATGCCATTTTTTGCATACGATGTTATATTGGGTTAGACCCAACAAATATATACTTTATATCTGTGCAGCTTGTCCAGTTCCCACAAACGGATGAAATCCTTTGATCTTTGTCGGCATACTAATTATTGTGTATCGAAAAAAGTAATTTTACCACTTCAGTCACAGATTCTGTGAATTGAATAGGCATAGGCGTGTCTACTATTACAATAATGTGGCCATCACGTTTGCATATGAATACCTGTTGAAGATGATTTCTTAAATGATCTGCATGGGAGATACTCGTGACATTGTTTGTCATTGACATTTAATGCGCTACCAAACTGGACCTTCATTGATCTGATTATTTCAATAGGTATCACCACTTTGCGGTTCATAAATATCATAATGGAAAGTTTCTCCTCTACTGTGCTTGTAAATAACGGTAAGGTCATCTTTAAAGAAATTAAACTTCATCCGAATCATAATCAGATGTCTCTGAGAAATTGATAATCAATCTCGGCTGAATGAAGGACAAACCATCATTCGTCCAATATTCCTCTTCCTCTTGTAACACATGGTTCTCACATTTCTTCCAATAATCCCTGGCTATGTTCGAGATGGCGGCTTTTGTAAGTATTTCAACATCTTTTAATTTGAACGTCCTATTTTCTGTTGCTACCTGTTCCTTAATTTTAGCCCAGACTAATTCTATTGGGTTTAAGTGAGAATGGTAAGGAGGCAATCTTAAACATCTGTGACCATGTTCATGGATTGCCTTGTCTATGTGAAATATCTTTGTATGCTGTGTATTTTTTTACAATTTCAAGTAATTCAGGCTTCAGGGACATTTCGTTGAATGGAATGTTGTTTTTTGGTCAGCCAAATCTTTATTACATCTTTAGTACTTGATGAATTAGGAACTTTATCTTCTGGTGCCACAACGTTGTGATATGAAGCATTGTCCATTATCAAACACGACGGTCTATCCAATGAAGGAAGTACATGATTCACAATCCAATCTTGAAATATCTTGCCATTCATCTCTGTATGATAATCCCTATTATCTGTGGATTTTGAAACAAATATGAGTTCAGTATTATTTAGAAGCCCATGATGGCTGCTTCCTGCATGTGCAATTATTAGGCGCTGTCCTTTGCTGCTTGGTACTAGTCTCTTAGTTGTTCCATCAGATGATTGCCATTCTCGTTCATTACTGTGGTGCGCATTGATCCAAGTTTCATCTAAATACACAAAATCATAAAAATCTCTTCTCATTTCTCTGACCTCGCGTAAATATTTGCTTCTCATTGCAACTATATGAGGCTTCTCACAAATAAGGTT
This sequence comes from Oreohelix idahoensis, assembly GCA_024509875.1. Lineage (NCBI taxonomy): Eukaryota > Metazoa > Mollusca > Gastropoda > Stylommatophora > Oreohelicidae > Oreohelix > Oreohelix idahoensis. The sequence continues at coordinate 1,334,798 of JAMPIV010003699.1, forward strand.
TCTACCACCAACATATTTTCTAAAAGTGAATCCCAAACTCCTAATAGTCCTCCATAGCGTAGATTTGGAAATATCAATGTCATTATTCTTTCTTAACCAAATTTTCAATTTCCTTAAAGTCACTGCCTCATTATTGTGAAACATATTGCAAATTTATCTGCGGATCAATTCTCTGTCAAAATTATCCACCACTCTTGGCCTAATTTTCGTGTGTAAAACACTGGAATTAGACATTTCAGATGTCGCTATCCAGCGGTGCAATGATCGTTTGCTTATCCCCAAGGCGTGAATAGTCCTCTTTTGTGGGTTTGAAATAGAATGATATAGTTTTCCTCGAGTAGCTTCATTGCAGAAATACTTAAAAATCCTATTTGTGATTTGCTGTAATGTCATAAAATGTACTCGCAGACTCATTTTTCCTTCTTAACCACACAATAATTTTTGTAGACACACCTCTGATTGACAATGTGTGCGTTGCGCCGGATATAAACTGTTTTATGTTCAAGAAGTGCGATTTCACGCAATTTCACTCAAAAATCATGCCAAATACTTGATAAACCAAAAATGTGCAAATGAGGTCGTATAATTTACTGTAGACATTTCAATATGTGTGCGTGTGATGTGTGTTGGCAAGTAGGATTTTATATTATATCGCAAAGAGACGAAAATTGAAACCAATGGCCGCATTTTAATGAAAAATTTAATTCATAGGGTCTATACCATTTCAAATTAACACACAAAATTTCACTTATATGCGTTATATATTCGCTGAGATATAGCATTTTGAAGTTGGGCAAAGCTAGTGAAACGTGCTATAACATGCTTGTAAACTAATAACATTTTGTAAAATCAACTGTCAACAGAAACAGCTAAAACTTTATGAAACAGCTGAGAAGAGAATGCTGGAAAACAAAGGAACCCGGACCTGATGAAACAATCCCAAACAATATAAACCCAGGATTTAACAAACACTTAACTTTAGGAAAACCTAACATGAATAAACAGTACTAAAATGAATATAAGTAAAAACGTTATATGAAGAAACAATTCAATGTTAAGAGTCGTCACTCCAAAGAAATACGCCAAAACACAGCAGCAATGTATTCGGGCAACACTCAACGTCTCATGCTCCATAGGAATTCCATCACACATTTTAATATTAAACATTTCACAAATTGTGTTGGTACTGTTAAGAGTATTACTATTTTCATGTTTCTGCCCACAGTAAAATTCAAAATGTGGGACCTAAGACGCGTCAACAGTGAGAAATGCAGTTAGCGACCCATAGCTAGACTGCTTGCGTCAGGGTCAGCGAACCAGAGCTGACCAAGACCCTACTCCACCTCCAAGTGGTGGTCCTGGAAACAGGCTGCGTCACTGCAGTCTGGCTGAGTGAGTAGGGATCGAAGAGGGAAGGCTAACCCGGTCCCAAAAATGCCGTGCTGAAGTCGGATGTGTCGACCGAAAGGTGCAAATATTGCAGCTTCGCTGTAAACGGACACAACGCAACCAACGTCCTTTTCAGGACGAACGAAGAAGAAGAAATTCAAAATGTAAATAATGTATATCCCACAATGGATAATATAAAGGGATACAGCACTACATAATTAGTTCTATGTCAACAGGCAGTGAACCAAGAAAATGGTACAAAAATAATTGATAAAATGCTGATGTGAAAATTGTGATATGTTTGTATTGAGTTGAGATTAGTTTGAAATGTTTTACTGCAAGCTAGGATAGTTCAGTCCTGGGGTATCTGAGGACAAAATAGGATTACATCTATTGCAGGTATGTCATGAGAAGATACAAATATGACAACCTCATTAAGAGTAAAACAAACTGCTAGAGACAACCACTGATACAAGAGCACATGAGTGATTTGATGCAGGTTTCCTGCAAGGGGACAAGCTGTAATGGTGGTCCTATACTTCATAAGGAGGACAACAGACAAAGACCAATGATAGTTCAGTAAGAAATACAGGGAGACACCCCCCCCCCCCCAACACACACACAAAACAAAGAAACCCCAAACACACAGGGAAGAGAACTAGAGATAGGAATAAAGAAAGCCTTGGAAGGACTTCTACAACCACCCAAGACAGCAGGTCTTGGTGAGAACTGGTTGAAGAACTATGCCTCACAGGGAGCTGAACGGCCATGATGAAGTGTAGTCCAGTATTAAAAGATTTCAGAAGTGAACCTTAACCTGTCTTATAAAAGTGTAATACATGCACAACAAAGTAACCTGAACTAATTTCAATTTTCTGACTATTCCATATTCCAGGGACACATTTTACGAGATACAGATTATTCCTTAATAAATTGCTGGGCTTTAAAGAGCCCAATTGAAACAGCAGAGCATTTAAGACTATTTTACTGGCATGTCAAATACATCTGTCACTTAGTTTCTGTAGGCAATTGTGTAATAATTGCATTGACTACTGTGTAATCCAAGCAATGTCTCTTTTATCAAGGATGTTAGAGCCAAAAAAATATTCTGATGACAAACACTGTTTCCTATTCTGCAATATGCTGGTTGACATGTATTATACCTAGCAGTTTAGCCTAAAACGACAGCATAAGTCTGAGCTCCCTGGGGTGTGAAGATCAAACTTTTGAGTCTGCCTACAAGAAACTCTAAACTCAAAACATTAAAGTATGGAATGTTAGGCACAACAGTGAATTGAATCAATTTTGGCTTACAAAAGTACTGACAGAGATATAGATATATAATAGACTGCTTATGTATTCCTGGCAGAAATTATGCTAGATTACAGTAGTTGGCACTCACAGAATGGATGCAGATTATATTGGGGGAATGGTTGGGAGGACTGCCTTCTGCATTGGCTGCTTTTTATAACCTCTGCTGACTGGCAGAAATTTCATTAGGCAAGAAAAATAATTATGTCACAATTTCTGCAATAAGTGGCTACTGCGAGATGTTAAGGAACCATTTCAATTTTTTTTTTTAATTATTATTATTTCTTAAAACCATGTGTTTAAACAATAATTTATAATATATATAAATATATATACATGCAAACACAGTGATCCGCATTAAAGATATTTTTCACAAGCGACTACAACATTTAAGCAAATGAACCTGGCTTAAAAGGATAAAACTAATAAATATATTATTCTAACAGGCAAATGTTCATGATACTAATATTAGGATGATCTTTGGGAGTCAACCCAAGTTGTAAACACCCCCCAACTTTTTTTTATCTTCCAGAGTTTAAAAAGAGCTAAAACAATGTCTGATGGGGCCAGCTTCAGATGATCAGATTACCTCCTGTTGTAATGCTCAGTATAGTTTCCCATCATCATTACAGACTATAAGATGTTTAACTTCTTCAGTAGGAAAGCTTTTGTAAAGGGATCTTCTTAACTAGGGACCACTGTATACAAATCTTTTGAACAATGTCCACCATGCAAAAAGTGGTTACCCTTTGTTTCACTTACCATAAGCTACATCAAAAGATAATGTTTATTAACAAAAAAACATGCATGATGATATAAGCTACTAACATGTCACATTTTCAGATTTAGTATAAAATACAAATAATACCCCACTGTTCAGATCCCATGGACAAGGGGACTGCAGACTTGCAGTTAAGGGGAGGAGCTCGAGTGAAATGCTATTCTTATAACTAATTGCAGGATTTTAATTAAAATGCATAGGCTTAACCGACAACAATAAGTTATGCACAACAAAGCACTAGGTGGTATAATGCTATTGGTTGCTATAGATATGGTGGACATATTGAATTTTAATGCTATATTTCAATTCACCAAGGTTTTATTTTTTTCAGTTATGAGCACCAAATCACAACTGCAAGCTCATCATTATATTTAATAACTTTTGCCAGATTAGATTTTTTAAACTTTAGTCATTCCTAAGCTACAGAACTTTATAGTTTGTATCTAAAAATAGTAACAAATTTTGCACAATTTCACACTTTTCCCCCCCAGTAAATCAGAATTTTGAAAAGATATTAAAAATCTGATCTAATAAAAGTTTAACAATTCCATGAAAGTTTCTGTCTCAAATCTTATGTTTACTGACAAATCAAAAAGCAAGCTAAGAGAATATCAGTAATATAATACAAGGTTTTGATAGATATCTGGTTGTCTTCATAAGAAAAGCACAATGTCTCAAGAAAATACAATTCTTGAAGCCAAAATACACCTTTTTAGAATGTCTTCTGACAATCTGGCATGTTCAGCAGATTATAAATTATCAGAAAATATATTAATCCCAATTTCTCATTTTCTTTTCCACTTTGAGTTAAAATGCAGCGCTGTTCCTCCCCTTAAGAAACATTGTTTCAACAAGTATATGTCAGCATGCAAACAGCCATGTCTCATGTTTTCATCATTTTGGCCTGCTGTAAAGTAAAGGTTGTTTTGAATGTTGTGAAGACGTGTCAAAAAGTTATATATTTTCCAACTATCGACTTGTATCAGACACTGTCCTGGTTTTGTTTAGCTGGTTCCCGTAACGCAGTTTCAAATCTGGTCCCTTTTAGGGGCAAAACTGTTGCAGCTTTGTACGGCTTTCTTTCAGAGAGTGATGGTAATGCTGCTATGTGGGATGAAGACATCTGATCTAGGTAGGTGTTACAGGGGGTTTTTCCCTCCAATAATCCTGCTGGTGGTGCTGCAGCAACTGAGGGGGCAGATGTGGAAAATGTCTGAACAGATGGAGCCTTTTTGGAGTGGTGTGAGTGACAGTCAGTGTTTTGGCTTGTAATATGCTCTGTAGGCTTAGTGGATGATAAAATGGGGGAAATACTAAAGCTACAACTGGAAATTGAACTATTTTGGCTGGATAATATGCAAGGGTTTGGCGTCTTATATTCAACACATTTTGACATCACAACATCAGCCTCTGGAGGCATCCCAGGCAGCTCCACATCTGGCAAAGGGGAGACTGGCACAGAAGAGTCAGTGCCAATGCTAGATCCTGAAATACACAATTCTTGCTTACACAGGTTTGTGGAACAGCACTTCTTGTCAACCTGACTGTCCTTTATGCTTCCTTTTTGTAATCTGCATTTAAAAGGAATATTATCCAAACTAGTTTTGCTTGCAGTAGTTAGTCCATCACCTGTATTACCAGCTCTTCTTTCCCATATGTTAACATCCGAAAGACTACAAACCATGTCCTTCAAAATCCCACCATACTCATAGACCCCATTTTCTTCTGCTGCTGCACAAGACTCCAAAATCTCTCTGTCATCCATGCCAAAGTTTTCTGATGTCATGAATTCCACTGGATCACCAGACGATGAAGAACATGAGGAGGCTGACATTAGCCTGCCTTTGGTTTGACCCGATCTATCTAGGAAAACATTCTCACAGCTGGCATCTATGACAGCCAGGAGATCAGAGCAGCCTGCAGTAAGGAGGGTTGGCATTCCTTTCATTTCGGAGATATCAGACAGATTTCCAGGCTGGGACCGATGCTCTCTGTTACAAACACCACTTCCTTTTCTTTTAGAGAATATGGATCTCTCTGCTGGAATGAAGTCATCTCTGTATGCCGATCCACTCTTTTTCAAAGTTCCTCCCATTTCATTCCTTCGAGATTCAGCACAATCCATGAGTACACTCGTAGACTCTGCTTTCACTCTGCCACTGCTGTTCAAGCTAAATGTTTTTCCCATGGCCATATTTCCAATAGATTCTGCCTTTCCTTCACTCATCAAACTCTCACAACTGGCTAACGCCGACTTGGTGGTGGTAGTGGTCGTGGTAGTAGTTAGCGATAGTGTTGAGTAGGCAGGTACTGTCGTAGAAACACTATCACAACATGGGGATAAGCTGCTATTACTGAAAATGGACCCGATGCTTACGCTATCAATCTTAGACTCAATTTCGGACACCTGGTCCATAAACCGGGTGCACTTTTTCCCTCGATTGCTTCGAGTGTCTTCTGAAGGAGCTGGGCTAGCTTTACGTAAATGTGGGGATGTAGGGCATGAAGAGCTGCCAATCTGTTGCTGACCTCCACTTGAAGAGGAAGCACATTCCTCATCTTCCTTTTCACTTGTTTCTTCTGGGTAAGCAAGAGGTCCAGTGGAACCATCAAAGTGTCTTGAGCAGAGGGAAATTCCATCTTTGTCCCTGTGAGGGGAAATATAAGTTTTTAATTATAAGTGGCTATAATAGGACGCATGATGTTTGCAAATCTTATGTTCACAGGTATGTTCTGCATTTAAATGGTGATCACTTTGTGTAATATCATTTGTATCACACTTATCTGTATGGTAATTCTTTATACCTTCAAAATTACACCCTTCAAAAGCTCACATAAACGCCACAAATTTGAGTCAAGTTTAAACATTCTGAGTTACGTTCTCACCTGTGTGATATAATGGAGCCTGCCAAGGCCTTGGTGCTGGCATCATCGTTAAGTGATAAGTTATAAGATTCTCCACCCACACTGGATCTCTCACAATGAACAGAGTGTTCTGAAATGTCTGCATGAACTTCTAATCTGGGAAGACAGAAAATGTTGCACACAACTGTATTCGTATAAACTAGATCACTGCCCTAAAAGCAAAATTGACATACACTAGATCTCTGCCCGGCAACAAGAAATTATATAAACTAAATCAATGTCCTCAATGAAAATTTATACAAACAAAATTACTGAGATCCCTGCTCTCAATAAGAATCTATATAAACAAAATCAGTCATATAAACCAGATTACTGCTTACATCAAGAATTTATATAAACTCGACCTCTGTCCACAACAAAAATTAACCATATTTCCTGCCACAAAAGGTGCACATTTACCCCAGAAATCTATCTTCAAAAATCACCCTTATGTTGTTACATTTTGTGTTTAAACTTACAGATGATTAAAATATTTTGGGTGGATAGTTATACGGTATAATAAATCAATCACAGGTGTAATACAATGCTTTTACTTAAAAAGGATAATAGCAATATTATGTGTTATACATAATAAATAAATACTTGATGAGAGGTCACAGCAATTGGGTCTGAAAATACACAGGGAAAAGACAAAGGTAATGAGAATAAGTGCAAGAAATTATAAAAAGGTTGAACTTGAAGAAACATCACTACAAGATGTAGAATCTTAAACGTATCTTGACAGCGATATAGACAAAGCTGGGGAAACAGACAGTGATAGCAAAATAAGAATACAAAAAGCAAGAGGAGCTTTCATTGCACTGGGAAGCATGGAGTGCAAGAGAAATAAAGTCCAGCACACCCACACACAAAAAAATCTTCAACTCAAATGTCAAGTCAGTCCTGTTGAATGGCTCTGAAATATGGAGAACAACAAGAACAACAACCTAAATGTATCATCATCATCATCAGTTGCCATCTCCACAACGAAGGTTGGCTGTAATGGATCTCCAACGTCTTCTGTCTCTTGTCTTGTTGGTGCAATCTGATAGACTCTTTCCTGTCCATCTCTTGATGTTATCTTCCCACTTATTGCGCTGTCTTCCCCTTGCACGTTTGCCTTCAACTCTCCCTTCTGTTATGGTCTTCTGCAAGGTGTTATGCCTTTTTATGTGGCCAAAGTATTTTAGCTGTCGAACTTTGACCTCCCTCATTAGTTCTCTTTTCATATCTAGATTTTCTAGGACCTCCTTATTTGTTTTCATCTCTTTCCATGAGATACGCCCCATTCTTCTATATATCCACATTTCAAGAGCCTCAATTCTTTCTTCCAAATGTTTATTCATCGTCCACGTTTCTGCACCATACAGAAATGCAGAATATATATAACACTTTATGATTCTCACTTTTAATTTGTGAGATAACTGTTTGGATGTCAGTATATGTTTCATGTTGTTGAATGTAGCTTTGCCCATTCCTATTCTCTTCTTGATTTCTGTTTCACATCTGCCATCTTCTGTTATTATATGACCAAGATATACGTAGCTCTTGACTTGTTCCAGGATTTTCCCATTTACGCTTATCTTTAATGTGGGTTTATCGTCTGTTTTGCTAATTATCATAGTTTTTGTTTTCTCAATATTAATGTCGAGTCCATATTCATGACTTATGCTGTTCACTTGCTTCACTAGTTCTTGTAACTCCTGTTCACTTTCAGCTAACAACACGGTATCATCTGCATATCTAAGGTTGTTTATTGACCTTCCACTGATGTTCAGTCCTGGTATTTCCTGTATCTGTTTGAAAATTTTTTCGGTGTATAAATTAAATAGGCAAGGGGACAGCACACAACCTTGTCTGACACCTCTTTTTATGTCTATGTATGGTGAATAATTCCTTCCAGATCTTACTGTGGCAGTTTGCTCCCAATAAAGGTTACTGAGAATTCTTATATCTTTTCCATCAATACCTATGTCTTTGAGGCATTCAATTATTTTCTCATGATGGACTCTGTCAAAAGCCTTCTTATAGTCAATGAAGCACATATACATACTTTTTTGGACCTCTGTATATTTTTCTGCTAATATTCTTAGGCAAAATATTGCCTCTCTTGTTCCACTGTTCCGTCTAAAACCAAACTGTTCTTCTTGGATTTCGCTGTCTACTTTACTTTTTATTCTTTCCTGTATGATTTTGAGCAGTATCTTAATTGCATGACTCATCAGGCCGATTGTTCTGAAGTCTGAACATTCTGTTGCATTTGGTTTTTTGGGCAATGTTATAAAAACTGATGTCTTCATGTCGTGTGGTATATATCCTGTATTGTAGATATCGTTGCATATTTCTGTGATTGTATCTATACCAAAGCTCTCCAGAGCTTCTATCATTTCAATTTTTATGTTATCCATGCCTGCTGATTTTCCTTTTTGTATCATATGAATGGCATTCTCTACTTCTGATCTGAGAATGTTTGGGCCTTCACTAGAATCTGGTGATGGTTTTTTACCTCTGTTGTCCTCGAATAGTTCTTTTACGTATTCTGCCCATCTGTTTGATATGTCTTTCTCATCAAGTAATATTACACCATTTTTGTTCTTGATACAGCTTCCTCCTTGTGCAAACCGTGACCGATTTGATAATTTCTTTATTTCTTCATGCATATCTCTTGTCATGTGCTTTGCTTCCAAGTCTTCTATTTCCTTGCATTTTGTTTCTATCCACCGTTCTTTTGCTTCTCTACACATAGTACGTATGTCATTGTCTATTGTTTTATATTCTGGAGTGTTTTTTGCTTTCTTTCTTTCTGCCATTTTATTCAAGATGTCATCTGTCATCCAAATTTGATTTTTCTTAGACTCCTTTTTAGGTAAATTTGCATTTGCTGATTGTATACTTGTTTTTAAGCATTCCCATTTTGCGGTTGCTTTTTCTTCTGGGTTTTCTCTTCTATACTGCTCCATGCTTTCTGTCAATAACTGTTGATATTTATTTTTGACGTCGATTAAATACTTCTGTTTTATATCTGGTTGTTTCAGCGCTGATATTTCTATCTGGGGTTCCTCCTGTCTTCTGTTTCCTGCTCTTTTCAGCTTTATATTTACTTTGATGATGACTGGATTGTGATCTGAATTTATGTCGGCGCCAGGATGTGTCTTTGCACTTGTGACACTGTTCTTAAATCTATGTTTTATCATGATATAGTCGATTTGATTTCGTGTTACATCTCCTGGGCTTTTCCATGTGTATAATTTCCTTGGGTGGTGTTCAAAAAAGGTGTTACATATGACCAGCTTGTTTTCTTCACAGAACTGGATAAGTCTGTCTCCTCTATCATTTCTTGTCCCTAATCCATACTGTCCTACTATCTTCTTGTATTTTCCTTTTCCTACTTTTGCATTCATATCACCCATTACTATCAACACATCTGTAGATTTGACTGGTTTATAGACATTTATAAATGGGTGCTTGAGTAGAATAGGACTGAAATGGTATGGCAAGGTCACCAATGTGGAATTGATGACAAGAACCAGACAAGTGCCAGTAGAACAAGAGATGAGATGAAGATGCTGGCGATGGATATTGTTGTTGTTGTTTAACTAGGGCTGCTGAGCTTCTCGCTCTTTAGCAGCCAATACAAAGTTGAAGACTCCTTGGTATTATCTACACTATAAATCTAGGTTTTCTGCCATTCCGAAATGTGCTGAGTTGAAGTCAACAGATCCAGTTTCTCCAGCTTGGTTTGCATTTAAAGGATCGTCACACCTGGTCCCAAGCTAGGAGTAAGAAGCGCTTGGCATACTCTGCATTCCCCGCCATCCAAGGTGGCTCTCCAACTATGCAGAGCTAACATACTGGGCTCTCCAAAGGAATTGTCACGTCCTGCATAGAGCCACTTCTTAGCTCCCCTGTCTACCACTGGGTCCATAGTGAGATCCTCCTGCATGCAGCTGGCCAAAGCATCAAGTCTGGGGCTCAACTGACTTCTCCAAGCTTAGTGTGCAATGCTGGGTTCTCAACAAGTTTCACCACAGGGGGAATCCCTGGAAGTGTGTGGATGATTTCAATAGTCAATGAGGGTGTAATTAGCCTCACAGACAGAGGTTCACTTCCACATATGTATATTGTAGCATTGTGCATAGCTGGTGGTCATATAAAGATGACTCCAGAAATGCCTCCATGCATTGCGATGGATAAGACACACACTGAGGAAACCTGCTGGTGGCATTATGAGGCAGTCCTAGTTCTGGAATCTCCAGGGAAAGAGAGGCAGAGGTAGACCCAAAAAAAACAAAAAACACACGGAGAAGAGAACTGGAGACAAGAGTGAAAATTATGAGGAAGACATGGAAAGAACTGGAGCTGATGTCATGTGACAGGAGGACTTGTCATGTGACAGGAGGACTTTGCATGTGACAGGAGGACTTGGCATGTGACAGGAGGACTTGGCATGTGTTTGTTGAAGCCTATGCTCCTTGGGGAGCTAAAGGGTATTGATTGAATTTAATAATTAAATTCCTCTATTGTATTACTTTAAAAAAAAATCTAGTTTAATTAAGGTATATTCTATATATGACAGTGTGTTTTTTAATGTATAAAACATGATATATAAACTAGATCACTGCCCTTGACAAGAATTTATGCAATCCAGGCCACTGACTCAAATAAATATTTTCTTAATTTTAAGCCCAAAGACTACAACAATTCATGTACAACTGACCATCAACATACATGAGTATATAAATTTCAGTAGATCACTAACTCAGACACAACTTCTATTAAACAATGAATAAAAACATCACCAACTCATAAACAACTTCTATTAAACAATGAATAAAAACATCACCAACTCAGACACAACTTCTATTAAACAATGAATAAAAACATCACCAACTCAGACACAACTTCTATTAAACAATGAATAAAAATTAAGTTTTTAAAATCTGGGTAGAGTGAGCTTCACAATTTCAGAAATGTTTAAAAAGTCTTCCATAAACAACTAATACATGAACCTACTTGTGATGCTGAGCACTGTATGTGGCACTGCACAAGCTGCCATTAATGCTGTTGCCGGCAATAGCACGGTGGCTGGAAGAATCTCTATCACTGTCATCACGTAACACACCTGCTCTATCCATGTGGCTTCCACTAGCACTCAGACTGATAATTGAAGATATTTAAATATAAAATTAATGCAGGAATCACATAAGTGAAGTTTATATTTAAAATGTGGGAATCACCATTTGTGAAATACACACACACATATATATAGCACGCACACACATATAATACAATGTGTAGAATTATACATATATGTTTGCAGTAAGGGACCCAAAGATGCAGCAATAGAGAATGCAGTCAGCGACCCATAGCTTGACTGCTTGCGTCAGGGTTAGCGAACCAGAGCTGACCAAGACCCTACTCCACCTCCACGTGGTGGTCCTGGAAACAGGCTGCATTACTGCAGTCTGGCTGAGAGAGTAGGGATCGAAGAGGGAAGGCAAACCCGGTCCCAAAAAATGCAGTGCTGAAGTTGGATGTGTCGGCCAAAAGGCGCAGATATCGCAGCTCCGGTGTAAACAGACACAACGCAACCAACGTCCTTTTCAGGACGAACGAGGAAGAAGTTTGCAGTAATATAAACAAAGTAGGAGGGCCACACAGTGATATCACAATAAGAATACAAAAGGCATGAAGTGCTTTCACTGCATTCAGAAATGTACGGACATTTTTTTTAAAAATCAAGTCCAACACAAAAATCTGAATCTTCAGCTCAGCTGTCAGGTCAGTCCTTCAGTGTGGCTCTGAAATATGGAGAGAACAACAACAGCAACGGCTAAGAAGGCACAGACTTTCATGAGTGGGTGTGTCTGTGTGGAATAGAAAGACTGAAATTATATGACAAGGTCATAAACATGAAACTGATAATAAAAACCAGTGGAACAAGAAATGAGAAGAAGATGCTGACGACCAATTGGACACACACTGAGGAAATCTGCTGACAGGTTTACCAGGCAGTCCTTGTTATGGAATCCCCAGGGTAGAGAAGTAGACACAGACCAAAGAACACATTGGAGAAGAGAGATCGAGACAAATAAAAATGATGAGAAGACATGGAGAGACCAAAAGTCAATGTCATGTGACAGATGGACTGAAATGACACAGAAGCAGCCATGAAAAAAAAAAAAAATCATTTGTCTGGTAATAATTTTTATCTAGTATTCATTAAAGTAATGTAAGTCACTCAAGGTTGACATGCTTCTTGTAACAGAATGAAAAACAAGGACACTTGCAGACATTCATTTATCATCAAACTCCCCCTCCTTTTCAAAGCAACTCATTCTTCCAATGTCCTTGGCAAGGTAATTACACCAGCAACAAAAACAGTTGTATACTGACTGAATAGCCAGCACAGGAAATGGTGTTTCAATTCATCATCAGTGGTGATGCAGTTCCATGTTGGGCCACTTTGACTATGGCATGAAGCCGTCTCCTCAAAAGTAACTACTGGCTAGTGGAACACTTTTTCCTCTAATTCAAACTGTTGCTGGCGACTAGCAGACGCTAAAATATGATGCACCTTCTAGTTAACATAAGCAACTGTAAGTGTTCATATTCGTTTCATCACTTCCAACACTTTTACTCCAGTGTGACATGCTACTGTTGTGTCTCTCAAAATCAGCTCTCCGGCATGGCCACTATTTCCATCTGTAACAGCTGTGAGCTGATTATGAGCATGTAGTATGTTTGAGACTTCTTTGCGTTCCTCTTAAAAACTTATAGCACCAACCACAGACAAATGTTGACAACTGTGGCGAATGTCTTTTGCACACCACACGTGAGTTTCATAATTTAAGTAAAATGTAGTGCTCACAAGTGTAGGCACATTTTGTGGTCGCTATGCGAAAGACGCAGATGATGTGCCTTTGTTTGGCCTAGCGACATTGTTTATTCCGCTGTGTATAGTCGAAGTGTACGCTGCATGTCTTGCAGTTCTAGAATATTTACAGTTGAATATATGATATAAGAAATGTGTCCTTATGGAAGATAAAGTGTGAGATAGTGGATCAATATTATCAATCGATATAGGAATCGTGCAATGCGCAAAGATGCTAATGTTCATGTGGAATCATATTCAACTTGTATATGTGGATTGATGAATTTGGATATTTTGATGTCACTGGCACAGTTGGCCAGTTATGCGTTTGAGAATGTTTTGAGGTAGCTTCAGCGAGACTTGGGACCTATATTATTATTCATACCCTGCACTTCAGAGTTTCGTCACAACCACATCACCCCTAGTCTGCCGATGGTCAAGGAAATATGGGCCTAACACCAATTCCCCAATATGCCTCAATGGGTGTGTAACGGGATCCTTACAGACAAACGCATGTGACAGGATTTCTTTCCCATATTGTGATCTTAATGTACAGGGTGGTCATAAAGTCTTTCCCTGATTTCAAATTTTTACGAGATCCTCCAGATGTTAAAAGCATCAAAGCTTGGTATATAAAGTTTACGGACACTGGCAGCGTCGGTGACATGCCCAGAGCAGGTAGGCCTCGTGTGAGTGAAGAAACTGTAGACGCAGTGCGCACGGCGTTTCAACGCAGTCCTCAGAAATCAACTTATCATGACTCAAGAGAACTTGCAATCCCTCGAATATTAGTGTTGAAAATCGCAAATGTTGAAATCTACAAATAGCATTAAAAAAACTGTTTTAGTTTTGGAATAATTTCCAAAAAAACCAAGTGTCTCTGCACAGAATACTGTTTTTTTTTTAAATTTTTGAAATCAGGGAAAGACTTTATGACCACCCTGTATATCTAATGCCCAAGCTTTCAGAAAAAAATACCACACACATACACACACTGAGATTATCTGAATAGATATAGTTTAACATTACATCCAAATACCTGTTACTCATTCCCAGACTTGCATCTCCAATACTTGGAGCGATGCTGGGATTGGCAACATTAGGGGCTGTTTCAATGCTGTGGTTATCTCCTGGAATGACATACACAGAAATATTCTGTTTACATATAAATGCACATGCTTTTAATGATGCATCATTAGGAAATACGTTTAAGCCAAGACTTACTAATTTTTTAAACAGCCCAAAAAATTTTAATAAAAAAAATCAATCAAATAAACAAACAAAAACATGAAAACATTTTCAAGTCAAAATTACATGTTCAACCTTCTCTCCTAATAGGCCTCAGAATGAAGTGAAATCTTCAAAATGATAAAAACAATTTTCCTGATGAGAGAAGATTAGAAATGGCCATACTCTACTATTTGTAGTTTCACAATGTCCCTTTATACTACACAGGAAACTTCCACAATAAATCATAAATTAGCTAAACAGCTTTGTATGTTCTCTTATATTAAAAAAAAAACCCATTCATATCACAGAAAAACATATATTTAGCTAAGCATGAAATATCCAAAAATACCAATAGGTTTGCATAATATACTCTAATGCTTATAGATTTACATATTATAAGCTACAGTTTACAAACAAATTTAATACAGGAAAATGTGACAGAACCTCAGTGAAATAGGTAACAAGTCAGCATACTGATACAGAGATAATGGTATAACAAGAAAGGTCGACTAAAGATCTGTGCAAGGTTAAAAAATGTATTGTTAAAATTTAAAAACTTGACAACATGCTCTACATATCTGAAGATGATTTCTTAGATTAAGAGTAGGTCATAACTTTCAAATTCATTATATGGATATTCACAATCACTTTTTACACATGTAACCAATACCATTGTGAATTTTTGTTTCTGGTGTAGTTTTCCGTAAATGATATGCCCGTATTTTACCAACTTTCTCACTTTGTGTTACAAATGATTATATATTTAAAATCACATCTGCAGTGCTTGTCAAACGAGGCAATATCTAGTGAGCCATTCTAAGTTTACAAGAGCTTAAGATAAAGTCTCATTAACAAAGTCAATAGAAAAAATGTAAATAGCTGACCTGCATAAGGCCCTTGTGTGTTACTCTCATCATGCTCATCAAATTCAAACCTGACACCCCCAGTGTTCGTTGTGGTTACCCCACAGCCACCGCTGCGACACAGAGAGAAAGGCACAACTCCATATACATAGGCCAGTAGTATAGGGACTCCAATACCTGTTGTGAAAATTAGACATTAAACGTCACAAGTAAACAAGCCTGCTCAACAAAGATTAATGTATAAGCTCTGATTTACATTAACGCTACTCCAGTAAATGGTGGTATTAAAGTCACTGTCTGATTTGAAATAACTGCATTTCACGTTATACAATTTTAATTATTTTTTACTTTTATTGTGAATTTAAAGTGAAACTCTTGAAGTTAATTAAGAAATACACAAACATGCTTTTGCATGCATAAACTAACCTATCTATTTATCAACATTTTCTGCTTCACATGTAATCAAATATAAATAAAAAAGATAAAAATATCTACACTCATCAATAATTTCTCTATTGAAGACCCAAACACAAGAACACATCTATTTTAAACAACACACACCACATATGTGTACAGCTATTATGTGTATATAAATTACCACCTCAGTTTCAGAAGTAAGTCCTTATGCAATCTGGACATTTATTTTACACGTGCATTTATGCATGGAGGCATATCTGGAATCATCCTTAGATGACCACCACTCTCCACATGTAAGCCTACCTTGCCGTGGTTGGAGAGCTTGAGTGCCCCAATGATCCCGGGAGCTATGCCGGCGGGAGTTTTACTCCTGGCAGGGTCACCCAAGCCGGACAGGTCCTTGTTGAGGGGTCAGACTAAATGGGCTGAGGAGTATGTGGAACCCTATAGGTGTAGATGCAGAACCCACCGACGAGTGGTACATGCTCTGGTCTGCACCAATCCACCCCCACTTCATGGGTTAAATGCTTTCTTGCCTCATTCTTCACTGTTTGTCCTCTATCCTTTAAAGCCAGGGAGTAAACCCTGCAAAAAAATCAGTGCAGGAGGAGCACGATAGTCTTGGTTGACAATCCACCTAAGAGAAGGACAACTTCACACAAACCTGGGTAGGAAAGACTCGTTAGTCCGGAAAGACAGCTCTCCTAGGAGAGACAACTCTGATGTAAAACAACTGCTGCCTTGCAGGAAGGTCACGGAAAACCAGAGGCTAGGGAAGCAGTCCCGAACAAATGCATGCTGAAGACGGATGCACTGAGCCGCAAGGCGCACAACATAGCGCAACGCAAACCGCCATGAGATGACAGAGGCGAACGAGGAAGAAGAAGAAGATGACCACCAGCTATGCAAAATGCTACAGTATTTCAATGTGGAAGTCAACCTGTCTGTGAGGCTAATTACACCCTCACTGACTCTTGAAATCATCCACACGATTCCTGTGGTGAAACATGTTGAGAACCCAGCACTGCACACTAAGCTTGGAGAAGTCACTTGAGCCCCAGACGTAACTCTGGCTTTTTACCTGGTTGGTTGCATGCAGGAGGATCTCACTTTGGGCTCATGATGGGTAGGGGGAGCTAAGAAGTGGCTCTGTGTAGCATGTGACAATTCTTTGGGACAGCCCAGAACCAGAGCACAGTATATTAGCTCTGCATATTTAGACAGCCCCCTTGGATGGCGGGGAATGCATAGTATGTCACGCGCTTATTCCTCTTGGCTTGGGACCAGATGTGATGATCCTTTAAATGCAAGCCAAGCTGGAGCTCATGACTTCAACTCAACATGTTTTGGAATGGCAGAAAAGCCTAGATCTATAAGTGTAGATAATACCAAGGAGGTTTTAACTTGGCATTGGCTGCAAAAGAGCGAGAAGCTCAGCAGCCCTAGTTAACCTTTAGCACGCTGCGGGCGACACATGTCGCCGAAGATAACCTATGCTCTGCACGCTGGAGCTGCCATGTGTCGCCTTACGGATATCACCGTTTCTAGCATGAGGACTTGTGTACACGTGATTTTCAGCCCCGGATGTTAAGTTGTAATTTTATTTGCAAGAGAGTTAGCTTCCGTTTCCGATCTTAAAAAAGTGATGGGTGTATCCGCGTTTATTTTTTGTAAATTTTTTAAATCGAAATGAATCGGCATCAGACACGCGGCCATTTCGCTCTAATTTTATTGTATTCTGACGCCATGCGGTGGGGATGAAATTTTTGTCTTTATAAGCGCTGAAATCGGTTCTCAGAATATGTTTGATGGCTGAGATGGAAACGAAAGTAAAATGGCCTTTCAAGTATGTATAATTTTCGGGGTTAGGATTAGGAATATCGGAAAAAAAATAGGATTACGGCCGAATGTCACGGCTGGCTAGGGAGTTTGTTGCTTTGCTACTGATGATGGGTGTAACGAAAAGATCGTCATTTGATTTGTATCGCTCTATTGGTCAAATGACTTTCATTGAGATGCAAGGGATAATGGACTCTTCGTTCGTTGGTCATTTTTAAAATTTTTTTTTTTAATTTTATCTTTTCTTTCCTCTATCTTCTATACATTAACATCGTAATAAAACAATTTTTATATCTTCAGATACATCATTCATTCATTTTCTTATACAGCTTAAAAATTAGAGCAATGAACAAAAACGAAAAAAACTATAGCATTTACAAGTCACCCCACTATAAAATTTGGAAGG